>CM048927.1:901534-1041534 GCA_026686955.1 Epinephelus cyanopodus
GCTCTGACTCAGGCTCTTCTTTTAAAGATAAACATGCACCGTCTGCTACACATGCATTAATATCTCTACATCCACTGGATTAAAATGGAGGCGCTGTCTTTTATTTACCTGTTGCCATGGTGAATCGTGGAGTCAGAGCTCCATTGATGGCTTTTTATTGTTGGCTTAACTCAGAGTGAACATACTCAGAGTTGACTGAACTAACTCAAATCAGCTGTTCTGGAACCGGTAACTCAGAGTTTCCCATCTCAGGGTAAATCAACTCAGAGTTCAGGGTTAGACTCAGGGTTTGTTGAACCTCTTTCAACACTTATTCCTAATATGAACTGTTTCACATGAAACCTCAAATGCAAGACATTGATTGCATGAGATTAAGTTTGTCTGTGTGAGTTTGTAAATGGCAGCCCGTGCCCTTATGTAGTGTAAACATACTATTTCTCATCAAACTGTGATAACTGTGATCAAATTCAGTATATATACGCCTGCCATATGTTGCCACCCCTCAAAAATTCCTGCCCCCCTCTTGCCACCCCATAAATATTTTTCTAGAGCCGCCCCTGGTCAGATGTGAGGAGGAAAAGTTTATTCAGCCACACTTCAGACATCAGGTTTACAATTCATATCAGATAATCAATATTTAAAATGTCTGGGACTGAATATTACCCATTACACATTCCCCAAACAAATTTCATTTCATATTTAACCACTGCAGACATATCAGCCACGAATTTCAAAAGGCCTACCTGAGAGAGGCTGCTCTCTGGGGCAGCCTGAGCGCTCATACACACGTTTATTATCTATGAGCGCTGACACCGCTGGATGACAGCGGACCTCAGTCACATTCAACTGGGCTCTATATTAAAACATCGACCACGGGCCTGACGTTTCCCTCACTTGTCATTTTCCGATGACTGTTGCGAAATGCATGCTGGGATACCTGGCTGTCTGAAGTCCACACAAGTCTGCTCCGATGCATCCCCGGTGAAATGGGCGTGGCGAGAACACTTCCGGGAATTTGGACTGAACTTCGCCAGATGTGAACTTTGAATTGGAACAGTACTTGGACTGTGACTGATGACGTGTCACGAGTCCACGAGAACACAAGTCCGCACAAGAACGCATATTGAGAAACGGCTTATGTCTATGCCTGGGACGGCCTAGAAGATGGCGGACCTCGAACGACTTCCGGTTCAAGCGAGGAGCGAGCAGTAGCACTAAAAATAAGAGACTTGGGATGCAGCCCTGGAGCACACAGGGGTGGCTAATCACCTCACATGCTGGATTCTGGACTACCTCACGGACCGGCCACAGTATGTCTGGACCCAGGATTGTGTATCGGTTGTCTGCA
Organism: Epinephelus cyanopodus; assembly: GCA_026686955.1. Lineage (NCBI taxonomy): Eukaryota > Metazoa > Chordata > Actinopteri > Perciformes > Serranidae > Epinephelus > Epinephelus cyanopodus. Next base: position 902,883 of record CM048927.1, read on the forward strand.
GTATGGGCCCCGCAGGGGACAGTGCTGGTACCGTCCCTCTTCACCCTCTACACTGCAGACTTTTCATACGATACCACCACCTGCCATCTGCAGAAGTTCTCTAACGACTCTGCCATCGTCTGCCTCATCACAGATGGGTATGACAGGTAGTACAGAGAACTGAACCAGGACTTTGTGGACTGGTGCCTGAGGAACCACCTTCAGATCAACACGAGTAAAACCAAAGAGCTGGTGGTGGATTTCCGCAGGCACAGACTCCTCCCCCCAACACGAGTGAACATCCAGGGAAAGGACATTGAGATGGTGACATCTTATAAGTACTTTGGTGTTCATCTTAACAATAAACTGGACTGGACTAATCACATAACAGCACTATACAAGAAAGGCCAAAGCAGAGTCTACCTGCTGAGGCGGCTCAGGTCTTTTGGAGTGCAGGGGACGCTCCTGGAGACCTTCTTTGACACTGTGGTGGCATCAGCCATCTTTTACGGAGTGGTCTGCTGGGACAGCAGAGTCTCGGCTGCAGATAGGAAGAGACTGGACAAGCTGATCAAGAAGGGCAGCTCTGTCCTGGGATGCTCTCTGGACTCTATGCAGGTGGTTGGAATAAGGAGAATGACAGCCAAGCTGTCATCTCATCTCTGAGAACTAATGACATCCTCTGCAGGAGGAGATAAAATCTCTGGAGAGCTACTTCAGCAATAGACTGATTCACCCAAAGTGTGTGAAGGAATGCTATCGCAGGTCCTTCCTGCCTGCTGCTGTCAGGCTTCATAACCAGCACTGCTCACAGTAAACTGCACCATGGACACTTTAAGGGACACTATGGACACTTTATGGACACCGCTATAAGTATTGTTGTTTATTTGCACATACAATATTCACTTTGCACTAAATATGTTCACTTTAATCCATTGCTCACTTTTTATCCACTGCTCATCATTATTGTTATTATTATTATTATTATTATTATTATTATTATTATTATTATTATTTATTGCTGTTTCTTGTATTTTTTGTACTTTTTTCTGCATGCCTAGTTTTTTAAGTTTTTAAATATTGAAATCTTAAATTTGACTCTTTACCCTTGACTCCTGTAACACTGGAATTTCTCAATTGTGGGATCAATAAAGGTGTATCTTATCTTATCTTAATACATAAAGGTAGCTGCCACTACAGTGCCATTACAGTCATTGCCCAGCTGCAGAGACTTCGAGAGCCCAGGTGCGCTGAGTCCTTGAGGCCTGCTGTACGTACTGTGATGTGTTAACTGTCATCATCTAGAGTCTGTGTAGGGCAGAGACAAGTTGCAAGTTGCTGATAAACAGGCCTCAAGTCTGATTCACCTGTTGCAATAGAAATGTTCAAATGGTAACTAGTCATGTACAAGGTGTTTGCTACTGTTACATTCTTCAAGCAAGCTGATGAATAGTATGTGCTCCTCTGTCAGTGCAGAGAACAGGTCATAAATCCCACATACAGGCTTTTTTGTGACTGAACAAAATAATGTTTGTACATTTCTACCTTGAACATAGGCTACACACACTCAAACAGAAATGTTTGTAAATAAGGATCAGACTATTAACAAATAAATGACTTAGAAGACCTTTACTTGTTTCTCTGCCAATTTTCTATTATACTATACCACGCAGGCTTGTTTGGCTGCAGTAATACAATGAATTTTGATTTCTCTATCATGATGTGGTTGAGTTTCTGGCCTAGACAATTCAAGTAGCATTTTAATAGGCCTAACTATCAATAACTATTTAACACAGTCATAAGTTTTGTTTTTTAAGTTGGCAACTGAAAAAAACTACACTGCCACATCTGTATTACAATGAATTGTGGGAAGTTGCTGACCGAGATGACACCCAAGCCAGACACTTATTTTTGCAGTTTCACTCATCCTGAGGTAACTTTTAAGAACTAAGTGCATACCTTTTCCCCGGTAAAGGGTTTTTTGGGGGAGTTTTTCCTTATCCGCTGTGAGGGTCTAAAGGACAGAGGGATGTCGTATGCTGTAAAGCCCTGTGAGGCAAATTGTATTTGTGATATTGGGCTTTATAAATAAAATTGATTGATTGATTGCAGATTCTAAAAAACTACATTTACAACAAGAACATTATTGTCAGTTACATCCCTTCGGTTGTTTATGATTATTTTGTTCACCTTAACAATTGTTATTTCGACAGTAACTTTCTATTCTGCTGGTCATCAGTAAATTAAATTAGCTGTCGTGTCATTAGGCTTCTTTCAGCTGTCACCATGCTGTCATCTGTTTGGAGCTCAGTCAAAGTGACGCATATTCTGCTGTGCAGAGGATTGTGGGTCAGAATAGCCAGAAAAGCATGCTGGCTTTCATACTGCAAAATGTGACTGGATGTAGGAGGACGTCCTGGTATTTTTGGCATTCTGCATTTGACACACTGTGTATTGGGACATGCAAAATCTTTTTCTGGCATACTATATAGTTTGGTAGTTTTGGTATTGGAATACACAGATGGTTTCCACTCTACTCTTCGTCTGCCCTCTCCTTCGCAGCTATTTTACAATGTGCTGCTTCTCACAACCAGGACTCTGCTCAAACATATCGTGGTTTTCACGCAAATCAGACACTCTTCAAACCTAGACATGCTGTATCAGTTCTGTTTGTGAGAGATAGAAATATGTTAAAAAAAACGGGTTTGTAATGCACAGATGGAAATGAGCAGTACAGAGTAACGAGCAGCAGTGAATGTGAGGAGAGAGCACAGAGTGCCCATTCACAAACAGTATGTTAGATTCAGTGATGGTGGCGGAAACAGAAGGCACAGTTTAATGTTATCTGCAATGTTTATTTCAAAAAAATCTGCCAGAAATATGAGCCAAACATAAAAATTCATCTTCATAGGCCATGTGTTAAAGCACAAACTCTTCACACACTTCATAAAAACTCACATTCAACTCAGATCCATCATTCAAAGTATCAAACAAAAAGGAAACAATAGCTCTCTTTTCAAAGTGTCCGTTCAGGTAGATGAGTGAGTTACAGTGTCTGACGTCTCCTTCTTGGCCTTCTTGTTGTTGTTTGCTTTCTGTGCCTTCATCCTCTTCAGCTGCTGCTCCTCCAGTCTCTGCTGTTTCTTCTGCAGGTATGCTGACACGTTGTCAAAGCTCACCTTGTACAGATGCTCTAAGCGGTTGTGGGTCCTTGTGGAGGCTGCGGTGTAAGAGAACAGCAAGGAGGAAAAGGTTGGTGACAGGAACAACAGCCAAATTATTATCTATGACATCATACGCACATGAAAAACAGGAGAGGTGGGGACATACACCAAAAACCTAACTTCACCCTCAGGTCATATGTGACTCTTAAATTCCTCCTGGTCATGTGTTGTTCTCATCTACATTTGTTTTTAAGAACCACTGTGTTATCCTGCTGTTCACCATGATAATTGACAAGTCCAGAGGGGGAATGACTGTAAGGTTGTGCACGCAGTTTGGCAACAGAGGTTTGGCTGAGTGCAACAGCTTCTCAAGCTGTATAGGGGCATTAATCACTAAAAAGCATGCATGCATCATGATTCAAATTGACAAATTGACTTTGACAAATTGTTACTGATTTCCAGATCCATCTGCTGTTACTGAGTGTGTAGAAGAAAATAGCAAGTAGCCTGACATTCAGAGGCCAGACATATACAGATATTTGTTGGAGAACCCTGACAAAGAATCAACAAGTGACTAGATGCTTAGATGTTATTTGTGGTCAGGTACGGAACATCACATACCATGACAAAGACTCAAAGTTTTGTGTCTTAAAACAAGAAATCCTCTCTCCCCAAAGACAAGGACACAAAACCACTGTGTCAGAGGCTTGAGTTACAATTAAAGGGGTAGTTCTGATTTTTGATGTGGGGTTGTATGAGATACTTATTCATAGTCAGTATATACAGTGGATGTCAGTCATCATGCCTTGAGTTTGGAAAAGCAGGCTGGAGTCTGACATGGAAGCTAAGAAATCTACTACTGTAGAGGGGTCAGCTTAAAAAAAAAAAAAAAAAAAATCGATATCAATTTAAGTGTATGTTATATTGAGAGTACAAAGACATGCAGATTGGGGACTAGGTTAATTGATAACTCTAAATTGTCCGTAGGTGTGAATGGTTGTTTGTCTCTATGTGTCAGCTCTGCGATAGTCTGGCGACCTGTCCAGGGTATACCCTGCCTTTCGCCCGATGTCAGCTGGGATAGGCTTCAGCCCCCCCCCCCCCCCCCCGCGACCCTCAAGAGGATGAAGCGGTTAGAAGATGAATGAAAATAATAATAATAATGATAATTTCGAATATTATTTGAACTCTACAAACTTAATTCGAAAATATTCAAACTCAATTTCATGGTGCTTTTGACAGCCCTAATACACACTGCACTAGTTTGATCATTACAGAGATCACTGATGAAACAGATCATCATGAGTAAAAGGCTTGCATGCAGAACTCAGCCTGTGTCAGCGGCACAAGGTGTTTGATGGAGGTGAGGTCATGTGACACTGCCAGTTGTGTTTTCTAGAGGCTAGAAGTGGCATGAGGTTAAGAGCGGGAAGTTGCAGGAGATGCACCGACAAGAGGGTAAAAAACCACATGAAAACACTGAGGTGTGTGTGTGTGTGTGTGTGTGTGTGTGTGTGTGTGTGCGCGTGCGTGTGTGTGTGTGCATTTGCAAGTGCATGATGACTCACCCTCAAGTGTCTCCCAATGTGGCTTGAAGGCTGCAGTCACTCTGTCCATTTCCGGGCTCTCAGTATCACACTAGATGGAGCAGGAGAGCACACAGGTCAGGCATAGTCAGCAAACACACAGATGGAATTATAAAGACGACCACACTAGCAAATGGCCTGTCAGTACACCTCGGTGTCTCCACCACTGCAGAATGATTCAATCATAGAGGCACAAAAGCAGCTCCTGTACCAAACTCTTTGAAAATGACTTCTTAAAAACAACAGATTCACAGAGGCTGCAAACTGTCTAATGAAAACATAGTCAATAATAGATACCATGGCAACCACAAATGTGTGGCATCCCACTGTGAACCACATGTTACCATCTGTGCTCAGAGTACTTAAATGAATTCAACTTTTATTTACATGCACAAACAGATGGACCAAGTTCATACTATAGAAATATAAAAATAGATCATTAGAATCATATCAATGCATTATCTAAATGAGTGTGAATGAAAAGCAAGAGTGTATTACTATCATCACTAAATCATGCACAGCTGAGATGAGCCATGCCCTTATTGGGATGCTTGGAGATCTAATGGAGTGATCATGTGACTTAAGCCTAGTTCACTTTACACGATTTTCACCCCAATTTTGCGTCGCGGAGACTATCGTAATCTTTTGAGTGTTCATACCTGGCGAAGTGTGTTTCTGTCAGCGGGAGTCTCGCCAACTGTGTTACGACCTGTGTGTGAATATTCTTTATTATCCTGGGTCCAAACACAACACGCTCCCCGTGATCCTGTGGATGCCGCCATTGTTGTTGTTGCTTGTCGGCCGGCTTTCAGTGTTGCCAGATCATGGGAGAGAAACAAGCAACCAGGGCTATGGACACAAGCCAAAAAGAAGTGACTGCAGTCCGACATAGCTTACTATCATGCGTTTAAATAACTTATTAGATGGATATCTATATAGAGAAGGTGACGTTTAGAGAGCAAGCCCAAATAAGCAACTTCACTCTAGAAACAAGTCCAGAGTCGAGGCTAAAAAGCGGCAAGTAAGCGGTAAGTGGCAACCCTGCGGCTTGTTCTCCTCACATTTCTTCCGTCCTCCTGCGTGCTGATGTGGGAAGTATCCCGCCTCTCATTGTCTGATGCTCTTTGTCAGTCGTGTCAGCCTTCTCCAGTTTTCTAGCATGCCAGATATCCAGTCCCAAGCCCCTTTTACACTGCCAGATTTTCCGCGAATGTTGGGCCGTTTTGCTGGCAAGCTGCGAGCGTTTAGACACACAGAGCTGGATTGGCGAGTTGATCCGAGGTGCCCAATTTCCCGCCTCGTAGGGTAGTTATATTGGCGGAACTCTTTAAGTTTAAACAGACCGAGGAGGCCTTCTAAAACGGGAGAGGCAGTGGATGACTTGTGGGAGGAGCTGTTGATGACGCCGCACGTGCGAGCCACTGCTGGTGGATAAACAGGAAACAGCTGATAGCAGGAATTAGCAAGCAGCTAGTAGCAAGAGGGAAACGCAAACCAGACAGACACTGTAAAGATGAGCAACTGAGGAGACAAAGAATTGCACACCCTCCTTGCCCTCATACACGCAGAGGCCATTAGCCGTCAGATGACGGGAATGGGGAAGAACAAGCCGATTTACAAGAGAATCGGCGAAGGACTGACCAGCCACGGCTTCCCTCCCATGACACTGTTTATGTCACACCCTGAGTTACACATTTTGTTATTTGCTCACGCCCCCCATTGCCCCGAAAAATATTATCCAAGTTATTGACCATTAAATCAAGGCCTGCTTACTCTCTGTGACAGCAGATGCAGTTTTAACACGTTAAAATCAAATAATATACTGCAAATGTATATCTATATACCCATTTGACATTTAAAATGTACTGCATTAATTTAACTAGTTTAATTCAGATTGTATTATCACTGGCCTGATTACTTTCACTGTTCATTTTAAATTGCGTTTGGCTACACAATGAAGTGTATTGCTGCCATGCCAGAAAAAAAAAAAAAACACTGATCAGCATCAGGTAATAAGTTGAAAGGTTTCTTGTAATAACAAGATGTGTTTTACGTTTTTACAAGATACTTTCATGTTATATCAAGAACAAGACAGGACAAGACAGTGGCAAGGGTTTATCAATACGTATCACAGTAAAGCTCCTGATGTTTTGGGGGTTAATCTGGATTTTTTTGGATGCTTGCGCTTTTGGATGCACATGATAAGTGATCACGTTATAACCAGAGTTGGGTATAATGCGTTACAAAGTAAGTACTCTAACTAGTAAGTACTCTAACGTACTTCGATTACTTTTTGCAGTAACAAGTAACCTATGCGTTAGATTGCTGTTTGAGTAATCAAATACTTGAGTACAGGGATCAAAATTAGCAGTCGCCAGTCACCAGAGGCGACTAATTTTAACCCTTTGGCCAGTAAATGAAGTCACCTAACCAGCCACTCTGGCGAGGGGAAAAATAGGGCCAAACTACTGTTGTTGTTTCTCCCGCCCTTGGCTGTGTGTACTTGATGTCATTGGTTGCGCACCGGTGTCGTACAACACATCTTCAAGCCCACAACATGCTGCAAAGCGGGAGCTAGAACGTCTGCTTGTAGTTGGAGATCCGCGGTCCGCCATTTCCACGCCCTAGAAAGGCTGATAAGGGGGCGCTGTGGCCGTGCTGCCCTCCTCGCTCCGGTTTTACGCCAGGATCGGCTCCTTTCAAAGACTCCTTGCGAAGCACTCCAGCGACTGGATCTTTGCTCTCAAACCACAAAAAAATGTGATGGCACAACAGTCTCCTTCAGTACATTATTCTATGCTTTCTTTTGATTTTCACATTGGCTAGTCATCCTGTTTAATTTGTCTTCTGATTAAATCAGACCGGTGAAACAAGTTGTAGGAAGCCTCTGCAAGTAATTGGTTGCTGGCAGACACTCTGTGCTGCAATAAAATGGTTAACCAGCAGTGCCGTGCACTGTAGAGCCGATGTGCTGCTGGTTCTGCCGACCTGAATAGAATATAATGTCTATAGCCTTACTGTTGTGTTCAGCCTTTATAGACTGAGCTGAGTAGTGATGTGCGGGTCGACCTGTAACCTGTGGGACCCACAAATGGACCTGTGGGTCGGGCAGCAGTGATCGTCTGTTAAATTGGTCTGTAAATTATATTTTGACATTATTATTATAATCTATTAATCAATTATATATTACTGTCATGGCATCTGAAGGTACTGATGTGTTGAGCAGGTGACAGTCCGCGGCCGTTTTCAAAACACAATTGTGTCACGCACTGCAAAAGAAACTTGTTGAAACTTTAAACATTAATTTATTGTACAAAACGGGGTAAACAAACGTTGACAAAAACGGTTCCATAATTCATATTAAATAAAGATAACGAAAAAACAGCTACAAGTTAAAGGGAATAGTGATAAAGTGGTAAAACTTGGCACTGATCCACAGCCTCAGACGGATGTGCTCAAGCTGCTGTGCACACAAGCTCAGTTGGTAGGCGATACTATATTTTCACATTTTTAACTATGCAATTTAAAAGTTTTGATTTTTATTGATAACCTACATTTACCACCAACAAAAAGACTACATTTAGCACCAAAAAAATGTTTAAAAAAAAAAAAAAATAATAATAATAAAGTAAATAAAAAAAATAATATCGAATACCAAATTTTCATAACAAATACCTACCCATAGAAACGGATATTCGAATATCCGAATATTTGGGTACAGCCCTAGAAATAACTGATCAAAAATATTGAAGTTTTTCACAATATTGTGATTTATTGAGATGCGCCAGTATATAACAATGAGTTGATACATTTAATGTAAAGCTTATTAAGTAAAGTATGGTTTAATAAAGTATTTTAAACAATAAAATTTGTCTCATTCCTTAATTCCACACAAAATTATGCTAATGTTGTATTCTGAGAATTGTGCGAGTTTATTATAGTAATAACACATTGAAAATATACCAAAATACTATTTATGATTTTTGGCAAGTGAAAAAAATTTCTGGCCAGTAGATTTTTAAAGCTTACTAGCCACTTCGCTAGTAAGCCAAAAAGTCAAGTTTGAACCCTGTGTAGAATCATAGGTAGCAGCATTCCAGTCTCCCCATGTGTTTGTCTGCTGGGAGATCTTACACCAGTTGAACCGCCATTGAAATATGAACGACCCATACTGGTCGCCCTAACAATCGCTAAGAAGGTAATACTCTAAACTGGAAAGACAGACATAACCTCTCATCATCCCAATTGCATCACCTACTATCTGAACACATTTCAATAGAAAGACAAATAGCCTTTAAAAATAACCAAATGGATTCATTTCACAGCTACTGGACCCCATTCATCAATAAGACCTCATATTGGACCTCATATTCATATCAACACCTCATCCATTCCGGTAATCATTACACTACATCAACACATCAGACACCGCCATACTCACTCTGTGAACCTTCATAACCTTCGACCACTCACAAAACACCCACAACCCACCTCCGTGATCAACAAGCCACCTGTCACCATCAATGCGGCACTTTTTAATGTTCGCTCTCTTTTAAATAGAACTTTTTTAATGAATGACGTGATTTTAGATAATAAGTTAGACTGTCTTCTTTTAACTGAGACATGGCTTGGCACTGACGCACCTGCTGTACTCACCGAGACCTGCCCACCAAATTTTATTTTTTTGTTTTCTACTAGAGAGGGTAGAAGAGGAGGTGGGACGGCATCCATTACAAACAACACACTGACCTCAAATGGAGTGTCTTTTAACAGTTACAAGTCATTTGAGCACCATGCCTTTACTTTTAGCAGCCCTCCGATTCTTTGCATCACTGTTTACAGACCACCCCATCACTCTAGTTCTTTTATCAGTGAATTCTCTGAACTTTTATCAATCATTCACACCTCTTATAGCAGGATTTTAAGAACTGGTGATTTTAATCTACACGTTGATGATACCTCGGATCCAATATCCAGAGAGTTTTAAACCTTTTAAATTGTCTTGATTTTAAACAGCACGTCACACAGCCAACTCACAACAGAGGACACACCCTGGACATGGTCATAACCCATGGCCTGTCCATCGGTGTGTCCTCTGTTGTCGACCTGGCTGTGTCTGACCACTACTGTGTATTTTTTAACATCACCAGTTTTAACCAGGAGGAGGCCCCGGTGAGAAGAGTGAGGAGGCGCTATCTTACTTCTGAAGTGGCTGCAAATTTTATTGAGATTTTACAGAGCACTCCTGCTGAAATTTTACCTGCACCTGATTACCTGATTACCTGATTTTAAACTGACCGTTCATTATGAGATTTTAAGTCAACAACTCAAAACCTACAATAACGCAGACAAAAAGGCACGAATTTCCCATTTCTCACAACTCATCACCAACCATAAAAACAACCCCTGGTTCCTCTTCTCCACTTTTAATATTTTAACAGGCACTGATTTTAATAAAGTTCTTAAGACACCAACAGATGATCTTTGTGAAGACTTTGCAGACCACTTCAGAACTAAAATCAAGGACATCAGATCCAGTCTGTTATCCAAGAAAGTTCTGTCTGTTACCACACCTGGACTGTTGTCCTTGCCTGAGGAAACACTGGAGAGTTTTGCCCTGGTTGATGTAAGGACACTTGGTCGAGTCTTCTCCCAAGTGAACCCAACAACCTGCCTTTTAGATCCAATTCCCACATCACTTTTAAAGACGTTTTATGGTTTCTTTGAGGAGCAGTTTTTAAACATCATGAATTGCTCTCTTCAGACGGGTGTCTTCCCCACCGCCTTTAAAACGGCGGTGGTGAAGCCCCTTCTGAAGAAGAGCAACTTAGACCCCAACGTTCTTAATAATTACCGGCCTGTATCCAACTTACTGTTTTTAAGTAAAGTTTTAGAAAAACTGGTTTTTAACCAAGTTAATGACTTTTTAAACAGAAATAGCATTTTAGAGAGGCATCAGTCTGGTTTTAGGAGGAAGCACAGTACCGAGACAGCCCTTCTAAAGATTTTAAACGACATCAGGTGGAATTTAGATAACAAAAAGCTCACAGTGTTGGTTCTACTGGATCTAAGCGCCGCTTTTGATACTGTAGACCATCACATTTTATTAAAAAGACTCAGACACCTGGTTGGCCTCTCCGGTACTGTTCTTAACTGGCTTTGTTCTTATCTCACAGACCGATGCTTTTATGTAAGTATGGATACATGTTCCTCAGGAACCCATGAAATTGGATGTGGGGTTCCCCAAGGCTCAATTTTAGGTCCACTTCTCTTTAATCTTTACATGCTTCACCTTGGGGACGTCATCAGGAGACACGGCATCAGCTTCCATAGTTATGCCGATGATACACAGCTATACATCGCCGTGTCTCCTGATGACACAGGGCCAATTGGTGCCCTTTTTAACTGCATTGTAGACATCAAGTCATGGATGGCAGAGAATTTCCTACAGCTCAACCAGGACAAAACTGAGGTTTTAGTTATAGGTCCTGAAGGCCAGAGAGAGAAACTTTTACCAAAACTACAGGATCTTAAACCAACCCAATCAGTAAAAAATTTGGGCATGACTTCTGACTCCGAGCTGAATTTTATCCCACATATCAAAAATATAACGAAAATAGGTTTTTATCACCTTAAGAACATAGCCAGAGTCCACCCGTTTCTCTCTCAGGCCAGTACGGAGGTGCTAATGCATGCTTTTATTTCCTGTCGCTTAGATTACTGTAATGCCCTGCTCTCTGGTCTTCTCAAAAAGAGTATTTTAAATCTCCAATTATTACAAAACTCAGCTGCACGTGTGCTGACGAGGACCAGAGGGCGGGAGCACATTACACCAGTTTTAGAGTCGCCGCATTGGCTCCCCGTCCGCTTCAGGATCGATTTTAAGATTCTCTTACTGGTTTTTAAATGTCTTAACGGCCTTGCGCCCTCTTGTTTATCTGATCTGCTTTTACCATATCAACCCTCGCGGACCCTGAGGTCCTCCGGCACTGGCCTTTTAACCATACCAAAACCCAGAACAAAAACCCATGGTGAGGCAGCATTTAGCCATTATGGCCCCCACCTGTGGAACAGCCTACCGGAGAGCCTCAGGACTGCAGAGACTGTTGATATTTTTAAAAGAAGATTAAAGACACACCTTTTTAATCAGGCTTTTAACTAATATTTTAAACTCTTCTTATGTTCTTATCTAGTTCTATCCTATTTTATGTTGCTGCTTTTATCTTGCTTATTAAGATGATATTAATCTTAATAATTTTCTGTTTTTATTTATCACTGGTACTGTATCTATTCTATTTTATTTATAATCTTACGTATGTTATTTTTGGTACTGTATTTATTTTATTTTATTTATCCTTTTAGTCCAATTTTATGCTTTTAGTCTTTAGCTTTTAACTCCAGTGTTTCCTCAGGGGGGTCCTCCACACTGGGAGCTGTGTCAGGTCTGCTAGTGGGGGTGCTGTTCTTGGGTCCCTTCGGCCCGGCCGGCTGGTGGTTCCTCCCTTCGATGTGGGGGTCCACCTGTCTGTCGGAGTCGGGGGGCCTGGGTGCTGGTCCCCCCGATGGCACGGCCTGCGGCTCCTCCCAGTGTGGACGACCCCAAAGGTGGCGTTTCCTTGATCCTCAGTGCCATGCCATGTCTCCCTATTGTGTGTGTGCGTGCGTGCTTGTGTGTGTGTGTGTGTGTGTGTGTCTAGTATGGAGGGTGGGAGGGAGGAGCTTTCTTTGTAATTGGTTTTCTTTCTTGAATTGTGTTAATTGCTTTTAATTCTGTAAAGCACTTTGTGTTGCATGTCCGTGCAGGAAAAGCACTCTACAAATAAAGCTGATTGATTGATTGATTGAAGACCAGCCAAACACAAACCAGCATTCATACACACACTGACAGTATGGATTACTGTTAATTTATTATGTTGATCTGTTCTGTACGACATCTATTGCATGTCTGTCCGTCCTGGAAGAGGGATCCCTCCTCAGTTGCTCTTCCTGAGGTTTCTACTGTTTTTTTCCCGCATAAAAGGTTTTTTGGGGGGGAGTTTTTCCTTATCCGCTGTGAGGGTCCAAAGGACAGATGGATGTCGTATGCTGTAAAGCTCTGTGAGGCAAATTGTGATTTGTGATATTGGGCTTTATAAAAAAAACTGAATTGAATTGACACATCCCGATCTTTACCGCCACCTATTGCCGGTGACACCAACGCCCCCAACCTCTAACCCAATATCTCAATGCTAGATCATACAGACAAAGCTCTGCCAGGACCCCCCAACTCCTCTATGGGTTATTTTACTTTGGTTTGTTTGATTTTTTTCTACTTTTAAGTAACTTAATTTGTTTAGCTCTTTCTCTTCCCTGTTTATCCATTTTTCTAATCAATTAATAAATTACTTTTCTTTCTCAATATAAGCATGGTTAGCACTAGCATTTCTATTATTAAAACTGTTGTCATTATCATGGTCAATATTATAATACTATTATCATGATTATTATTATTATTATTATTATTATTATTATTATTATTATTATCATTATTACCGTTATTAGATCACTATTATCGCTATAAAACTACTAAATTCTTAGTGTGATGTACTGTAGATTGATTGCTAATATCATTATCACTATTAGTGCATTAATTATGATAATTAGGAGGCTGGACCTGCGATGGCCGGCGGCCTCCTCAGGGTCTGGACGCGACCTAAAGCAGGTCCGCCACAACAACAATCTAACCAGAACAGAGGATGGTGGGGTTTGCGAAGGGTGGTTCTCCTCGCTAGCATGCCCTGCCTGTCTCTCACTGGGGCCCCTGGTCACACTGCTGGGGGCTGGGTGCGAGGACCTCTCGCCCGCCTCTCCGGTTCCCTAGTTTGGCTCCGGCCCTCATCACCACGGGTCATTACCGTGTCATTATGTTGTGCCATGTTATATTATATAATAGTTTAATTATTGTGTGATATAGTATCATATTATGTTATACTATATTACATTATGTTGTATTATAGCATACTATATTACTTCATATTACACTACAATACATCACACTATATTATATCTTGCTATGCTTATGTTATACTGTGTTATATCATATTATGTTATATTATACTATGTATTAAGTCATATATAATATATATTATCTCTTCATATCATGTTGTAACATTATGTTACATTGTGTTGTTTATGTATTTATTCATTTTTTATTTATTTTACTTTTATTTTTTATTTATTTATTTTTTCTCTCTCATCACTACAACCCTAATACCTCAAATTTATTTGTGTGTTTGCTTTTTATTCTGTTTACTTATTTTTCTCTCCTCATTATTCACGCCATACCCCACCCTGTCTAAGCCATATAACACGGACATTTGCCCCCCCATTCAAATATCGAAATATGCCCCATACATATGCTGTTTTTGTCTATTGTTGTTTGTATGTCTACTCAGCTTATGTCTACTGTTTACGTCCTACATTGCTGCTTCTGTCATGTTGTTTTGTTTTGTTCCTGTCACTCTATTTCACCAATAAAAAATAAAACAAAACTCCACCACAAGACATTGTTGACATTCAACAAACAATGCAGCCTTTCCTTTTCAGTTATTTTTGTAGTGTCAGTGCCAGCCTGGTGCTGCTGTTTCCTGTGTGTCTGCATGCTGGCCTGGTGGATTGATAGTAAGTGCTGGAGTAGTCTTGCCACCAGACAATCAGAGATCTCCGCCTTCTGATAGTCTGGGGACACTCCTTTCTAAAGTGTGTTTAACACACCAGCGAAAATGGCCGGCAACAAAGCAATGCCTCTTGCATTTTTGAAAAGGACACGCCCTCCCTTTTCTCGTCCGCAAGGCAACAAACACACAGAGAACTTGAAAATGGATGCCAAGAGATTTAACTCCGTTTTATCAAAAGTGTGCTCAGTCCACAATATTGTGGAAATGAAGGACTTACAGCGACTTGAGACATTTTGTACCTCTACACGTGTTTCGACTATGTTTACAAGCACAAGAGTGCAGCGAGCCACCGAAGGACCGCCCTGCGGATTTACTATTGGTTCTGCAACGTAGGGAGTGTTTTTTAAACTCTGAAATTGTATCTGCCCATCTAAACACAAAATCAGGGAGAAAGTCATCAGGCTTTAGTTAAGCAAAGCGTCTAAAGACTGACTTGTGAGGCTAGTGCTGGAGCGGATCACTAGAATGGACTGCTTGAATTGTGGAGTGCTAGGCTGGCCGGAAAACCTGGATCGGATTCCATGAAAAACTGGATCGGAGTTCTTGGATCGGCATTTTCCCATGCAGTCCGATCCGATGCACATTTTTTGCTAATATCGGCAGCCGATATTCGGATCGGGACATCCCTAAATATACATATGTATATATGTGTGCCGGAGAACTTAAAGCCCTGTGTTAAGGTGTGTTCACACCGGACCTGTTTTTTTTTTTTTTTTCGCTAGAGACGAGTTTACATACAAAGTCAATGCAAACGGGCGATTGAGCGTATATTCGCCTGGGAGAAAAATCGCTCGGGCTTTGAGCGACAGCGACAGAGCGAGAGAGCAAAATTTCGCTCATTGCTGTTGCTCTGTCGCTGTCGCTCAGAGATTGAGATGAGAAACCCCATCTGGAGCTGTATCTCACTGGGTCCTGTTGCTTGCAGCTCAACGCTGATTGGCTGCCGTAATCCCAGAATCCCGGGGGGGTGCTTGACTGTTATGACATGTCAGCTTCATTAAAAGTATAGCTGCAAATTAAAAGCAACAATAGATGTAAAACACACAGACACAATGCATCTGTGATAAATTCCCTAATTTAATTTTAACAATTTTTTTCAATCTCCTCATTTTATTTTATGGAAGTGATCAATGTAAGTGCACTTGTCCTAGAACCGCCAAGACGGTTTTTATAATGCAAATAACTCTGTTTAAATAAAACCTACAAGCTTCTCTGCCTATGACTTTTCCTAAAAATGTGTCTTGTATGTTTTCTAAAGCCTATAAGTTACAAAAATGAAACACACTAGACTTCTGAGCATTTATACCACCGACCGAAATTATACATTTTGATACATACAGGTAGGCTATACATATTGCAAAACTCTGTAAAAGTACACCAAAGCATACATTTTCGTTTCCAAATATTTATTTGAAAACAAAACCATGCATACTGTCAATAAAAAAACATTTTGTTAATAATAAAAAACGAATGTAATCTCAACAGCGGCGCTTGGCGGGGCGCTGTAACCCT
Organism: Epinephelus cyanopodus; assembly: GCA_026686955.1. NCBI lineage: Eukaryota > Metazoa > Chordata > Actinopteri > Perciformes > Serranidae > Epinephelus > Epinephelus cyanopodus. Next base: position 918,840 of record CM048927.1, read on the forward strand.
GGTGGTCCTAGTGTAAAGCACCACGGACAGCGCAAATGCATCTATCGCTGTAGCTCAGAGGCTCTGATGCCTGAGTCAGAGCATGTGAGTGGAGTTGGAGCCGGAGCTGCCTCAACCATAGGTTATTGGTAGGAAGAAAAATGGCTGCTGAAAAAACTGTCACTGTCAACTGCCTCCAAGCGCCGCACTGTGTCTCCAGTTGAAAGTGGTGATTTGCTAAATACATTCTACAATAATCAATTAGATTAACTTTTGGTCTATAATATTGTTGGCTATATTACCCATTTAATGAAAAAAAAAAAAAACCCCTTAAGAATAAAAGAAATGAACACCGAAATAAATTAGTGGAAACTTTTTTTTTTTATTGATACTCCTCCTCTCTGACATACTAACAACACACACTTGAATGGTTTCGTTTTCAAATAAATATTTACAAAAGAAAATGTATGCTTTAGTGTACTTTTACAGAGTTTTGCAATATGAATACCTGTATGTCTCAAAATGTATAATTTTCTGGGGTGTCAGTGGCTTAGTGGTAGAGCAGGCGCCCCATGTACAAGGCTGTTGCCGCAGCGGCCCGGGTTCGAATCCAGCCTCAAATCCGGCCCTTTGCTGCATGTCATCCCCCCCTTTCTTTCTCCCCCCTTCACGCTTACCTGTCCTGTCCATTAAAGGTAAAATGGCCCAAAAAATATCTTAAAAAAAAAAAAAAAAAGTATAATTTTCAGCCACTGCCGTGGTTGGAGGTATGTATTGTCTCTGTGTGAAATACCCTGATTGCTTCAATGACGTCATCTGTTGATTTCTGCCACATTGACGAGCAATTGCAACTGAGGAATGAAGCAATATCAAAGGGGCGAACCGAGCGACAGCGAAAAAAACAAAAACAAAACAGGTCCAGCTTTATATTGATATGTGTAGCCTAATGCAGCTTGGTCACAGTGAAAATGGCTATCCCTGTGCTCACTGCCTTCAATGTTTATCAAAGAGGGCTAAGAAAACCACTGTTTAAAATCAGTTACCGATTCTTCTTCTTAGCTATCCAGCAGTCTCATTATGCTATGTTACAGTGCAAATCTGACTGACTGTCCACTGTGGGTAAATGTAGATAATATGTACGTTCCAATATCTTTAAACATGCCTTCTCGTGTTATCTGCTTGAGTTTGACACAGGAAAGGAAAAAAATAAAAGCTACCCCCAGTATGTGAATGTGTACGAATGTATCACACTGTACCTCCCAGGAGTCTCTTCTGTGTGTGTAAATTTGGAGCGGTGCATCACTGGAGTCCATCACCACCCAGAGCCGGCCTTCCGGGTCAAAGGTCATGTCTTGTGGACAGTGGGGCAGGGAGAGCCTGCTGTGTGGCACAAGCTTCTCTTCACCCTCCTGGTCCAGACTGAAAAACTGAACCGTGGACACTCTGAGGACACACAGGAAATATCAAACTGATCAGCCGATGACCGGGTTGATCCATTACTGTTTAAGGAGACCAACTCCCCTCTTCCTCCTCCTCCTAGTGCTTCTGATGGCTTGACGTGCTGACGTATTGTGGTAAGCGAGTTATGTCATTTCCGGTGTTTCTGTGACAGCGTGGCTGCATCCCAAGTCCCTGAAAAATTACTGCTAACCACCTTATCTAGCCACCTTATCTAACTGTTTAGTCCCTCCCACTTAGGAAAACATGCAAGGAGTCAGGAGTTAGGAGTGAGGAGCGAAGATTGCTGATTAAGAGACATGAGACGGCCTTACTCTGAAGCGTCACGAAAAGCGACGTCCTATTTTGGTGACGGCGCGACAGCTGGATCTGCTGCATAACAGAGCCAGCGTTTGGCGTACATCCCAAGTCCCATTATATTCGCTGATCAAAGCCGTAACCTCCACCCCCCGCCATCATGACTTTGGTCACATACTTTTGCATGTATTACCATTGTTACTGAGGCATTTGCCGTAGTTTGTCGCAATTAAAGAACAGTCTGTAGCCCTGCCACTGTCACTGTGATGAGCATCATTATTGTTATCACTATTATTAAATCCACTTGCCATCATTCAACAAATCAGTTGCTGAGTGAATAAGACATATATTTATTTATAAAGCCCAATATCACAAATCACATCAGAGAGAGAGAGAGAGAGAGAGAGAGAGAGAGAGAGAGAGAGAGAGAGAGAGAGCGATATGCAGGGCAGACGGTAATGACAGTAGCTTACAACAGCATTAATGAAAGTAATAATATTAATTAACATTAATATTAATAATTAATATTACCTACAGGCTATTAAACATTCCACTCACATGACATGCAGGACAATTAATGATGGGCAAATGTGTTTGTGTGTGTGTGTGTGTGTGTGCGTGCGTGCGTGGTGTTATATCAACATGTGTGGTTCTGGACATGAGCAGCTGCACATTTAACAACCACACATCACCGACAGTCTGCTGAACAACGCAACAGGTTGTGAATGTGTTTCACTGCAAAGAATGCATGTAACGGGTACACTTGCGCTGTTTCTCCGCCATCTCGTTCAAATGAGCCAGATGTAGGGGGCGGGTATTTATATGTCAGGGCCTCAAGCTGAAAAAGACTTCCTGTTAGGAACCTCTCATGTTACCTTACTCATCGCACCTAACAGATCCCTCCTGACTCCTAACGCTAACTCCTTACTGGCAGGAATATGAAACATGAGACGGCCTTAAAGATGGTGGACCTCAGGCATGGGGCCTCCCATTATTATTCTATGCTTATGAGTAACTCTGGTTATCCATCCAATACAGCTCTGAAAACCTTATGGGAAAGGGATCTGAACATAAAATTTACAGAAAACGATTGGGATACAATTGTTGGAATCACTAAACAAGTCTCCAAGGATATCGAAATAAGGTTAATTCAATTTAAAATCCTTCATCGATTCTATTGGTACCCAAATAGGTTATTCAGGCTAGGGATGAAAGAAACACCGGACTGTTGGAGATGTGTAGGTGAGTTGGGTACCCTAACACATGCCCTGTGGTCGTGCCCAAAGATTCAGACATTTTGGAAAACGGTTCATGAGATTATCACAGAGGTCATAAGAGTGGATTTTGAGTTCTGCCCCAGTCTTTACATATTAGGTAACCCTAAACCCATGGCCCATATTGTAAAACCCTTAACCAACTGGATTCAGACAAGTATTATGATTGGTAAACAGATGATAATGAGAAAGTGGAAAGATGCAGAGGGACCGGTGTTTCAAGACTGACTCACAGAGTTAGGCAAAGTAGCTGCCTTTGAAAGAATATCCTATAGTATAACAAATGATATTGATAAATATAACGTGAAATGGGGAATGTTTTTAAGACTATACTCTTTACAGGGTAGCTAAAATATATCTGCGTACACTGATCATTACGGGATGTTTTTGGGGGGCTGGCATGGAAATGAAGGTGGAGGTGGACTGGGTGTAATACAGGGATCTGTTTATTGGAAGACTACCTGTGGGGAGTGAATTTCACGTGGGACAAGGAATGGACATGTAACAGTGTAGTGGTTATCTCCTGGTAACTAGACTGGTTAACATATTGAGCATGGACTAATTTACCTGTTTTGCACTTCTTATGTACTTATTTATTGTTTTTACTTTTATGTTTTACTGTCAGAATAAGAGTGTGTATCTTAATTTTGCCTTATTTTATTTGTTTTTATTTTTATTTTTTACTGGTTTTTAGTTTGGTCTTGTAAAAAATTTAAAATACTCAATAAACCTCGAACGACTTCCGGTTCAAGTCAGGAATTAGGAGTTAGCAGTATAAAATAAGGGACTTGGGATGCAGCCCGTGTCTGTACTGCTCTAGTGAATTCTACTAGCCTGCTTTCTGCTTTCTCACTTCAGTTGCTTTAACATCTACCTCAAGTCTTGACCCACACTAGTTCTGTTTAAGCTCTCCCCCTCTTTACGACTTCCCTGCTGATCTCTTAGCTGTTGTTTGCACGTTACTAGCCTTGGTAGCTATGTTAGCTTAACAGTTAGCGATGGCTTCGCCCTCTGCTCTCTCTTGCTCGGTGTGCCAAATGTTTAGCTGTGCCTCCGCCTCCTTTAGCGACAGTGGTAATTGTAAGAGGTGTAGCTTATTTGCTGTGTTGGAGGCGAGGCTTAGTGAATTACAAGCGCTGCTCAGCACCATGAAAAATCATTCAGTAGGTGCAGCAGAGATGGGATTTATGGCTCTTTAAGGGGAGCTGGATCTTGGTGAGCCATTCCTTTCAAAGAGCCGTTCAAAAAACTGGCTCATTTTACTGATTTTTATATTTACTAAGTTTTAAGAAGCCAGCCTGGTGGTAACTCATTTTATCTTGGAAATAATCACTGGGAGGTATGATGGGGTGAGATTTGGAAGAAAATAATACAAAATTAGATATCCCATCAATATCTGAGTTTGAATTATTCTGAAATATTGATTATAACCTCATTTGACATGTGTGGACTAGATTTTAAAGTCTGATCTGGATTCATTGTAAATATTCCACAAGGTTGCGCCATATCACTCTGCTTTGACAGTGACATCACTATTTTGGATTCAACACTTACAAATAAACATTAAAAAACAAAGCAGGCTACAATGAATTTTGCTCAGGGGAGGAGCACACATTCATTCATTCATCTTCTAACCGCTTCATCCTCTTGAGGGTTGCAGGGGGCTGGAGCCTATACCAGCTGACATTGGGCGAGAGGCAGGGTACACCCTGGACAGGTCGCCAGACTATCGCAGGGCTGACACATAGAGACAAACAACCATTCACGCTCACATTCACAGCTACGGACAATTTAGAGTTAAATTGCATGTCTTTGGACTGCGGGAGGAAGCCGGAGTGCCCGGAGAAAACCCATGCTGACACAGGGAGAACATGCAAACTGAGCACAGAAGGGCTCCAACACCCGGGATCGAACCAGCAACCCTCTTGCTGTGAGGCGACAGTGCTAACCACCACACCACCGTGCCGCCTGAGGAGCACACAGTGATATTAAAATTAAAAAAAAAAAAAGAACGGTTCCCAGCTGCGACTTGGTTCCCATCGTTCATGTTAAGGAGCCGTTCAATAGAATCGGTTCGTTCGTGAACGTCACAACACTAAGGTGCAGTAGTTAGCCAGCCCCCTGTAGCTGGTACAGAGCCACATAGCATAGCCTCAGCTAGCGGTCCTCCGGTAATACCCGTTCAGCCATGCCACCCCTGCTGCCACCCCAGTTGGCAGCAATGAATTCAAAAGAAAAGTTATGGCCAATTTTCCTTTTTACGAGCGTGAATCTCCAATGTCTGGCTGTGCTGAATGCAGCACAAGATAACGCCAGAGCGGCAAGAGACTGCTTTGTTTGGAAAACTGAGTGGAGCCAGAGGGGTAACCTATTCCAGGAAGCGGGTTTAGTGAAAAATCTGAGTATGCTAATCCTGAAATGAGGGAAACTCTGGGGTTTCAGTTCCAGAAAGAGAGGTAAATCAAACTCTGAGTCAATCACCATGGCAACTGAGTCTGTGAGCAGGTTAGGTTTTTCTCTGTCTCCTCCCTCTTACACGCTGTTTCATTTTCTCATTCATTCAGTCCGTGTCAAAGCTTGTATCGAAGCGCATTCATTAGCGGAGATTTACCGTCTGTCACAGTCTAAATCCTGCTGGATATTAGTTTGTTACTCAGGACTGTCTTAAGTTACTGAATTTATGCACATCAATCATTCAAATATTACACAACGAGAATTCACTCTCAGCTCAGAATCAAACCTCTGTCCTTTTTATATTTATTTTTTTTTATAACACTGCACAAGGATCAGACTGTCGGTCTGCCAGTCTGTTAGGTCTAATTATTTAAATTTTAAAACTCGGTATGAATCTTTAGACACGTAGTATCAATGACTAATGATCTCTATCACTGATGTCATTGGTCACACTGATGGAACATAATTCCTATAGCCTAATGTAAAGTCTTTCAATCAAAATAAAAACTTATATTTAGAGCCTCTGAGGGGCGAACGGGAAGAACTTGTTCGGACGCGTGTCGTGGGCAACAACAATAAACCACTGTCCAATACTGCTGTCTTTGAGTGCGTCGACCCATTTATTTTACACTTGTGTTCTCCTTTACACAGGTAAAATATGTCCACAATTCATCTTAGGCAAGTTTCCATTCAACAGGTTCACGGTACCATTTTTCCATGCTGCCACACACACGGTCGAAAAACTGTTTGCCTGTCCCGGTTCACACACCTGCTGCTCATCACCTGTACCTTACCTAAATTACCTGTGTTTGTGTTCTAGTGCGCCACCCTGTGTCCAAACAACAACACTGCATTTCTATTTACAAACAATGACCTCCATTGATTAAACAAGAAACAAAACAAAACTATTACTGTGGCTCCAACACCTAATATTGGGGATTATATGTTCATATTTCTGAGTGAGCAATGGTGCAGCATTTCAGTGTCTTTAAATTTACTACATTTGTAGCTGAAATAAAGTCACTGAATGCTGTTGAGTCAAGATACAAAAAGATGTCCAACATTAACGTCTTTTCAAGTGCAAATCACCGAACATATTATTACTGGGTCAGACTGTGAGTTTACAGTTATGTCTTTATGTCTTTGATCTATAGCCTAGCCTATATGTTTTAAAGCTTCCTATTTTTCAGTTGCTGCCTCCTGTGTTTTTCCCCATCAGATCTGAACAAATATATTATTATATATTATTAATATAATGTAATGTATCTACAGCCTGATACACGGTCAGATTTCACCACTTTATCTTCATTAAGGAAATGTAAGTCTGATAAATGATGAATAAATGGACAACACTGAATAAAACTTATTTATTAACTTTATGGTTAACTTATTTACACTTTCCTCGCTCTGACTCAGGCTCTTCTTTTAAAAATGAACATGCACCGTCTGCTACACATGCATTAATATCTCTACATCCACTGGATTAAAATGGAGGCGCTGTCTTTTATTTGTGAGTGAACATACTCAGAGTTGACTGAACTAACTCAAATCAGCTGTTCTGGAACCGGTAACTCAGAGTTTCCCATCTCAGGGTAAATCAACTCAGAGTTCAGGGTTAGACTCAGGGTTTGTTGAACCTCCTTCAACACTTATTCCTAATATGAACTGTTTCACATGAAACCTCAACTGCAAGACACTGATTGCATGAGATGAAGTTTGTCTGTATGAGTTTGTAAATGGCAGCCTGTGCCCTTATGTAGTGTGAACATACTATTTCTCATCAAACTGTGATAACTGTGATTAAATACGTCTGCCATATGTTGCCACCCCTCAGAAATTCCTGCCCCCCTCTTGCCACCCCATAAATATTTTTCTAGATCCGCCACTGGTTCTGTAGAGGATCCCTGAATCCTCTAGGATGCTATAAAAGGCTTCATTAGGAGTAACACAATATTGTTTAGCTCTAATGCACGCAAATCCAGATCTCTTCAATTACAAAATCTTGAGGCAGAATTTTCCAGGTTGGATTCTATTTTGCAATCTAATGTTACAGAACAAGTTGCTCTACAGCGTATGCTAGTTAAGAAGGAAATCAACAACATTTTGAAGCAACAGTCAGAATTTCAAATTCACAGGACCAGACAAAAATATTATTTTCATGGTGCCAGACCTAGCCATCTTCTGGCCATGAGAATTAGGACCAGTGACCACTTTGCAGACATCCCAGCTATTAAGTTGGCAGATGGCAATATTAGCACTGACCCTAAACAGATAAATGGAATATTTCAACCATTTTACTCTGAATTATATAAATCAGAGGTGTCCTTAGACAAAAATCGATGTGATAATTTCTTAAGTCAATTACATTTGCCCCACCTATCAAGTACAGATTCCACTGACTTAGCTAAGCCGATCTTATTAAGAGAGCTGTGGGATGCAACCAAGGCTATTCAGAGAGGTAAATCACCAGGCATTGATGGGATCCCTCCTGAATTCTACGTTATTTTCTGGGAGCAGTTGGGCCCATTTCCTCTTGATATGATTGTTTTTTCAATTGGAAAAGGCAGATTCTCAAGGGACGTTAACACGGCCCTCATCTCTTTGCTGTAGGATAAGGATCCTACTGACTGCTCTAACTACTGTCCTCTCAGCCTCCTGAATTCTGACTTAAAGATTTTTGCAAAGCTCCTTGCTCGCCGTCTTGAGCACCACATGCCATCATTAGCCAATCCTGATCAGACAGACTTCATAAAGTCGCGGCTTGCAGCAGATAATGTTAGATGTCTACCTCACATCATTGACGCTGCTACAGATAATCAAACACCCATGTCCGTACTTTCACTTGATGCTTTGAAAGCCTTTGACCGATTAGAATGGTCGTATTTATGGTCTGTTTTGAAGGCAATGGGCTTTGGTAACACTTTTATTGGTATGATTAAGACACTATACTCAAACCCCTCAGCACAGGTACTAACTGGTCAAACATATTCCTCCCTCTTCTCTAGGGTTGGGTACCATTCATAATTAAACCGATACGGCACCGGTACCGGTATCTGGAATTCGGTACCGGTACCAAACAGTACCTTATTTCGGTACTTTTTAACCCTATGGGCCCTAGGCCTTTTTGGGGTATTTTTACTGCCTTTAATTTTAAGCTCATATCACAGTCATTATAAAGGCTACATACACATGCTATATCTTGTTTTTTTCAGGACAATCTGAGCTAACCAGATTTGCCATCACCACATGTCCTTCTATGTGCCTGTATTTTATATTAATTTTTATATCAATGAAAAAAACAAATCCGTGTAACTAAATTCTTACATTTTTACATGTATCTCAACATAGCAAATTGGAAGTTGACATATTCTGCCATATATGAAGGCGGGAGACTCTCTGGAATCTGGCATTATAAGAACCATGATGGTGGGACATTCTGTCACTTCACAGCTGTCCAAAACATGTGGTTTGTGCCAGGCTGACATGATTGCCAGTATTTTTTCATTATTGCAAGAAATTCCATATTTTATCTGAAAGAAACATGCAATATTTACATCTAAGATCATAGAAAAATAGTCAACCAAGTGCAATGATGTCCTCCAAATAATTGTTTTTCAGTTTCAGTTATATATTGGGGAGACATTTTGGGCATTGGTGGGGGGGCACGTGTCCCCCTCAATGTATATGGTGACTACAGCCCTGTCAGCATGCATAATGGATTTATAGTGTGATGGGATGACAGCACAATGATGTGTGTGGTCCTGCGCTTTCATGTGATACGCATGGCATTTCTGTGCGAGCCTGTGTTCGCGAGCAATCCATACAAGAGTAATGTGTGCGCAAAGCTGTATGAAAGCTCTGTTATACATCATTTTATTGTATTTTTCGCTGTGAAAACATTAGATTACTGACAAGTGCTTGGCCATTTCGGAAAGCTACAATTCTGCTGTTTCTGCTGATATGCGTGCCTTATCACTATGACGCATGGTCGCAGAGAAAATCCACAGAGAAGAACGGGTGTGAATTTGGACGTACGTTCGGGCCCATAGTCTAAACTTCTCTGTATAACATTTTATTGAGAACATTTAGGAACAGCACTGCACGTTAACTTTTGTCTGCACGTTGTTTTTGTCACCATTGTTGCTGAGTCTGAGGTGCGAGTCATGCGTTCTCGCTCCGCCTCCACCTCAGGTACCGAAATTTGGCACTGTTTCATTTTAAGTGAATCGGTATTCGGTAGTACCGATGTGAATCGATACCAAGTACAAAAAGTACAGAGTTTCAGTACCCAACCCTACTCTTCTCAGTTTCCAGGTCCTCACGCCAGGGCTGTCCACTAAGCCATGCACTATTCATGCTCTCCTTGGAGCCACTACCTCAAGCAATTCGCCAGTCTGACTTGGTCTCCCCCATCTCTATTTATAACACCCAGCATCAGCTGTCGCTATTATGCGGACGATGTTTTAGTTTTCTTGGAAAATCCTGCTCAGTCGGCACCACACCTTTTGACCATCTGTGAGGAGTTTGGTAATATGTCAGGTTTTAAAATTAACTGGTCCAAATCTGCTCTCTTACATCTGAATGACACTGCTAAAACATCTATCCTTCCGGCCAATATTCCCATAGTACAACACTTTAAGTATTTAGGAATTGAAATAATTTCTTCTTTAAATCAGATTGCTAAGCATAACTATTCACTTGTCCTGAATAAGATCTTGAGGGATATGGACCGGTGGATTGGTCTCCCTATGTCTATCCGAGCCCATGTCTCTATTATAAAAATGAATATTCTGCCCCGGATCAATTTTGTAAGCTCTATGGTTCCTCTTCCCCCTCCATCTGATTACTGGAGCAAGCTCCAATCTGCAATCTCCAAATTCATTTGGAACCGGAAGCGGCCACGTCTGAAATTGTCTGTTCTTCAGAGAAAGAGGGAGGATGGCGGCCTGGCCGTTCCTAATTTTGAACTTTATTCTTGGTTGTTTGTGCTCAGGCCCCTGCTCTCCTGGTTTGATTCTCATTCCTCTGTCTGTTGGCGCATGCTAGAGAGCAATATTGTTCAGCCATGGACACTTCAAGATGTTCTCTTTAGCAATTTTCTAAAAAACAGTGTCAACTACGTCTTGGCCCCATTATCTCTCATCTTGTGCTGGTATGGAGGTTAGTTGAAACACACTGTCATCTTTCATGCAAGTGGCACACCTTTTCTCCAATATTCAATAATAAGGCACTTCTGATTGGTGGAAGACCTATCTCTGCTCCCCAGTGGGAACAGAGGGATGTTCACTATATAAAAGACATTTATAATGATTTTGGATTACTCTCTTTTGCTGCTATTAAGGATGCATTCGATCTGCCAGGTTCCACTTTTTTCTTTTATTTACAGCTAAGGTCAGCGGCAATGTTCTTTACCTACCCACCCATTCCGAGATCTTTTTACTAAACAAAACAGAGCTAAGGGTATGGTTTCCAAATTGTACCATTTGTCTCACTCCCTGTGGAGAGGATCTGGAAGAGAGATTGCCCAGACCTGGCTCAGGATTTTGATTGGGATGCGGTGTGGTCCAGCATTCATGAAGCATCTCGTAATCCAGACCATCAGCAAATTCACTTTAATTTCTTACACAGAACATACCTCACCCCTGTTAAACTCCATCATATGAAAATTATTAATGAGCCGTGTTGTAATCTGTGCTCATTGAAAGCTCGGGGCACATTTATTCACATGTTCTGGGACTGTCCTCCTGTTAGACAATTCTGGGGCAATGTTGCATCCAAACTATCTGATTTGATACTTGATTCAGTGCCTGTAACTACATATGTGTTGATTCTAAATGATCTGTCAATCCTCAATATTTCTAAACTCAAAAAGCGAGTCATCTTTGCTGGACTGACAGCAGCCAAGAAAATGATTGCAACTCGATGGAAGCCACCTCATTCTCTAACTATTCAATCTTGGATTCTCTCCCTTTTGGACATCATATACATGGAGCTTTCAACAGCTCAGATTAATGGTGCTAATGAAAGCACCCTTAACACCTGGTGTTGCACCGCTGACTCTTTGAAAAACATGCTGTAAGTTGATTTTGCCACTGGCTCTCTCACCTTAGTGCCTCTAGATGTCAAGTCCCCTCTGTCTTGTCAATATATGTTTGTGAGTCTGTGTGTGTTTGTCTGTATTTTTGTAGATTATCTTTGCAATTTTATTTTTACTTTAATATTTTATTTATTATTATTATTGTTATTGTTATCATTAACAATAACAATTGTTACAATCATTAGTATTATTATCATCAATACTACCCATGACACGTTCTTTTGTCCTGGGCTAACTGTCTTTCTCTGTGAATCCATTCTAATAATATTGTATCCCCTGAAATATTTCTGTTTGAACTTAATGAAAATGAAAATAAAAAAAATATTTGATCACCAAAAAAAAAAAAAAAAAAAAAAGGTGTCTGTCCACCGACCACCTAAATTATCTAAATCTAAAATTAAACAAAGAGGAGTTGTGCATAAGAACCTCATAAAAATTAAAACCTCTTCTGTGACAGAAAGACAAAACAGGAGAATTAAATGCGGACTGTTAAATATCAGGTCTCTATCGTCGAAAGCAGTGTTAGTAGACAAATTAATTTCACATAATCATATTGATTTACTCAGTCTTACCGAAACCTGGCTGTGTCCAGATGAATATGTTAGTCTAAATGAATCCACTCCTCCCAGTCATAATAATACCCACATTCCTCGAGGCACCAGCCGAGGAGGAGTTGCAGCCATTTTTAACTCTTGTCTGTTAATCAGCCCTAAACCTAAACTAGGCTATAATTCATTTGAAAGCCTCGTCCTTAGTCTTTCACATCCGACCCGGAAAACCTCGCAGCCACTTTTTTTTGTTATAGTGTGCCGTGCTGCTGGCCCATACTCTGAATTTGTTTCTGAATTCTCAGAGTTTTTATCCAGTTTGGTTCTTAAATCAGATAAAGTTATTATTGTAGGCGATTTTAACATTCATGTTGACGTTGATAATGACTCCCTGGCTACCGCGTTTATCTCATTATTAGACTCCATTGGCATCAGTCAGGGTGTACATGAACCCACTCACTGTTTTAACCATACCCTTGATCTAGTTCTGACGTATGGAATTGAAATTGATAACCAGAATCCCTCTCTATCGGATCATTATTTGATTACTTTAGATTTCTTTTTACTCGATTACACGCCACTCAGCAATAGTTACTATACTAGATGTTTATCAGATAGTGCTGTTGCAAAATTTAAGGAAATGATTACTGCGTTGTTAAATTCAATACCAAGTCCTTTAGTAACAGAGGTTTCCGGTGCCAACTTTAACCTCTTCTAAATTGATCATCTTGTCGCTAGCGCCGTAGCCTCGCTGCGAACAACACTCGACTCTGTAAAGAAGTTAACAAAGCAAATAAAGTTCACTCCTTGGTATAACTCTCAAACCAGTAAGTTAAAACAAATATTGTGAAAATTTGAAAGGAATTGGCGATTAACCAAACTGGAAGAATCTTGTTTTATCTGGGCAGACAGTCTCAAAACGTATAAGAGGGGCCTCCGCAATGCCAGAGCAAACTATTACTCAGCATTAATAGAAGAAAACAAGAATAACCCCAGGTTTCTTTTCAGCAGTGTAGCCAGGCTGACTGAGAGTCAAAGCTCTATTGAGCCTTGTATTCCTTTAGCCCTTAGCAGTAATGATTTTATGAGCTTTTTTAATGACAGAATTCTAACTATTAGAGGCAAAATTCATGACCTCCTGTCCTCAGATAGTACCTATCTAACCTCAAACACAGCTGTAAGACGTAATATATAATAAGATTGCTTCTCCCCAATTTCTCTTCAAGAATTGACCGCAGTGATTTCTTCATCTAAATCATCAACGTGTCTCTTACACCCCATCCCAACTAGGCTACTTAAGGAGGTCTTACCCTTAGTTAACACTCATATATTAGATATGATCAATATATCCTTATTAACAGGCTATGTACCACAGTCTTTTAAGGTAGCTGTAATTAAACCTCTGCTAAAAAGCCCACCCTAGATCCAGAGGTGTTAGCCAACTATAGACCAATATCTAATCTTCTCTTTCTTTCAAAGATCCTTGAGAAAGTAGTCACAGACCAGCTGTGTGATTTTCTCCATGATAATAATGTATTTGATTAATTTCAGTCAAGATGCAGAAAAATTGGTCCACGCTTTTGTTACTTCAAGGCTGGATTACTGTAACTCTCTATTATCAGGTAGCTCTAGTAAGTCATAAACTCTCCAGCTAATTCAGAATGCAGCAGCACGTGTACTAACAGGAACTAAGAAACGAGATCATATTTCTCCTGTTTAAGCTTCTCTGCACTGGCTCCCTGTAAAATCCAGAACTGAATTTAAAATCCTACTGTTAACTTATAAAGCTCTAAATGGTCAGGCTCCGTCATATGTTAGATAACTCATAGTGCCCTATTATCCCAACAGAACTCTGCGCTCGGAGAATGCAGGGTTCCTCATGGTCCCTAAAGTCTCCAAAAGTAGATCAGGAGCCAGAGCCTTCAGCTATCAGGCTCCTCTCCTGTGGAATCATCTTCCTGTTGCGGTCTGGGAGACAGACACTGTCTCCACATTTAAGACTTTCCTCTTTGATAAATCTTAAAGTTAGGGCTGGCTCAGGCTTGCCATTAGTCATACTTATACTGTTATGTCACACATGTATACTATCAAATCATAATATATTATTATTAATTATAATATTATTACTTTCATTAATGTTGTTGTAAGATACTGTCATTACCGTCTGTCCTGCATCTCTCTCTCTCTCTGTCTGTCTCTCTCTCTTTCTGTGTCATTGTGTCATACGGATTACTGTTAATTTATCGTGTTGATCTGTTCTGTCCAACATCTATTGCACGTCTGTCCGTCCTGGAAGAGGGATCCCTATGGGCTGAAATATGTGCCACCAGAAACTGAATTTGAATCATTTATATTTGAATTAGAATTTCTAAACTTGAATCATCGCATTGAAAAACTGAATCTGAATAGTATAATTTGAAATTGTATTTATTAGTTTGGAAGTCCAATCAAATTTGATCCTATCCTACTACTATACTATACTATACTATATATCTTCACATTCAGTTCTCACAATTCAAATTCAGTTCTCACAATTCAATTTCAAATTTACTGTGACAGACATCCGGGTACTTGAAGGATGAAGGAAGAGCAATCGGTGCAGATACACAGGATTCCTCTTCGGCCAATCAGCATCTACGTTTTTGAGCACATAGGAAGAAGTGCTCGCCTTGACCCATACTGGCTTGACCATGGATGCGGCTGGGACAAATTGGTAATTTGGCATTTTACCATATATTTTAACGACCTTTTTTTAACTGTTGTTAATGTTATAGCTACTTTGTAGGAACGTTTCGTTTCGTCAGCGAGCATAAACAAATCATATTTACAATTACATGAGACGACTAGCACGTTAGCATTGTTTCAGCTATCATTTTAGCAACGCAGCAACGAGTGCCAGAGCTAGTCTACAAGTCACATGTGATGTCACATGTGATGTTACCCATTTAACGGTAGTGTTCTTTCTTACCATGAATGTTTTGTTGACAGCAAACAAGAAATTCAAGTTAGTAGTTGGATTTGCAGTGTGCATAACGGCTGACATTAAAAATAATATCCTTGTATCCACACCGCTGTTGCAAACAGTGCGCATATTTATGATTTGGACACTGATTAAAGTCTGAAGGGGACTGAAATGTACGTTACTGTTATTAACATAGAACTTGTTAAAGAACTGTAGAAACTGCAAAAGAAAGGCAGTGTTATACTTGTTACAAGATGTTAATTTCTTTCAGTAAATCACCGGTGTTGAGGTCATGGCCACTTGTGACGTCTCCACCACGCCTGCTACACACAGCCGAAACTGTAATTACCAGTTTTAGCTACTTGACTTTAAACAGCTAATATTACATTATCTTCCAAGGACAAAAAAAAGCATTTAAAAGACATCAAGTGATCTATATTTTGAGGTGTTGCTCCCTATTTTATTTTACCCTACAGATGTGACATAATAGTATTGTCAACAAAAAGGAGTGATTCACACTTTATAGTTAACTTTATGTTTTTATTATACTAAAGCAGTTATTACACTCATTTTACTTTCATAGGCACAGTGTGCATCATTGGTGACAGCTATGTCTGGCTTGGTGTCCAGAGAGCTGCAGAGACTCTGGGAAGCAACCTCAGCATGCTGGGCATCCATGTCTGCTGGTTTAGCTGGGGTGGTCTGCAGTGGAGAGGCCTTCTCTCCTTCTTTTTCCACTCCCTGTGAGGAAGAGCAGCACCAGATGTCCTCATCATCCACTGTGGCGGCAATGACATGGGGAAGGTCAGCAGTGTCAAGCTGGTCAGCATGATGGAGGACCTGCACCAGCTTCACCTCCAGCATCCTGGCATTAAGATAATATTTTCTTCATTGGCCCAAAGGTGCAGGTGGGAGGCTGGTGGCAATCCAGCAAAGATTGATAAGGCCAGGAAATTTGTTAATAGTTTATGGCTACATTTGTTCATAGTTTAAATGGTGCGATAATTGAGCACCCTCACATCAGACATGACAGGGGGCTATTTTTGAAAGATGGAGTTCATTTCACACCTAGTGAAAATGAAATGTTTTTAAGTAAATTAGTTTATTGTCTTAATGACCACCTCCAAACGCAGTGAACTGCTTACAGTTGGCAGTGTCACTGCTTTTGAATTTGGCCTTTAGGACACATTTTGTTAGGCCTGAACATAGCCCAGGCTGTCATGGCTAATGTTATGAGTTTTTGATATTCATCTATAACTTGTTTAGAATTTCAATAAATTCTATTTACATTTGCACTCCTTTTGTCTTTGTTTCTGACTGAATCTGACTGTCAACTGAAAGGGCAAACAAATCATACACTACAGATAAAACAAAGCATTAATGTTTAACATTGTCATTGGCAAATAATTAAGCAGTCCATTTCTGTGTGGGCCTGATTATTTTAACTTTGTACTTGAAGGTAACTAAGCACATTATACCCAGCAGCAGAGCCTGAGAAGATTTTGGAGAGTAACCTTTGTTTGCTGCTCTGTTAGAAGTCTAGTTTTAACACAGAAGAATGTCACTGGATAAAAGGGCTCAAAGTGAAAAACAAACAGTTAGCTGGACACAATAGTTTTGAAGCCCCCAAGGTATCACTTGTTCGCCAACTCTGAGAGGGTCTCCCTCGGGCAAAAGTTACTGTGACGTTTTTATAGTGAGACAAATAGAAACATAATCAGTCAATTGTGTGTTATGTTTTTTTTAGCCTCACTATATATGCCTCAATACCGAGCAGAACCTTCTCATATGTCACAATGTCACAAATAAATAATACCTATTACGGGGCTTAAAACTATTCAGTGTGCAGACATTTCCTTGTTTTTCACAAAAAGAGAAGAGTTTCTCAGTGAATTTTCTTCATTTGTCTTAAAGAAATGTTCAAACAAAACCAGCACATAACATCAGCTTTTCATTTTTTCTTTACATTTTGCTAAGATAAATGCAAACTTGGGTAAATGTTAAAACATAAATGAAAACATTAAGATGCCATTAACAACTATTATATTTTGTTAAAGGTTTAAATCACCATTACATTTCCAGTCATCACAGGAAACTAATGAATGACAGCTTTCAAAAAATGTGCTTTTACTCTAAAGTAAATTTTGTCTGATCCATTTTATATAGCAAAAGTTAAAACCATTCCACAAACAGTTTAACAAAATAAAGTCAAAGCTTGCATTCATGAAATCATCACTATTAAAAGGTTACAAAAAGTACACATGAAATAAATGAAAATATTTATAACAGTAATTATAAAACCTATGAATTAGGACCCAGTGTCATAATTTGCAAAATCGTAATTTCTTGTGAAACAACCTCTTTACCATGGAGTAAATATCACATTGGCCTAGGCATTGTAACTTTCCTCAAGTGTCCTACATGAGAGAGAGATGACAGGTTAAAAACACAGGTAGAAAACATTGATTACAGCCTGTCTTGGTTAAAAAAAAAACCACTCACCACCAAAATGATCTTACTGCTGAGTAAGTGGCTGTCATTCATAAAATAGTTTTGTGTTTAAGTTCTGTAGATATTCAACTTTATATTTGAATGTGATTTTAAATTTAACAGTGTACTACCAAGACAACTGAAGTATGAATGTACAGTATGCAATTCATCCACATTAAAATAATTGTTGCTATCCAAAGGAAACTGAACTGTTCTCAAAGCTCACTGCCACTGTGGAATCATGCAATGTTCGGCTGTCTCATTTTGAGAATATATTTTTCCACTGGTTCTTCACAGACTGTGTGTGGGGAAAAAGGTAGTAATTCTCACTATGATAAAGGGTCTTTGCATAAAATGCACTAAAATGTTAAAGTGGGTAAATACATGTCATGTTCCTTGATTGATAAAATCTTCATTTTGCCTTTTGCATCAGGGGCAGATTAAACTGCACTGGTGTGTCAGTAATTTCACCTTATCAGTAATAGTGCAAAGCAAGTTGTGTCCTAATCGAGTACTTAGTAATGTATGAAAATTAGTAATATATACAATGAATTTAAATGTATTATATAATTAATCATTTTACACTAATAAGTTTCTTGACTCTTTGTGAGGTACTGTATGAAAAAAGGTGTCTTTATCCTGGAGTCAGTGCTGAAGTGATGACTCTCAAAGTGCTTCACTGCATATACAGGAAGTTTTGTTTGGAGACCAGTTCTGTTTCCTGGTGTTGAGTGTCCACTGATCCAGTCTGTCTGGGTCACCTAGAGGAAAACTTTACACAGACAAAGAGATATTAAAATATATGTTTAGCTACCTACTTCACAGACACCTTTACATGCAAACAATACAACTTAAATTACTTCAATGTTCAACAGATCATAATCAATTTATTTTAGCAAAACAAAAAGGTGGTGGCCATCACATTCCTCATATTCTGTCTGAGCATTATCTATTGTTGTGTAGCTACAGGCCTATATCATACTCTTATTTTCTTAATATTTTATATGTGACAGTCAAATGTCACATTAGCTTCTTTTAAATTACGTTACACACCTTATTGTGATTTCACACAGTTCGACACTTTTTAACATGTTAACATTGCATCACGCTAGCTAACTAGCGTGGTGGACCTTTATTTTCAAACCTCACACAGACGCCTTTTGTTCAAAATATTCTCTCCCTAAATGCCCAAATCCTAACACTTCTCTGTCAAGCTCTGACTTCGATGCATCCCGGATTGGCGTCTTGCTTGAAGGCTAACCGTTAGCTGGCTAGTTAGCTAGTTAACGAGCTAAGCTTGTGTTGTATCGTGTTGTCTATTGCTCTGTAACTTGATGTGGATGTTGCTGCTGTGATACAGGTCGCACTTGAAAATGAGACCTCTGATCTCAACGTGATTTTACATGTCCTAAATAAAGGCTTAATAATAATAAAAAGAAGCTGACAAACTAGGTGGTGACTGCAGACACCAATACCTGCTAATTAGTGCTAACATATAAACATAAATAAAATGATACTAGAATTTCTGAATTTCACTTACCGAAAAACCTGGAGCACAGACTTTTTGGACGGTCTGTTGGTACAATTAATCGAACAGCAAGCCATATTACTCCAATATTTGCCTGAAAAAAATACCCAAAAGGCACAGACACGGCTGAGAGGACAGGTTGAATGCCTTGAACATGGACACGAATTGGCTGAGATGACGCCGAGCAGACGGCCGCGTCTGGGCTCAGCTTCGCACAGCGGAGCCAGCAGCAAGTTAGCATGCTAGTTAGCCACCCGTGACAGTGCCACCTGTCACTCAAAGTGGCGACGCCCATAATTATGCGCAATTTTAAACATTAAAACGGATGAGACATATATATATAAAAAATCCCCCCCCACAGTTTTCATGAAAGGGGAAATTAGCTATAGAGACCAAAACAGTCACTGGTCACCCCCGGAGGTTGCTGCTTGGTCAAGGCGAGCAAGCGCTTCTTCCAATGTGCTCAAAAACGTAGGTGCTGCTCTTCCTTCATCCTTCAAGTACCCGGATGTCTGTCACAGTAAATTTGAAATTGAATTGTGAGAACTGAATTTGAATTGTGAGAACTGAATGTGAGGACATATAGTGTGAGGATCAAATTTGATTGGACTTCCAAACTAATAAATTCAATTTCAAATTATACTATTCAGATTCAGTTTTTCAATGCAATGATTCAAATTAAACAATACAATTTCAAATTATGTGATTCAAATTCAGTTTTTCAATGCAATTATTCAAGTTTAGAAATTCAAATTCAAATATAAATGATTCAAATTCAGTTTCTGGTGGCACATATTTCAGCCCACAGATCCCTCCTCAGTTGCTCTTCCTGAGGTTTCTACCATTTTTCCCCCCGTTAAATGTTTTTTTTGGGGGGGAGTTTTTCCTTATCCGCTGTGAGGGTCCAAAGGACAGAGGGATGTCGTATGCTGTAATGCCCTGTGAGGTGAATTGTGATTTGTGATATTGGGCTTCATAAAAAAAATTGAATTGAATTGAACTCTCAATGTGAAACATTGATGGAAGTGAAGTCTTTTCTTTGTGCTCCTCTTTGCCTCTGACCTACTTTAAGTGCCCCCAATATATACTTTACAGCTCTACACTGACCTTGTACTTCTATAGTTCCAAAAATACATTTAAAGATCAGAAGCAAAAATAGCTTTACACCAGCCGAGGTGCTGCTGTCATGTCAAAGTTAAAAGCAGCCTTCAGAGGAGGTATCCTGTCACAGCAACTATAACGGTTTGGAACTGAAATAAAAATGTTCAAAGTGACATGCTGTATAGAACTAACTCAGTGCTAGAGAGCAGGTCCATTCCGTGACTGATGAAGAACTATTACCATGTTCACTCATTCCTTCTGCAAGAAATAAATTCACTTCTACAGGGTTATCGGTCTCTGATTTACATTTTTAAATCCCTTTATTTGTTATTCTGTGATCTGCAGTACTGATGTTTAGAGGTAAAAAGTAATCCAGCACAGTTTTTCTTAAGTACTGAAATTAAGTTTACTTTAAATGATTTTGTTAATTTTGTAAGGCTTTACCATTTATCACTACATTAATGCAACTCCTTTATTTACAGCAGATATTTTCATTTGAAAAGTTCATAGAAAATGATGCACTGCTGAAGGTTCGACTTTATCACAAGTTCTTAATTTAACGTGGACCTTAGTCTGACAATAAATCACCACTGCCAATATAAACAACACATATCAACAAATAACAAGACATGTGGCGTATATTCACTAAGCCTGTCAGAAATTAACTGCCAGATGTGTCTGCAGAGCAATGGAGTGCAGAGGAAAGCCCTCTGCTGCTCAACTTGTAATATTCAGCACATAAGAGACTTTTGGGACTACATGCATAAATTCATTCTGTAAGAGCAAATGTGAGGAAATTTTACATAGTGATGTTTTCAGCTCAACAATAGGATAAGTGATTGAAAAAGTAAATTAAAAGACATTAAAAAAAAATCTGTGAGAAATTTTTTGGTAAACTCTTGACTAGATCCTATCTTTTTCCTGCAAGGAGAAAATATGTCCCACTTAATAATTATGACTAGTTGCTTTATTCCCTGGGTCTTCAACAGGGGGTCTGCATCCCTCAGGGAGTCCTCAGAGTTACTGCAGAGGGGCCACCAAACTATTGTTTATTAATTTAAGTTTTAATATTTTTTTTTGTTAAAATATGTTTGAAAACACATATTAACATGCATCCAACATATCATTAGCAAAGATATATCAGTCATTTAATTTAAAACTAGAATTACCACCTTGTGGCTGTATGCTTTTGCACACCAGTGAAGTTCCTCCTGTAGTTTACATCCATGTCTGTGAAAACAGATTCTTCACACACAGAAAATCTATACAGTCAGTACAGTTTCAATTGCAGTGTCACCAATTTAGAATCAGACCAAATGTCTCCCCTTCTGTTCCTGAAATATGATGGTGAATAATGGCCAGGGCCCGCATTCACAAAGAATCCTAAGACTAAAAGTAGCTCTTTGTGACATCATTCTAAGAAAATTGTTAGAATTCCTCAAATTCTAAGATTTTCTTAGAATTTTCCCTTGGTAAGATAGAAGTTATTCACAAAGCATCTTAGGCCTTAAGAGAGCTCCTAAGGTGAAAAACTGTTAAGAGGAGGGAGGAGTACTTTTAAGAAGCCTAAGAGTGTCTTAAACAGAGAAGATGGCGGAAAGACAGAGAGGAAGGAGAGATATTCTCCGTATATTGAATGACAGTGATTTCATAAGACGCTACCAGCTTGAT
Organism: Epinephelus cyanopodus; assembly: GCA_026686955.1. Taxonomy (NCBI): domain Eukaryota; kingdom Metazoa; phylum Chordata; class Actinopteri; order Perciformes; family Serranidae; genus Epinephelus; species Epinephelus cyanopodus. The sequence continues at coordinate 940,699 of CM048927.1, forward strand.
CGTGCAGGGATAATGTTTGTGGTTGACCTCATCAGGGATTAGCTTACTTTTCACACCCAGCGGAGTAATGCAATAATGGCCGCTTTGGATTGCAGCACATACCAGCGCTTCTCACACTCAACGCTTGTGCGTAAAAGGAGAGGGAACGACATTAATTTGTCGGGCAATGTGCTCCCAAGTCTGCCTCTTCCCTTGTGCCGTGATCCTGGGACTGAATTTCCCTCTTAAAACTCCTTTGTTCTCCTCCACGAGCCGTGCCAACAGCAGGTACTGCTCTTCTGTCCAGTTCGGCTTTCTCGTTCTTTTTTTCTCCATTTCATTCGTTGTTTTGGTCATTCTGCCAAATCAAACAGCTATTTACAAGGAGGCCAGCAATCACAGTAATTGCTGACAGCTGAGTCTGCGTCCACCATTAATATGAAATAGATTAAGTAGTAAAATTACCAGCATGGTGAGTAAACATAGCAATAAGCAAATATGAATGAGGTACGTTCAAAGATTTTGAAGCTGTGTAACAATTCATTTTCATGACATAAAATTATTTTCACGATTACACATTTCTTAATACAGTCTAAGTTCTATGATCGGATGATTTCACTGTCCACTCATTACTAGGAGTGCATTTGTTTGTTTTTTTTTGTTCTTGTTTTGTTTTATCCTTTTTGTAACAACCAATCACAGCTTTTAGAAGACTGTCATACCTAGCAATGGGGTCAACCACACCTCCTCACTAAGATAAAAGTTTCGGTCCCCTCCTTGCTCAGAGTTGCTCTCAGAAACTTCCTGAATCACTCTTAAGCTAAGATTCCTTGCTAGGAATTTTTAGGCTAAGTTAGGAGCTCTCTGAGAGGACTTTGAGAATCTTTGTGAATATGGGCCCAGGAGTGTATTTTCAGAACATGACAATGTTACAGATAGTTAACCTTTGACCTTTTGAATATAAAATGTCTTCACTATTATTTCATTCTATTAGACATTTGTGTGAGGTTTTGTCATAATTAGTGTAAGAATTTCTTAACTTCGAGTTATGGCCAAAAACATGTTTTGTGAGGTCACGCTGACCTTGACCACTGAATTCTATTAAGTTCATTGTTGAGATACAGTAGACAATTTTGCCAAATTTGAGGAAATTCCTTCAAGACGTTCTTGAGCTATGTTCATGAGAATGAAACAGGCGAGGTCATACTGACCTTGACCTATGACCTATGACTAGGGATAGGTACTGAAACCGGGTACTAAATTAGCTCTGACGTTATCGTTTTTTTTATCGGTACTTTTACACATTTTGGTTTAACTCTTTATCATCCTGCAGCCTCTCATTTGCGCTTTTCTTCCAAGGCTGACCTCCTCCACATACACACACATGTACCAGCACAACATGGTAGTCGGTGAACAGCCGAATGGCCACGGTGGAAATGAAGTGAAGAGAACTAAACCTTAGCGAGTAAGAAGCCAATACTTTATCAATACATGTTTTTAGCAAGCATGAACATGTAGACAGTAATATTCAATATGCTCCGTCCACAGTCTCTCATCCACCGACACTAACTTTATGTTTTACACAAGCACAGCACGCTAGTTCGGCTGATAGTGAACTGTTACTAATGAGCTCAAATGACAGCTGTCTGTGTGTAGACTAACTTAGTCTGACACTTGTCTTAAAATACTTTTAAACTGAGCTGCTGGCTGAAAGAAAGAGCCCCTCCTCTTCCCACACCAACATGTAACCAGCCAAGCTGGATAAGCTAAAATGACAGTTGTCTGTATGTAGTTTGTTTGACACTTATCTTAAAATTGGGCAAATACTTTTAAACTTAGTTGCAGGCTGACACAACTATCTAAAGGACAGCAGGACTGACTTACAGTGACTGATAAAAACTAAACTTCACTCAGTATTGTCATGTCAGGAATATTATTTTTCTAGTGACTTTGCTGTTGTAAAAATTACTATTGCTGCTCTATAAACAACAATTTGTTCTATTTAAAATATTCAATAATCCTGTCCTGAATTTATTCTTTTTTTAAATTAATGTTTTCTAAAAAGTAATTATTTAGAAATGAAAAAGAACCAATAAGAGGACCAATAAAGTACCGAATCGAGTATCAATAAAACCTTAACGATACCGATCCCTACCTATGACAACCAAAATCTTATCAGTTCATTATGATCCAACTGGGCAGTTGAGACATTTTTGGAAAAAAAAAAAAAAAAAAAAAAAAAAATCTCTCGGCGTGATTGAGATATGGTGTGCACAAGAATAGGATGGACGGACAACCTCAAAGCATAACGCTTCCAGCAACGCGTAACAAAACCCAAAAATAACAATTTAACAATTTAATGGATTTATTAAAAACTTTGGTTAAATTGTGTGTTTATGCAACACAAAATAATATTTACTAATATACAGTACCTCAGCTATGAAAAAATGCTTTTATGAGGAATGATGTATTTGCATCTCATGGACTTAGATCCTGTGGCACACGCACACCTGCATGCATGTGGTGCTGCATTATACAGTCCTGCCAACAGTCTCATGATGTTCCACTAACCCTTTCTCCATTTGCACTTCATACAGAGAAAAACATGTAGACAGGCAACACACAGGCAACAACTAAGTCCTATAACAATGGCCAAGGCAGCATCACAACAAATAACCCTGTTACATGTTTGTACAGAGTGCTCTGAAAATACATACTCACCTTTCACACTGCACTGCTACATGGCAAGCATCGAGAGAGCTGGTGATTCTGCACACAGTTGGCTTCTGGGAAATAAAACAAAGAGAGACAGTGGGTGTTTCTCAAAGTCAAGGATCTCTCCTTGGGAGGGGACCTGTCCTCCCAAGGAAGGATCCTGCAGAGGCAAGGCAAGAGTCCTCCCAAGCATTCAGTGAACACCCACTGGAACAGGCTAACAAGTGTCCCCACGTGATCATCATTAACCCTCAGCAGAGTGAAGAGGTTTCAGTTACTGTGATCATTTTGGCATGTTGTTGGACAGTTTTAAACATGTGTATCAGTATTGTCAGAATCACGTGACTTTTAGGGAGAATATATTTCTGGATCATATTTAAGAGTAAGTGGAGTAATGAAGTAAAGACAACAGCTGAAAAAGTTCTCAACTATCATTTACAGTATATACACGGACTCGCACACAGAATCACAGTCATTTAACAGTGATTACTTTTTTAAAACATATTTTCTGTCTGTCACCACACTGCGCTACAATAATATGAATAGTAGACCTGATGAGCTGCGCTGCACTGAAACTACAGTACATTATACTGCTGGGTAATCCTATTGTATCTAACCTTTGTCTTTTTGTAATGCTGCTGCTCTATGTGCCTTTAATTGCCCCCTGGGAACAAATTTAGTTTTCTGAATTGAATTGAATTGAAATAAGTTCACCTCATTCACCTTAGCGCTCCATCTCTACTGTAAATGATTAATTTTAAACTTTTTTGTAAATCTAAATCATGTTATTTAAAAAATCTCATCATGTGGCAGTGGACACACTGGAAAGTGTAAATTATGAGGTTTCTGTCAATATTTTTTTTCATGCTTGTATGATAAAAACTCAGGTGGAGACATTACTCCAAATAAATGACATTAATCTAAATCCTGCTGAGCTCTGCTGGCGCAGGTTTCATTGAGGAGGCCCCACCCACACTTGCAAAGCATTGTGGGGATTTTATACCAGCAGAGGATCCACACATGCATCCTTCGAATTTCTCCGAAAGAAGGACTTAGTCCTTTGTGAAACTCGGAAGGATCCTTGACACTGGAACAGTCCTTTGGCAGGGGTCGATGAGGTAATGTCCTTCAAATTTGGCCGTTTGAAGATCCTTCATTGACATTGAGAAACACCTAGAGTGGTGGAGTCAGCAGGCTTCTTACTGTTCCTTTAATAAAATAGGGGAATTTTACTGCCTGTTCTTGTGCTGTAGTAAGAGCACCAACTTGGATTGACTGATTAAAGACCTTTATTTATGCAGTGGAAACTCACTGACAACAAGCTTGCTTTAGCAAAAGTGCCCTACTTGCAGTGTTAAATCTCTTTAAAGCTGCAATAATCACATTTTTTATATTAACAATGGATCAAACACGTATCTGTAAAATGACAGATATCTGCTGTCGTCACAAACCCACATAGAATTATTGCCAACTTTGCATTTCCCTCACCTCTCCAGAATGTTTTATCATCCTTCAGCTTACTTTTTTGGTGTGAGGGCGTTACATTTTTCAGCGGCAGGCAGCTGTTTTCAGCTTAAAACCTCTGATAAACCTACTGTACAGTCTACACTATAGTTTAAATTGGTGGTATTCTAAATACAGTTACTGTCTTAAAAAAACAGATTACTTGAAAGTATTACTATATTTTGTTTAATTTGTTCCAACACTGTGTCCCAACTGAATGTGATGGGAGGAGCATCAGTTTGATTGCAATGTTTTCTATTGGAATGTTCTGACTGGCAGCAAGTAATGCAGTGCTGCTGATCTGAGCTGAACTTTTTCAGAAGCCCCATTTCTATTAATTCCTGTTGCTAACTTTGAAGGGTCTGTGGTGGGCGAGGAACAGCTGTCTGGAGGGAGATCACCAGGGAGCTTAAAGTTTCTGGTAATAATTATTTCCTTGCTGTTGGCTATATTTTATGTAATTTCCAGTAAATTTCACAATATAAAACGTGTTATCTGTTTAAAAAGTACACACAGAGAGAGAGAGCAAGTACTTGCCCAACTTTTAAGTGGTTACAACTCCTGTCAGGTATGCTGTTGATAGCCTGTGTGGATTGTTTACATGACTGAACAAAAGTATTTAACAGATTTATTGTGGACAGAGATGAGGTGCAAACTTTCCATAAACTGATCATAAACTGATCATGCAGTGCACCTGGCACACAACAATAGCCCCTTTTCCACCGCAGGAACTTTTATCATTTACCCGGCTTTTGAAAAGCCTCCTGCGTTTCCACCGAAATTACCCGAGGAAAAAACTTTCCCTCAACCCCAAACTTTGCCTGAAAAAAGTACCTAATAGGGGGGTAGGTCTTTTCAGATTACCCAGAATTCTTGAGGGGCGGGGCTGCGTGCTGAGGAACGCTGATTGGTGGACTTGCAGCGTTCTGCACTTCCTGGTACGGGCAGTGGCTGCAAACTTTGTTTCGTTTCTATAGGCTTCACTTCGTTTGTGTTTTGATTAAGGATGGGTACCGACACCCAGTACTAAATTAGCGCCGGAGCTAAATATTAAAGAACGTACTATTGTTAAGCGCTAACGGTATCGTTTTTTTGTGCCAGCGCTAAACTCCTCCACATATACACACGCCTAAACAGCCGAGCGGCCGCAGTGGAAACGAAGTGAAGATAACTCGAAAATGACTCGAGCTGACGGCAGCTACACTAGTTACTGTGACATTAACCCTTGGTGAGTAAGAAGCCAATACTTTATCAATACATGTGTTCAGTAAGCATGAACATGTAAACATGTAGACAGCGATATTCAATATGCTCCGTCCACAGTCTCTCATCCACCGACACTAACTTTATGTTTTACACAAGCACAGCACGCTAGTTCGGCTGATAGTGAACTGTTACTAATGAGCTCAAATGACAGCTGTCTGTATGTAGACTAACTTAGTCTGACACTTGTCTTAAAATACTTTTAAACTGAGCTGCTGGCTGAAAGAAAGAGCCCCTCCTCTTCCCACACCAACATGTAACCAGCCAAGCTGGCGGAGCTAAATACAGGGCACATGCCGAATCATCTACGTCATCATGCCAATTTCATTACATTTTCTGGAAGTTTGAGGTGCGGTGGAAACACAAACCACACAGATTACCAGGAATTATTTTACCCAGGTAAACAAATTCCTGGTAAAAAAAAAAAAAAGTTCCTGGAAATGTTGGTGGAAAAGAGGCTAATGTGAGAAGAGATGGACTGCCAGGACACTGTTGGGTGTTTTTGGTATGAAAATAAAAGACCCGACAAATGAGCTCAGCAAGATGATTTTGAAGTACTTCAAAAATAATATTTAAAATAGTGTTTAAAAGTATTTAAAATATAGTATAAATATAATTTTAGAGCATGTAATCAGTAATCTGTTGCAGAATATGTTTTATAAGTAACCCTCCCAGCAATGTCCATTAACATCAAAAACACGCACACGCACAGCCAATTTTATGCATTATTGTAGCACTACTGTCAGGACTGAAAAAAAGACAAAGACAAGGACTGAGTGCTGTGATATTTATATATGTGTGTGTATGTGTGTGTGTGAGATTGAGAGTGTAGGTTTACAGTTAGTAGCGTGATTATAGTATTTAGGTTAGTTGGTCAAGGAGAGGCGCCGAGGCTCGGGAGTATATATGTGCAGGGCGGCGAGGGAGGGAGGGGTGGAGGGCTGCTGCGCCGTGACAGAGAGCCGAGCCTTGGGGGTATATGTGCGGGGCCGCGAGGGAGCGAGGGAGGGGTGGATGGATGCGGTGGGCTGCTGCGGTGAGCCCAGGCTCCCAGAGAAGGAGAAATAGAACCAAGTAGGATAAAGTAAGTCAAAGTGTGGAGAAGGGGACCGGCTGAGCTCCAGCTGCCTTCCCTTCTGCCCATGTGACACAGTTAGGGGGGGTTTTCCAAGCCACCATCGGCACAATGAAAAGCCCTCTCTCCACTCTCCCCGCAGTGACTGACAATCTTCACTCCATCCCCTTCCTCAGCCGCTCGCCTGTCCTCCCCCTCCCTCAGCTCCGCCTATCTTTTCTGATTTTTTTTTTTTTTTTTTTTTTTTAAATCAAGCTGTGGGCGGAGTAATGCCCAGAGAGGGGGGTTTAATTTAGTATTACAACTTTAAATATGTTGCAATATGTTGAGTATTGCGATAACATATATTGTGATATATCGTGATTTATTACCTTTTTTCAACTGTAAATTATGTCCCCAAAGGAAAACTTTAACATCTGTTTTGTCTATTAAGATAAAGTTTATCTCATCTCAGCCTTTTTTTTGGAGCAGCAAATTGTATCTAGTGCACTGAAAAAGCAATTGATTATATTATTCCATTAGGCTACCAGAAATTTCATTTGTATTTATAAATATCAATAACTAGGACTATATGAATGAGAATAAAGCAGTGTGATTAAAAGCCACACTGCAGTGATAAGAAGCAGCAGTTTCCCAACCTGACAAAACAAAGTAATGTGACAAGACCAAACCAAAAACAGAAAGTAACACCTGTGCACTTGCACATTAATACTTTTCCTTCTTTTAGACATTCCCCTCTCACACAGGCCTGCATGTTGGTACTAGATCCTGATAGGACACAAAGGTAGGGAATAATAAGATAAAGAAAGAATATTAACCTTTCAGACTTAACAAATTACATTTTCAAATAGTTCATGTATCATTTTGTGGATATTTTATTACATTTGGAAATCAATGACCCTGAATGTAATTTTGGTTGGATCCAAAGTCTCTATTTGGTGCCCTGGTGATGGGGGTTTTTATTTACAAGCCACATAGGGGCTTAAAAAGAGTACAGCCGAGAAGCCATGAATCATGAATGAAGCAATGAATCTATTGATATCCTCTGGAATTGGGGACAATGTACAGCCACTCTGAAGTAAACTGATCACTTCTATAAGACAGTTCATTGATGTGAGATCCTGCTCACCTAGAGTGGAAACCCTCAATAATAACAATAATAATACTAATAACATTTGTTCAATTACAACTTTATATCTTTGATGGTCTCATTTTGTTTAAACCTATGCAACTGTGGTGGTTGTGAGATAAAAACCTGCAACAGTCTTTGAGTGTGTTTTGGTCAAATCCTTTTTTTTTCCTATCCTAACCGAATACTCACACGACAAATGTATGTTAGTGGTCACTATCATTAGTCCTCCTTTCCATAGTGATCCCTTTCTCACCAGACTACACCATAAAAGTCTCTGTGCTGTGCAAAACACATTCTTAAGTCTAGCTGAAGCTAATGTTATAGCTGGATGGATGGATGGATGGACGAATGGTCAAGAAATCACCAAAGTCATTAGGACATGCCACAGCCTTGTTGTAAGGGTATAACAGCTGTTGGTAGCTGTTGTTACCAATATGGTTACCTTCCTTTTGTCAGCCTCAGAGTTCGATGTCTCTTTAAGCTCTCTGAGGTCCCAGCTCTGCAGCTTACGGCCTGACTCATACTCCCACAGCTTTATGGTCCCATCCTGACAAACACAAACACACTTCACATTACACTGAAACTCAACTGTACATTGATTATAACGGTCCCTGACGGAAGCTTGTATCAGCTTTGACATCATGTTGTCAAAGTTTCAAGTTACTGTCAATCTTTGCTGCATTAAAATACAAACTTGTGTCATGGTACATTATTACAATTTTTTTCTAATTTGACGTTTATGTTTCATTGTCAAAAAAAAAATCAACTGTTTACATGGCTTTGGTTTATTAATCTGATTTGAACAATCTGATGGTAAGTATGATTTCCACCCATACCAACTCTGCCACCTCTCTACAGAGGTGGAGACTGTGTCAAGTCAATTTTATTTATATAGCACATTTCATATGATATGCGTAAACTCAATTCTCATACATGAGAAACATAAAATTTCATGTAAGATAGTAAAGTATTACATCTATAAAAGAAAGTAGGACATGACGAAAACAAACCAATAAGAGGCCATTACTATCATCATTATTCTTAAAAAAAGGGGAGATAATAACAATAATAATACCAATTACTTAAACAAATAAAAATACACTTAAAAACCTTACTAAAAGCTTGTGGAAAAAAGATACATTTTTAGTTTGCTATTAAAAGAACACTGTTGTAGCAGACCGTAGTTCATGTGGAAGAGAATTCAAGAGAGTAGGACCATAATGACTACAAGCACCATGAGCTGATTGAGAGTTGATTTTAAGTACAATGAACAGACCTTTATTTGTTGACGGGATCTCTCTGGTGTGTGAGTATTTTAAAATCAATTCTTTGTTGTATTTGGAGCCAGTAAAGAAATGATAAAATAGGAGTTAAGTTGTCAGACCGTTTTGTTTTTGTTAAGATTCTGGCTGCTGCATTGTGAATAAGCTGGAGTTTATTTAATGTCTGCTTTGTCAGTCCAGCAAAAAGTGTATTACAGTAACCCAGGCTTCTGGAAATAAAAGTGTGAACCAGCTTTTCAAAATCTGACTGATACAAGAAGCATCAAACTTCTGATATATTTCTGAGGTGATAAAAGGCAGTCTTAGAAATAGTAGAGATGTGCTTCTATCAGTTAAGTTCAATGCCTAAAATCACACCCAAGTTTTTGACATGCTCACATGGTTTTACAGACAGGGAAGTTAACAAAGATTGAATTTCATTCACCATCCAAAGTCTGATATCTATCAGACTGTATTTATCAGCTAAGGTTGTTGGTGGAAACAGATATATATAACTGCGTGTGATCAGCATATGATTGAAATGAAATAATATATTGCTGTATTATGGACCCAAGCGAAAGCATGTACAATTTAAACAACAAAGGACGTAGAATTGACCCCTAAGGGACTCCATACGGAATGCCAACCTCATCAGATTTACAATTACTGATAAACACAGAGAACAATCTTCCTGAGAGATATGAAGAAAACCAGTTTAGAACAGTGCCATTAAGGCCTACACAATGTTCAAGGAGCAGAGGAAGAATAACATGGTCCACAGTGTTGAATGCTTTACTGAGGTTGAGGAGTACCAGAACAGAAACTTTATGATTGTCAGTGCTAATTTTAAGATTATTAACAACTCTGACTAGGGCAGGGGTTAACTGTGGTACTGTGATTAACTCTAAAACCAGACTGGTAAATATTAGGGATGCACGCGATTAGACGTCTAAACGATTAAACATCTGCCACCTCGGAAGTCGGTACCAGAAATATTAGTCAGTTACCTATTAAGTTTTTATTCATGTACAATAGGGCTGCCACGATTAGTCGACTAATCGATGACTAATCGACTATTAAAATAATTGGTGACTATTTTAGTAGTCGACTTATCGGTTTAAGTCATTTTTCATAGAAAAGTACTATAAAAGAACCCCAAAATACTCTTACTGCAGCTTCTTACGTTCAGATATTGGCAGCTTTACACACTCTCCCGTGACAGTGAACTAAAACCCTTTGGTGTGAGTATGAAACAAGACATTAGATTAAGTAATTTTGGGGTTTGGGCGAGACAGACCGACATTTTTGAACATTTGTACACATTTTTCGATGAAATGATTAGTCAACTGATCGAAGAAATAATCGACAGATTAGTCGACAATGAAAATAACCGTTAATGGCAGCCCTAATGTACAAGGCCGCTGAACTGTCATGCAGCCACCTGCCACTAATGGGTGCTACAGAGCCATCAGACAGCAGTCCCCCTCCCAGCGGTAATGCTCAAATAGAGTGGAGTTTTAAAACAGCACGGCGGGAAATTGGAGATGTCCTCTTGCAAAACCAGTGCGATTTGGCAGTACTTTGATCTAGAAAATGAATTCTCCAGCAATTATCTTTTTTTGAGATGTCATATTATTTGTTAACTTTATGTTGTTGTCATAATGTGGAGGGTTTACATTTATTTATATTTACTTGTGGTAGTATACCTTTGCAGACCAGTCAAGTTGCAGTTACAGTTTACATCCATGTCTGGGAAAACATGGATGCTTCACACACATCTCCCCCCTGGCAGCACAGAAGATCTATCCAATCAGCACAGTTTCAAGGTGGACATCCAAGATGAGTGTCACCAATTCAGTATCTGACTGAATGTCTCCCCTTGTGTTGTGAATTATGATGTTGAATAACGGCCAAAAAAGTGCTTTTGCAGAACATCATGATGTCACAGCAAAGTTTACCTTTGACCCTTTGGATATAAAATGTCACCACTTCTTCATTTTATCCTATCAGACATTTGTGTGAAATTTTGTCATGATTAGCATATAAACTCTTGAGTTATGGCAAAAAAACATGTTTTGTTCAGTCACAGTGACCCTGACCTTCAAATTCTGATCAGTTCATTTTTAAGTCAAAGTGGATGTTTGTGCTAAATTTTGAAGAAATTCCCTCAAGGCGTTCCTGAAATATCGTGTTCATGAGAATGAGACAGACAATCTAAAAACATAATGCCTCCAGCCACGACTATCACTAGTGCAGAGGCATATAACATGTTGAGATGCACACAGAACTAAGCACAAACCTTTGCCAACACTAAATAACATGCAAATCTGGGATGTCTTATGCTGCAAAGCCCTGTGAGGCAAATTGTGATTTGTGATATTGGGCTTTATGAATAAAATTGATTGACTGATTGATTGAAATGATTACAGTTACAGATACAGCTGGACGGCAGCAGCTCAGTCCATAGGGACTTGGCTTGGGAACCGGAGGGTCGCCGGTTCAAGTCCAAACCTGGACCAAAATATGAAGTGTGGACTAATAGCTGGAGAAGTTCACCTCCTGGACACTGCCAAGGTGTGCCTGTCCATGGGCAGCCCCCTCACTCTGACATCTCTCCATTTAATGCATGCAAAGGAGTGAAAACACTGAATTTCCCCCTTGGGGAATAATAAACTATATAAAAGAAAAAAGAACAAGAAAATCAGAAATCATCCAACAGGTGCAAAACCAATGAGTCACGTTTCCAGAACCTAATTGACTCCAGACTAAAATGAAGAACATGAAGCTCATATTATTAACTAGAAAATGCATTTCCTGGGGAACATGCATGTGGATGCTGAATGCTGAAATGAAACAAAATACTGAAAATGCAGAAATATCAAACAAATTGCCACAAACATCTGAAAATCCTAACTAAGCTGAACTTTGACATTCGAATGGTTTCATTAGCTGAAGGTATGTAGAAGTAGTGATAATTCAAAAAATGTACATAAGTAGTAGAAGCAGTGCTACTACTAGTAGATGTAGAGTTAGCAGTAGTAGCAGTAGTTCATACTTTAAATAGCATATAAAGTAGAAAAAAATAAAGTATGAATGTCCTTAACCCTCATGCATGGTTCCCGGGGACTACCGACACATAAAATTTCTGTCTGTCAACTGATTTGGTAGATCCGATCCTGATCCCCCGCATCCTAACAGATTTTTGGGGCGCCCGCTGGAGATGTACAGGACCTAAAACCTTACATGCCAATATCATAAAGAGAGAGAAAATGGTGGTATAGTGGGGGTCAAACCCCCCCCCCCAAAGACAATTTTGGATGTGGTAGATGTGATTTCCTGCATTCTGGTGGGTTTAGGGGTAGCATTCTGGAGATGGGCTATACCTACGTTCATTCAAAGCCACTCTGTCTTGCAGGGCCTTCACAAGTGAAACTGCATTCAGCTCAGAGTGACTGAACTACACTGAACAAAAATATAAACGTAACACTTTTGTTTTTGCTCCCATTTTTCATGACCTGAACTCAAATATCTAAAACATTTTCTATACACACAAAAGACCTATTTCTCACAAATATTGTTCACAAATCTGTCTAAATCTGTGTTAGTGAGCACTTCTCTTCTTTGCAGAGATAATCCATCCCACCTCACAGGTGTGGCATATCAAGATGCTGATTAGACAGGATGATTTTTGCACAGGTGTGCCTTAGGCTGGCCACAATAAAAGGCCACTCTGAAATGTGCAGTTTTATCACACAGCAAAATGCTAGAGATGTCGCAAGTTTTGAGGGAGCGTGCAATTGGCATGCTGACTGCAGGAATGTCCACCAGAGGTGTTGCCTGTGAATTGAATGTTCATTTCTCTACCAAGCCATCTCCAATGGCGTTTGAGGCAATTTGGCAGTACATCCAACCGGCCGCAGACCACGTGTAACCACATCAGCCCAGGACCTCCACATCCAGCATGTTCACCTCCAAGATCATCTGAGACCAGCCACCCGGACAGCTGCTGCAACAATCGGTTTGCATAACCAAAGAATTTCTGCACAAACTGTCAGAAACCGCCTCAGGGAAGCTAATCTGCATGCTCGTTGTCCTCATCTGGGTTTCGACCTGACTGCAGTTTGTCGTAACCGACTTGAGTGGGCAAATGCTCACATTCGATGGCGTCTCAAACTCAAACTTTATTTATATAGCACTTTTCATGCATTAAAAATGCAGCACAAAGTGCTTCACAGAATAAAAACATACAACAAAAACCGAGGAACCAGGTGAGGAAAGAACCACCCATGGGGAGCTCATCCACACTGAGAGGTGTCACAGCCTACGGCCACAGGGAGCACCGCCACAGAGACCACCCCGACCCAGACAGACTAGGGTGCACTCCACACATGGTGCAGAGCCTCCCAGTCCTCCGGACCCGAGGGATCCCCGAGACAATGCTCATGTGGGCAGACTAGACACACCTCCCAGTGTGGAGGCCCCCCATGAGGAAACACTGGAGCTAAAAACTAAAAGACTAAAAGGCAATATGATAAGATAAAACAAGTATGAGATAAAATGATAATAAATAAATAAATAAATAAATAAATAAATAAATAAAGAAAGAAAGAAAGATTTAGAAACTTAATAATAATGAAATGCATAAAGATTAAAAATAAATCATTTAAAATCAATAGAAATTAAGATTACATATGATATAACAAGTAAAAGAGTTAAAGAAATCAGTTAAAAACTAAATTAAAAAGGTGAGTCTTGAGCCTCCTTTTAAAAACATCAACAATCTCTGCAGTCCTGATGTTCTCCAGCAGGCTGTTCCATAGGTGAGGGCCATAATGGCTGAATGCAGCCTCCCCATGGGTTTTCGTTCTCACTTTTGGAACAATTAAAAGGCCTGTGCCGGAGGACCTCAGGATCTGCGAGGGCTGATATGATAAAAGCAGGTCAGATAAATAAGATGGCCCTGGACCGTTAAGACATTTAAAAACATGCGTCTGGCACACTGGAGAGGTGTTCTCTTCACGGATGAATCCCGGTTTTCACTGTTCAGGGCAGATGGCAGACAGTGTGTGTGGCATTGTGTGGATGAGCGGTTTGCTGATGTTGACGTTGTGGATCAAGTGGCCCATGGTGGCGGTGGGGTTATGGTAAGGGCAGGCGTATGTTATGGACAACGCACACAGGTGCATTTTATGCACAGAGATACCATGACGAGATCCTGAGGCCCATTGTTGTGCCATTCATCCACGACCATCACCTCATGTTGCAGCATGATAATGCATGGCCCCATCTTGCAAGGATCTGTACACAATTCCTGGAAGCTGAAAACATCCCAGTTCTTGCATGGCCAGCATACTCACTGGAGATGTCACCCATTGAGCATGTTTGGGATGATCTGGATCAGCGTATACGACAGTGTGTTCCAGTTCCTGCCAATATCCAGCAACTTTGCACAGCAATTGAAGAGGAGTGGACCAACATTCCACAGGCCACAATCAACAACCTGATCAACTCTATGTGAAGGAGATGTGTTGCAGTGCATGAGGCAAATGGTGGTCACACCAGATACTGACTGGTTTTATGACCCCCCCAGACCCCCCCAATAAAGCAAAACTGCACATTTCAGAGTAGCCTTTTATTGCAGCCAGCCTAAGGCACACCTGTGCAATATTCATGCTGTCTAATCAGCATCTTGATATGCCACACCTGTGAGGTGGGATAGATTATCTCAGCAAAGGAGAAGTGCTCACTAACACAGATTTAGACAGATTTGTGAACGATATTTGAGAGAAATAGGTCTTTTGTGTGTATAGAAAAAGTTTTAGATCTTTGAGTTCAGCTCATGAAAAATGGGAGCAAAAACAAAAGTGTTGCATTTATATTTTTGTTCACTGTAGTTAAAACCAGAAGTTAGGACTTGTCTATGTGACATATAGCCTATTACTTTGTAGACACAAGACCCATTTTGGATTTAAAGCAAAATTTGTGGTTGAAATGGTTGAATATATTTTGATTAAGATCTAACAAATATTATTTTGGGAATAATAATACATTTTGTGTATTACTGTAGTCTAAAGAGCAAGTCTAAGAGTGGCTGGACCTGGGCCAGTAATATTCTCTTCTGACCTGTGAAGACCCTACATGGTCATCCTTGCTGGCCTTTGGTCCACTTTCTCCTCCCTGACCCTGCTCTTTCTATTATAGCAATAAAGATTAAAAAAAAAATACGTGAAAACAAAATTTCGAAATAGAATTAGCAATAGTAGTAGTGAAATTGCTGTAGAAATTAACCTCAAAGTCACTTTAATGCTACAGATAATTTCTCTCAGCCAGTTATAATCTCTCCTCACCTGTGAAGACCCTGCATGATTATCCTTGCTGGCCTCTGGTCCACTGTCTCCTCCCTGACCCTGCTCTTTCTATTGTGGCAATAAAGATTGCACAAGTTCTTATTAAGGAGGAGAGGGTTTTTTCCTAGAATCAAACTAGCTAGCAAGCGATGCAATATAGGTAACAATAACATTAGTATTCTTGTTAACTAGCTTAACTTGATATATTGGCATCTATTAATTCGTCATCATTTAGCTAACACTGTCTAAATGCAACAGCATTACTCAACTTACACGGTTTGTTTGGAAGAAACTGTGCAAGGTTTTTTGCTTCTTGCTGGCTGGTTTGCTGAACATAGTTAACACACAGCAGTACTGCCCAGAACACACGTCTCGTCTATGTGATTGATTCAGATCACAATATGACAGCGTCGTTGGCTGACTGTGAGCTGCTCAATCAAAGCACAAATGGATTGCACACCAATCAGAGTAGTTTTCCAGAGTAACAGTTGGCTGCGCTCCATTTCTCTCAACCAGTACACCGGTCAGGCAGAGTCTGCCCCTCTCCTCTCCTCTACCCTCTCTGAAGCCTGGCTGCAAACCTCAACTCCGCCCACCAGGTGCGCCGGCTGTTTGAAATTAATTTAAAATACTCAGCTGCCAGTCTTTTTTCCAGCGTTCGTCGCTGGCATGAGAATTACCTGGGCAGAGTGAGACCATAAGACGGAAGGTGAACGCGTGTGTCACACGCCAGATGCGTGAGAGTTGGCAACCCTGCAGTCTACTCTACTTCAACACTACTTAGCTCTCTCTCTCTCTACCGGTAGACTACAGCATCCACCTGTTGCACAAAACGCACACGGCATGCTGTTTACTCTCAGTGTCCGATAGCTGGCAGTCAAGATAACACAAGCTCATCATTCAAATGCAGTTCAATTGTCCATTTCTGTTGCACATTCACCCACACTCATTTGGATATCAGGCTGTAATGTGTGTGTGTGTGTGTGTGTGTGTGTGTGTGTGTGTGTGTGTGTGCGTGTGTGCTATTTTTAGATCAGCTCTTATTGGCCAGCTGAGTTTGATAACACTATACTATTGGTGGAACTACCTATGTGCTTCGCTGAAAATCAGAAGATGATTTGTTAAATGCTAACTTATGTCAAGTTGTTGCCACAAAAAAATAAATACTAGAAATGTCCATCAAGCCGGAAATCCAGTGCCACACCAGAGTATTTTGAGCCCTGCGTTTGAATGGTTTCTGTAGCTGAAGGTATGCAGAAGTAGTAAATAATCAGAAAATGAACAGGAAAAATAGTAGAAGCAGTGCTGAAGTGAAAGAAAATGCTGAAAGTGCAGAAATATCAAACAAATTGCCACAAACATCTGAAAATCATTACAGAGCTGAACGTTTTCACATTTGAACTGGTTTCTGTAGCTGAAGTTATGTAGAAGAAGTGATTAATCAAAAAATGTACAAGTGCTGCATACTACATGTACTATGGTTAATGAGCATTATGTGAGTATAATATTGTATGTATTTAGACAGCTAACACTGATAATGTTTACATGCTGTTTAAAATGGAAATCCTGCTCCTGTCATGTCTGCATTTAAGATTTAGACACACACACACACACACACACACACACACACACCAACATGTCTGTGAGTTTGTTGTCATGGTGATTAATGAGGGCCAGCTGAGAGCAGAGACAAGACAGGCAGATAGCAGCTCTCAGCAGAGGTTTTTTTTTTTTTTTTAAATGGACATGGGACTTCACAGACTCCTCCCTCCTATTCCCAAACTGTGAGTCCGATCATAGTCTAGCATACCACCAGAGAAATACACTCCTCCCAAACGCACACATATCTTTGTGATGTTTGTGGTGTCAAAAATGTGATCATACTCACAAGTTTGACATCTGGTGCCCCTCAGCTGTTTTCCAGAAAATTTTCCTCTCAGTTTACAAAGGAGTGAAGAAAATAAATGGTGCTCCCTTCATTTTGGAGTTCACTGAGCCAAATGTGTAAGTGTGAGTGAGTCCATGGGGACAGCTTTGCAACCAGCAGAAATTTTCCTGCATTTTGAGATATAACTTGTGTATGTAGAGTGAAAATTGTGGGTTTGAGAGCCACTTATTGGAATTTTTTTTGAATATTTTAAAGCTGCTCCACACTCTAGCAATGATGTCACATGCTCTAGCCCTGTCCCATAGAGGCCCATTATAAATGCAAAAAATGTCCAAAAACAGCATAAAACTAAAACTGCGATAACTTCGTTAATAACCAAGTTATTGTGACCCATTAAAAGTTTGAATGAAGTCTCTAGCTGAAAGTATGCAGAAGCAGTAATATTTCTAAGGATTTGAAGATTTTCCCAATAGAAATGAATGGCAAAAAAAGTTACAAAAAGCAAAATGTGAAAAAGATATAGCACCCATCTCCTGAATTAACTGAATATTTTGGTAGTTGAATGGTTTCTGTAGCACAAAGTATGTAGAAGTAGTTAGTTGCCAAAAAACATATGGAAGATGAAATAACAATGAATAAAGACTTGAATATCAATAGTGTGGCTGCAGAAGCACCCACACTAATAAGTGGCCTGTGTGAATATGCATATGTGTGTTAATGTAACTTTGGGAAATACACACACACCCCTGATCCAGACAGCAGCCAGTGTGGATGACCTGGTGGCACCAGCAGAGCACTGACAAACCTGACAGAAAAACAACAGTATTGATCAAATCAAATTTAACCTGATACCCCAGTGATAAAACACACGACAACACACACACACACACACACACACACACACACACACACACACACACAGTTCTTTTGTGTACATTCAGTAACTCACTGTTGATGTCCCAGACAGAAGGACTGGATGTTGTACGGAGACCTGAGGTGGCTCACTCTGATCTTCTCATCACGGTCGGCTGTGATGATGTACTTGTCGTCTGGCGACATACTCTGAAAGACAGCAGAAGGGGACAATCAGGGGACACATTCTGATGGTACACTAATACTTGTGTGTGGGACTGCACTCCCTTGATTCCCATCATACAGAGTTTAAAAAACATATCTTTTTTTTTTCTTAAACAAACGAGGCCTTGTATGCATTGTCTTTTACTAGCTTAAACAATGTCATGAAATCTGGGTTTAATAGCCAATTTTTATTGTACTTCCCCATGTTGTCCAGGGTACAGCAACAGCTAGCTAGCAGGCAGTGGACCACCTGCTTTGAGCACCGTGGCTGGAAACAAAGTATGAGTGTTGTTGGTTCTACTATTTTGATGTGCATTATGTTCATATACAGGGTATTTGCAGTAATCCTGAGGTTAAATTCAATACCTTTTTAGGACTTTTTTAAGACCTTCCAAAAAAATCTTAAGACCTCATCGCCATTTCAAACTGTCGTTAGCAGCAGCGCATCTTTAACTTACTAAACAGTTGTAGTTTGCAATTAAATCTATGGAGCACAAACATACAACAGAACTCAGATGAGAAGGAATTTTTATTGTCTTTTGCTCAGCTGTCTGGCGCCTAGACGTGCACCGTCGCGTAATGTCATACAGGTACATGCGCGGCCCCGAGTGTGCCTACCCACACATCGTTGTTTGTAATAGTCGCGAGGAGGAAAATAAATTATACATCCATGGATACTTTTGTCAAAGCTTGAACGCCAAGAAAATTTAATACTTCACAAAATCGCAATTAAGACTTTTTAATACTTTTTAAGGGCCTTCATTTTCCGACATTTGATTTATCAACTTTTAATACTTTTTAAGACCCCGCAGAAACCCTGATATAATAAGCATTTGGTAAGTTTTCTGTTAAAAGACAGGTGTTACGAATTGTTTTGAAATTTTAGAAGGCAACGACAGACAAAAACAATAAAATTTTACCTCCAATGTCTCATGCATTTTCAAGACTTTTGAAATATTGATTGAAGGCAATATATTAAGAATTAAGGCCTAATTCTAAGATTAATGAATTCAGTGCCCTTAAAGACTTTAAGAATGTAAAGAAACCCTGATCAAAATTGACTTGAAACATCAGAGTAGTGCTTGAAAATTAGAATCTGATGGTACTTACAGTAGTTCAAGCAGATAAGCAGTTTGACTAAAAAAAAATAAAAAAATCTCATCACAGGATGTTTTTTCGTGGCAGAATTTGTTTGCCAGGCCGAGGGCAGAAGGCAGAGTATTTTGTTTAGGACTGAGCAGTAACATAACATATATTTTGGACTGACCACTGCAATGATATCGTAATGGTGTCTCATAAACCCATGAGGGTTGGGCATATGTTTGTGTTTATGACACACACACAATATAATCAATCAATCTACAAAGGAGGTATCTGATGGAACAGACAAGGTCTGTCACAATAACAACCTCTGGAAGATGAAATTGTACTTAACGTCTACTTCCCCCTGGAGGAAGAAGTCATCCCTCAGAGCAGACTTACCATCAGGACTCATTCAGGGTCAAAATGCAGACCCCACACAAGGAGGTTTTCTTTAAGATCACCAGATCTTAGTTGAATGTTGATGTTTTTGATTATGTATTGTTCAAGGCAGTTTGCCAATTTTGTAGCATTAGGGGTAAGTATAGAGCGAACACTTCATGTGGTGCAAAACATCATCAAAAAACAATTAGAGGCAGTAATATTGGGATTGGATGCGGAAAAAGCATTTGACTCTGTCAGGTGGGATTTCCTATATATGGTGCTGAAGCGATTCGGTTTTCATGAAACATTCGTCAAGACCATACAATCTATATATAATAAACCCAAAGCCAGGATTAAAATTAATGGAAATCTCTCAAACTCTTTCACACCAGAATGTGGGTGTCGTCAAGGCTGTTCAATTAGCCCTCTCCTATTTGCTATTTATTTGGAACCTCTGAGCCAATGGATAAAACAAAATAAAAATGTAAAAAGGTATAGACACTGAAGGAGATGAACAGAAAATAGCATTATTTGCAGATGATGCGTTAATATATTTAACACAACCCACTGCGTCCCTTTCAGGACTTATGACAACACTTAAAGAATTTGGTATATTATCAGGCTATGAATTAAATGTGAAAAAAACCCAGGTTCTCACATTTAACTATGTATCGGACTGAACTGTGAACTGAGAAAGGTTCAGATTTAACTGGCATTCAAAATGCCAAAATGCCGAAATTCAAAAAACCTCAAGACTTATCTTGATTTAAATCTATAAATTATGATTCATTAATTTCAAAAATAAAATCACATATGGTCAGGTGGAATTTAATCCCATTCACAAGTTTAGTTTCAAGAGTAAAGGCGGTTAAAATTAATGTTCTTCCGAGGCTGCTGTATATCTTCCAAACTTTGCCAGTAGAAGTAACAGACAAAGACTTTACAGAGTGGGATAAATTCATCTCAAGATACATTTGGCAGGGGGGAAAAAAACACGCATAAGATTTAGAACTCTACAGTTGCCCAGAGTTAAAGGGGGGCTAGCTCTGCCATGTCTTAAGAGCTATTATCAGGCTGCACAACTAAAAACTTTGTGGAGCCTGTGCAATCCTTCCTACAGAGCAAGATGGAAGTTGAGTGTCATACGTCAAATACTATTCCAATACAGGCCATGATAAATGATGCAAAATTGAGGGAACATCTTAATGAAGAGTTAAATCCATGGCTGGGTGTATCCCTTAACATATGGTTTGAGATTATATCAAAGAATAGCCTGACAGAGCAGAGTAGGGTACTGTAATGTAATTGCACATGATTCAGATTTTACACCCAACACAATAGATAGGAGGTTCAGTAGATGGGGAGTGGGACCAACAATATTTTGGGAGCTTTTTAAAAAGACGGTTGTTAAAAGTTTTCAAGATCGACTTACGGTGGAGCGACTGAAGCGGATGGCCGCATAAATAATCCCTCCCGGTCGGTCGGAGTTTATTCCCCAATTTAAATACAAATACTCTCTAAGCTTTGCTCTAATTAATGATGGAGGGGGAAAAACACAAGAAGGGCAAGGGTAAACAACCCGGGAAAGCGGAGAAGGCGACAAATTGGCGACAGAAGGGACCATAGCAGAGGAACACGGAGACGGTAATGGCGGACAAGGACAACACACTGAGCTAGCAGCAGTGGATATGGAAGCTAGCATCGCCACCATCCGCGCAGACATAAAGACTATGGTCACGGAGATGAAGTCTGAGCTGGGTAATTTTCGAGACAGCATCAGAGAAGATTTGAAAAGGGAACTAGCTGACATAAGGGAGGAAATTCAACATAAGCTAGGTGAAGTAGCAACCGACCTTAAAGCTACAACCGAAAGAGTGTGCGAAGCTGAAGGCCGTATAGCTGACATCGAGGAGTGGACCGTGGACTTCAGTGAGGCGCTGAGTCAGTCACTACAAGCCTAGGATAGATTGCAGATGAAGCTAACAGACCTGGAAGCACGTTCGAGGCGTAATAACATACGCATTTATGGCATCTTGGAGGGAGCTGAGGAAAACAACATCCAGCAATTTATTGACAATATGATCAAAAAAGAGCTGCAGCCCCTCGCCGAAGTTGAACTTGGAATACAACGGTGTCACAGAGCGCTCGGCCCTAAACCCCCAAAAGAGGCACAACCAAGGTCAGTGGTTGTATACTTTCAGGAGTTTAAAACCAAAGAACTGGTGCTGTACTCTGCATGGAAGAAGAGGGAGATCTACTATGGCGACAGGAGGATTTATTTCGACGATGACTACCCTGCTGAAACGTTGGCAAAAAGAAAGGCGTATGCGCAGATTAGGAGACTTTTGCGGGAAAAGGGAATACGGTTTCAGACACCACCGCCAGCCAAGCTACGAGTTTTCTTCGACAGCGGACCGGTAACGTACGGGAGTGCAGCGGAGGCAGCGAAGGATTTGAAGAAGAGGGGTTTCCCGCTTGAGCGTGAAAGCACTGATGAATCCGGGATTCTGGAGAAAATACGGAAAAACACCTGGCAGCGTCCAGCAAAGACAGCCAGCACCCAGGCCCACCAGGAGTGGATTAAGCAAAGGCTGCGAGGTTTTCAGCGGCCATGATAGACACAGTGACAACGTAAACGGGAGGTAACAGACTGTGTAACGATCTTGCATTATAAGAGCAGGGACTAGAGTGAGAGCTACAAAACATTAGTGATATGGGACCGGGGGATGGAGGTGCACTGTATAGTATCTGGGAGTAAAAACTGTATGTCACCTTGTAGCACCTTTTGTTTCTGTTTTTCTCCATTTCTCATTTTCATTTAATACACAACTACCAGTTCCTAATTTCATGTGGTGTTAAACTTTAAATTTATTATTGTGTGTGTTCGCCCTTAGCCCATAGTGAATATAGTTGACCGACAATTATGGGAAAGAGATCAGATCTTGACGAACTTAGTGCACAAATACACCCTTGGAGCAGGGATATTATAGGTTGCACTGAAGGGGGGCTCTGGTGGTTCACTAGACTACTCCCTCCACTTTAAGAAGTGTTGTACTACTTCAAAATGGAAGTCTACTTGAGTTTTTTAATGTGTTGGTTTGTTTTATCTTGTAATGTTTCGAGTTTGTTTTATAGTTCAAAAACAGTTCAGGTTTGGTCACCTCTAACATGTCTTTCACCTACCTGTGTTAACTGTGGGATTAAATGCAATGTCAGGAATATAGGGTAGTTACCCTTAATGTAAATGGCTTACACAATCCAATTAAAAGGGGCAAGGTTATTGCAAAGATGAAAAGGGAGAAACTGCATGTAGTATTCTGGCAGGAGACCCATCTCAACCGAATTGAACATGAAAAGTTAAAAAAAATATGGTTTTAGAAATACATTTTACTTATGTTGTAAGAAAGGGAGAAAAAGAGGGGTAGCAATACTGATTCCAAATAGAGTGAATTTTCAAGTGGTTGCTGAATTCTGTGATAAAGAGGGTCGGTATGTACTTGTTAAGGGGTTCCTTGAACAGAAAGAAGTTACACTAGTTAATGTGTATATACCACCTGGCCAGGATAATTCTTGTATAAGAGAAATTTTTGATTTGATTGCCTCTGAAGCCACTGGGGTTTTAATATGTGAGGAGACTGGAATATCCAGCTACAACGTAAGCTAGACTTCTCTAACACATTAAAGAGACCTGCTCCCAACACTAGAGTAATGAAGAATATGTTGACAAAGCTCGGGATGATTGATGTATGGAGGGAGCTCCACCCAACAGAAAGACAGTACACATTTTATTCAGCAAGTCACAGAGTGCATTCAAGAATTGACTATTTTTTTTACATATAACTCAGACAGACACAGATTCAAGGAATGCAGTATAGGGATTTGAGATGTCTCTGACCATTCGCCTGTTTATCTAACCCTGCACCTAGACAATAAAAAGAAAAACACGTTGTGGCGACTTAATACAAGTATCTTAAATGATAACACATGTAAGAATTATGTACGAAAGGAATTTAAAGACTACATGGATAACAACAATAATGGGGAGGTATCACCAAGTTTTTTGTGGGACGCTGCTAAGTCAGTGATCAGAGGAAAGCTTATTGCCTACACATCACATAAGAAAAAGGAAAGAGATAAAAAGTTATCTGATCTACAAGAAAATCTGAAAGTGTTAGAGAGGGAACATGTTGAAGGGAAGGATCCCCACATTCTAAATAAAATCAACACCATCAAAAAGGAATTAAATGGACTCTATGAGAAGGAATTAGAGAAAAAAGCCAAGTTTGTTAAGCAGAGATATTATGAGAATGGCCCTAGGGCCCTGAAACTTCTGGCATGGAGGCTAAGGAAGCAACAGGCAGAGAGTTCCATATTTGAAATTAGAGACCCTAGAACTAAAAAAGTGTGCCACAAATTAGAGGACATACAACACATTTTTGAAAACTACTACAGAGAACTATATAGGGAATCAAATACAACTAGTCCTCAGGAAATAAATACATTTCTAGAATCACTAGATCTACCCTCCATAGGTGAAGAACAGAATAAAGCCCTAACGGCAGATATCACAAAGGAGGAAATAGAAAAAGCGATTTCTAAGTTGAAGGCCAATAAAGCCCCGGGAACGGATGGCTTCCCGGCCGAATGGTATAAGGCCTTTAAAGAGCAAATAGTACCTATACTTTTGGACTGCTTTAACCACACACTTAAAGAAGGGGATCCACCAAGAACATGGAGGGAAGCAATAATTTCAGTTATTTCAGTTAAGGAGGGGAAGGATAAAAAAAGAATGTAATGCATATAGACCAATTTCTGTACTGAATATTGATTATAAGCTGTACGCGTCAATACTGGCTAAAAGACTAGAGCATATAATACCAGACCTAGTGGATCCAGATCAAACAGGATTTGTGCGTGATAGACAGACGCAAGACAATATTAGACGGGTGCTGCACGTACTTGATCATGTTACTAAGGGGAATAACAGAGCTGTAGCGCTCAGTCTAGATGCCGAAAAGGCGTTTGACTCGGTTCGCTGGGAGTACTTATATCTGACGCTGAGAAGATTTGGATTTAAAGATGACTCGATTAGATGTTTTAAAAGACTATACTCCTCTCCAGATGCCAGAATAAAAATTAACAGACATCATTCACAGCCTATTGGGCTGGAGCGAGGCTGCCGTCAAGGCTGTCCTCTCAGTCCAGCTCTTTTCTCGCTATTTATCGAACCCTTAGCACAGTCAATTAGGGATGACCCGGCAATAAAAGGAATAATGGTCAGTGGCTTGGAGCAAAAGATTTGCCTGTATGCGGATGACGTGTTATTGCTTATAACAGCGCCAGAGGTCAGCATCCCTAGGTTGATGTCTACACTGAAAAACTTTGGAACCTATTCCGGATATAAATTAAATGTGCAAAAAACCCCAATTTTATGTTATAACTACACTCCTCAGAAAGACATGCTAAATAAATTTGATTTTAAATGGAATTCATCTGAAATTAAGTACCTGGGGATTCGAATACCTAAAGATCTATCCAAGATCTATGAAAGCAACTATGGTCCCATAAATAAAAACATCAAGTCAGATATTGACAGATGGTCTCAGCTGCCTTTAGATATGCACAATAGGATAGAAACAATAAAAATGAACCTACTTCCTCGACTCCTATATCTTTTTCAACCCCTGCCAGTAATAGTTACACCAATGCAATTTAACGAATGGGATAAGTGGATCTCAAGATTCATATGGGCGGGCAGAAGGCCAAGGATTCAATTCAAAACATTGCAACTGTCTAAAGAGAAAGGGGGTAGATCATTACCATATTTGGCAGACTACTATAAGGCAGCGCAATTAAGACCACTGGCATGCTGCTGTAACCCAAATTATGCAGCAAAATGGAAGGATTTGGAAACTTCACAATTAGATATACCGTTACAATCTATACTGGGTAGTAAAACACTGTATGAGCAGCATTCTAGTAGCCTGAATCAATGGTCTAGAGTTTGGTTTAAGGAATGTAAATCACCATTACTTGAAAGACAGTCTAAACTGCTAAGATGGGTTGCTTTTGACCCCGAATTCAAACCCGCTAGGAGTGACAGGAGGTTTAAACACTGGTATAGAAGGGGAATCACTTCTTACTGCTCAATTTCATCGAAGGGAGAATTTGATTGTTTTCAGAAAATTTCGGATACATATGGGTTAGAAAAACTGGATTTCTTTAGGTATCTTCAAAACAGGACTTATTTTAATGATGAGCTAAAACCAATAGAGGAATGTGAGACTAACTTAATTGACATATTTATTGACATGTACAAAAATAAGGACAATAAGAAACTTGTTTCAATACTGTACTCCCATATTCGATCTAATAAGAAACACTCAACAGATAAGGTTAGATTAAAATGGGAGAAAGAATCTGGAACTATTATCACAGAGGAAGAATGGTTGAATATGTGCTCTGTGCAGTCAACTTCCACTAGTTCTGGTCTTTGGAGAGATTTTTGCTGGCGGAATCTGGTCAGGTATTTCATAACTCCTAAGTTAAAAGACTGGGGAGACGGTCAGAGGTCTATGTTGGAGGAACTGTGGAGAACAGTTAGCAGACCATTTTCATATATTTTGGTGCTGCCCAGCTATTCAGCCATACTGGCAAGAGTAATACAAAATATTTTTGGTGACGGAATTTACTGCTCCTTTTCTACAATCTATTTGGGCAATATTGCACCCCATTTACTGATGCAAGACAAATATCTTTTAAAAATATTATTAGCAGCCAGCAAGAAAGCTGTAACCCGAAAATGGTTGCAGACAACACCTCCAACAGAGACAGACTGGATAGATATTGTGACTAATATTCAAAATATGGAAAGGATGACCTTTTTGCTAAGTCTACGGATGGATAAGTATTTGAAATACTGGGAAAAATGGATTATGTTTGTGACCACAAGAGATGATAACTGAGCCATTACTGTATGAACTGACTTGTATCTCCATAAGTATAATGTATGTATGAATGTGTAGGTGACCAACTGTTTGTTCTATGGTTTGTTTGTTTGTTTTTATGCTGTATGTTGTGTTTGTTCTTTCTATAAAAATAAAGTACAAAAAAAAAAAAAAAGTTTTCAAGATCTAAAAAAAAGCAATATGGCTTAAACAATCAGGATTTATACAGATATCTACAGATGAGGCATTATATGGAGCAAACTACAAAAAAGTTCAATTACATTTAAGTAGAGTCAGGAATTATTAAAGTATTAATTTCGGCATATGAATCGGACCCGGGCAAGAAATTAATCACAAAATTGCATAAAGAAGTGGAAAATTTAAAAAGGTAACAATACAACATATATAAAAGAAAAGTGAGAGAAAGAGGCTGGAAGGACGTTATCAGAGGAGGAATGGGAGAAGATCAGTGAGCAACAACGAAAAACAACATGCTCCCTCTCATGGAAAAAATACGGGTGGCAGACCATAGTAAGATATTTTATTTCACCAGCTCAGCAGAAATCTCAGGATATACGAGATGTTGGAGACTATGTGGTGAAAATAAAGCCAATCATTTTCATGTCTTTTGGGAATGCCCCCAGATTATACCGTATTGGCAGGGTTTAAAGAAAAGCACAGAGAAAATCTTGAAAGTGAAACTTCCATTTACATGTGAGGTTATGTACTTAGGAATAGAGAGCCAGTGCATAACAAGTTCAGGGGATAAATATATATTCAGAATAATGTTGGTGGCAGGTAAAAAAGCCATCACCAAGAAGTGGCTAAAAAAGGATGCACCTAAAATGGAGGATTGGGTAGAGGTAATGCATAACATTTATAGGATGGAGAAGCTGACTTTCTCGGTTAGACAACAATCAGAGAAATTTAACAATTTCTGGAAAAACTAGTTGGATTTTATATCACCATTGAGAGCAGACTTTGTCCAGTAAGGGCACTGGGCCTTATAGATCCCCTTGATTTATGCTATAAGTTTGTTTTTTTGTTTTTTTTTCTTCATGGTTCACATGTTTATTTTCATTGTTACCCTCCAACAGGGAAAAAAAGGACTCGGCAAGAAGGGAATGAAAATAAGGATTGGAGCGACAAAAGTACTCCATATTATTTCAGGTCTACTCGACTTTTACTTAAACTGTGTGTTTATGCCTATTTGTTTTCATTCCCCTGTACAGAGTATGGGCTTGTTCTGTATATCTGGAAAACATGTATACACGATGTAAGATGTGGATGGGATGATGCTGTCTGGAACCAATAAAAGAAGTTAATTACAAAAAGAGAAAGAAATTGTACTAAACAATATTGACATTTTGTAGACTATTCTATGCTACTGATATATTGGTAATACACTGCTCAAAAAAATAAAGGGAACACTTAAATCACACATCCCAGATCTTGATGAATGAAATATTCCAGATGAAATCTTAATTGATTTCATAGTGTAATTTGTCGAGACAAAATAATATAAGAACAATCCATGGAAACCAAAATCATCAATTCATTTAGGACTGGATTCAGAATTATACTCAAAATCAAAGTGGAAAAATCAGATCACAGGCTGATCCAACTTCTGTGAATTTCCTCAGGACAACTCATAATGTGGCTCAGTAGTGTGTATGGCCTCCACGTGCCTGTATACATTCCCTGTAACATCTGGGTATGCTCCTGATGAGACGACGGATGATCTCCTGGGGGATCTCCTCCCAGACCTGGATCAGGGCATCAGTCAGCTCCTGAACAGTCTGTGGTGCAATGTGGTGACAACAAATGCTACAAATGTGCTTGATTTAGGTCTGGGGAGTCAATAGCCAGGGCCCACTCTGCCAGCATATGGTCTGACAGTGGGTCTGAGGATCTCATCCCAGTACCTAACAGCAGCCAGGGTACATCTGACTAGAGCTTAGACCGGGCCCAAAAAATTCAGCCCAACCCGCCTCGAGCCTGCGCATGTTATGTACGCGACCAGCCCGGCCCGTCCAATTAACTGTAATTATGGGCCCAAGCCCTTTAAAAATCGACTTCACTTGTCTGTTCCCGTGAATACTTGTTTTTTCACTTCAACAGGTCATTTTAAACATGGTTAAGTCCATAATTTCATTGTTTTTTATAACATAATAAGTTAATGACAATTTGTCACTGCATGTCCATGTACTCTCATGGAGTCTGTTTCTGACAGTTTGGGCAGAAACATGCACACAAGTGGCTTGCTGGAGATCATTTTGGAGGACTCTGGCAGTGCTCCTCCCATTCCTCCTTGCACAAAGAAGCAAATAGCAGTCCAGCTGCTGGGTTGTTGCCCCCTCTACCTCTCCTGGTGTCCTGGCCTGTCTCCTGGTATCTCCTCCATGCTCTTGACACTGTGCTGGGAGACACAGCAAACCTTCTGGCCACTGTGTGTATGGATGTGTCATCCTGGAGTAGCTGCACTACCTGAGCAACTTCTGTGGGCTGCGGATACAGCCTCATGATACCACTAGCGGTGAGGGCACTGGAAAAATGCAAAACTAGCCAAAAATCAACCAGAAAGGACGCAGAGAGGGAAATCGTCTGTGACCACCACCTGCAAAACCATTCCTTAATAGGGGTTGTCTTGGTAATTGCCTCTCCTTTCCACCTGTTGTCTGTCCAATTTGCACAACAGCAGGTGAAATTGATTCACAATCAGTATTGTTTCCTAACCGGACAGGTTTATATCCCAGGAGTTTGATTGACTTTGAGTTACACTGTGATGATTATGTGTTCCCTTTATTTTTTTGAGCAGTGTATATTAATAATAATAATAATAATAATAATAATAATAATAATAATAATAATAGTAATGAAATGTTTCAGGAAACAATGAACTTTTAATTATAAGGAATATTCAGACATTTGAATTGGATTGTCAAAAAAAAAGACTAAAATATTCTTTAAATAAATAAATCTAAATTCTTCTCTTATCAGGTCAGTCTATTAAAACTACTTTCCCCTTGTGTTGTGAAAGAAATAATCTGTCCAACTGTGCCTAATTGGTCGCATTTTGCGACCTTTTTTGGAGGCCGTGCAACATATTTTTTTAACTAGGAGCACCAGCGCGACATACAAATCCACCCCTCTCCCCCTTTTTCTTTCGTTTTTTTTTTTTATAATTGCATTTCATAGAGGAGCGAAAGCGAGTCTGTGTGTGTGTGTGTGTGTGTGTGTGTGTGTGCCTGTCATGTGTGTCTGGATGCGCACTGCAAGGCGGGGGGCTGGGGGGCGCCAGTAACCATGGCATCGTGCAGCAGTTTTAGTACGTGTGCACTGTGTGAGGGGTTAAGGCCTGATCATACTCGGGCGGAACGTACGCGGAGCGGACTCCGCGGAGGTCCGCACAGACTCAAAACGGACGTCCGCAAGCCCTGTGCGCGCAAAGCTCAGATTTTATGACAGTGCGGACTCCGCTCCGCCACCAGTGACTGCTCGGCATGTATTTTTCTCATCGCAGGGATTTTCACGGACATTTTTACAGGAAACTACAACGCGGAAGTGCGCTCGACTATGGAAGCCCGAATGACTGCAGACGAGTCAGCAGTTACGTGGCTGTAAAGAAAAGAAAGTAATGTCCTGCATGTACTGCTCTCAATGCGGTCCGAAATTTGCGGGGAAAACTAAATTCGCTGACTCCACCACACACTTCAAACATGAAACGCTGGTTAAGCACAACAACAGCATCAGGCATAAATTATGCAGGGACAGATGCAATGATGGAGCAAAAGCGCCGCTGCACACATCATTTAAGATGATGTGTGCAGATCTGTGTTTATTGCTAAATTATCAGTAATGCAGTTAATATAGACAAAATTATGAATATGTTGTGTCATATAGATAGTGCTCCTAGATTTTGTGCTGGTGCTCCTAAAATTTTCAGTAAGGAGCACTGGTGCTCCTAGTAGAAAAAGTTAGTCTGGAGCCCTGCTTTTACATGCAGCTTGTGAAAAAAAATAGGAACCAAAACCAGAATTGTGTACAAACAAGTTTGTTTCAAGCATACAAACACCTTCAATAAAAGCATCTGCTGAGGAGGGACACAGGAAATACACTATACTGACAGATATTTTTATCAGTTCTCCAGACTACAGTGGTGATAATTTTGTTTGCCCAGTGCTACTGTGTCTTGGTGTTCCTTACTAGAGCTAGCAACATGGACAGGTGACCCATCTTCAGCTCGCCCTCCCTCTGTGGCTCCACCACTGAGAAGGAGTACACATCTCCTGATTTGTCCGTCACCAGCAGCTCATCCTCAGCCCTGCTGAACATCAGGGAGGTGCACCTCCTCACCACCCACCTGACACACACACACACAACACACACACACACACACACACACACACACACACACACACACACACTGCATCAGTATCAGTAGATTACATGCAGCTGCTGCGACTGGAAGACAGAGCTTCAGTCATACCTGATGCTGATACACTGCCATGAAGGCTCAGAGCGAAACAGGACCAGCCTCTTAGTATCATCAGTCAGTGCCACAAGCTTTCCAGATGGAGACACAGTAAAGGCGAGGACTTTGTCACTTCCTGCTTCCTCTGAGGCACTGCCATCACTAATGACAGAGGAGACAAGTCACAGCTGTTAGAATTACAATTCGTAGTCCAAGTATACTCCATCAATGTTTTGGATCTATTCTCATCATTCTTTTTACTGTTTTTATGTCTTTTCCTTACGTATGCATTTTTCTTGCACGTCTTTGTTTATGTCTATTTATGTACCAACAGTGAGGCAGGATTTAATATGCATAAATGCTGCAAAATAAATGTTATAGCTAGAGCTTCACAATATGAGCAAAATATGAGATAACATTGTTGAATATTGCAATTAATTGCATAAATAAACACATTAAAGTGCATTCAGTTTTCCGTTGCTTTCAGTTTTTATTGCCAATATACAACAAATTGCTTGCTGAATTGAAAAAAATTGAACAAACTGAACACTGACCTGAACTTGAAAGACAACAATAAATAATGATAGTTACAATTTTAAAGTGCTGTTTTCTACTGATACGCTCTTTCAACTAACTCAGAAAGTCAGAGTGCAATATCACAATCTCTTGCATCACAACGACAATTTAAAAAAAAAAAAAAACAGCTTTTGTGCAGTCCTAGTTAGAATTATTACAGGTTGTCTTCTTTTCAGAACATAAAGACTTTACCAGGGGCTGTATTCACAAAGCTTCCTAGCAAGAGTTGATCCTAGAGATGAAATTCTAAGAAAATTCTTAAAATTATGATGTTTTCTAAGAATTTCCCTTACAGTTAAGAGTATGTCCTGGTAAAGATAAAAGTTACTCACAAGCATCTTAGACCTTAAGAGAGCTCTTAAGGCAAAAAACTTTTAGGACTAGGGAGGAACACGTTTATGAGGCTTAAGAGTTTCTTAAGCAGAGGAGAAAATGGTGGAAACACAGAGTTAGGAGAAATATTCTCTGAATGCTGGATGACAGTGAGTAAATTAAATGCTTTAAGATTAGTTCGTGCAGGAATAATGTTTGTGGCTGATATCATTAACACTATAATACCAGAAACAAAATGATCTCAACACTAAGATTGGAAAACTGGAAAATTGCAACAGCGCAGCAGTGATGACTTGGATTGGTTTCCACCATCACTAGTGTCCACACCTTGCAGGCTCATACCTAACAACACGGTCAACAACACCTCCTTACTAAGAGCTCTCTGAGAGTATTCTCAGAATGTTTGTGAAAACAGTCCCAGGAGTCTTGTGCTTATTCTTACCTGTTGTTGTCGTCCTTTGTATTCTTTGGCTTCTTCTCAGCAGTGCTGCAGTCAAACACAAACGATTCTCTGCAAAAAAATACGGAAGAGCTGATGTTTTCAATTCGGATGAGTTTCTGCACAATGCTAGTTCCATTCTGACTTTATATTTTGCACCATTTATCCAGTGTGAGCTCAGTACAGTTTACCTATAGCATCAATAACATGAAAATAAATCACTTGAGGTCCCTGTTGGTGTAGATTTGAGTTCCTGGTTTAAATGACTTTGAAGCAAATAATCTTTTCTTCTCTATCCACAAGTGGAAAGTAACCACTTATGATTACTGTTATTACTGTGACTGTGTGGCTTTTTCATTCACCAATTCGATCTGAAATTCTATTTCCATTAAGCAGATTATTAGGGAGCTATTGTGCTCAGTGTTGCAAGATTAGGCTGTTTTCCACCTAATAACTATAAATAAAAAGAAGTAAAATTGTTCTGGGTGGGTTGTGATCATTGTTTTTGGTTTTTGCACCATTTAGGCAGTTTCCTTTCCTTCCCTCTACACCTATGAGAAGCTTTTGAAAATGAGTACTGATTATTATTCTGTCATAGCTCTGTGATAAATAACACCATGGAGTTCTGTGAGAAAAGGCAGAAAATATATTTACTACATGCAAATTTAAATTTGGGCTACTTTCATGACAATTGGACAGATTCAAGACTCTGTTTGGACTACTTTTTGTCTATCAAATCTGACAGCGCTGACCACGCTTAACTTCTTTCAAAAAGGCAAAAAGGAGGACTTATGGTCCAGCCATGTTAATATGGTAATTCAGTATGCTATGAATTCCTTTTCTCTCAGAAGTATAGCTGAAGCCATTAGTCAAGTAATCGATTAGAAAAACAACCCAAAATTGATCGGTAACAATTTGGATATTTTGAAGTCATTTATTGAGCAAAAATCTTGAACTCTCTCTGGTTCAATTTCTAAAATGTGAGAATTTTCTTAATTTCTATAAAGGTTTAGTGAATATTTTTTTTTAGCTTTGAACTGTTTTTCAGGCAAAATGAGACATCTGAAGACATCATCTTGAGCTCAGAGAAACTGTGATACATATTTGTCAATCTTTTGACATTTCAAACACAATGATGAACAAATTGATTAAACAATGCAGCCTTCCTCAGAGGGAAATCTGAAAGCTAGACAGAAAAAATGTGAAACGCAACACATTTGTGATAGCAACTATAATGTATCTGTGGCACAGAGTATCTGAAAACATTAGAATAGAAAGCCTTTATTGTTGTTGTCCAAAGAATATATAATGTGATTAGTAATGCTACATCTACTCAGATGCCAACTAGTCATTAAAACAAGCAAATAAAAAACAGACAACATGATCATTCATAAAATCTGAAATAAATAGTGTAAGAAAATAAGCTGTGTTGTGATGTTGTACATGTAAAACAAATAGTGGCTTGCACTATTATTACTTGAAAATGATCAGATAACTTATCTTGTTTATCTATTCTCTAATCAGAATCAGGCTGCATTGAACATTTCTTTCATCAACAATTAAATAACATTCCCAAATCCAAGATACTCAATTTTTCATTTTTTTTTATATTGTCAATGAGAGAAAAGCAGCACATCCTGGAATCAGAAGCTGGGACCAGTCAGAGAATGTTTGGTGTCTAAGTGAAAAAATGACTTAAATGCTTAATCAATTATCAATATAGTTGCAGTTTACTTTTCTGCCTATAAACAGATCAATTGATTGAATAATCGTTTCAGCACTTACAAAATCATTAATGACTTGTTTCTTGCCAATTTTAGACTATGTTATAATTAGACACATTCAAATAAATATTGTGCTGAAAATTTCTAACTGCAGCCCTAAATAGGAGTGTTCAAACCTTCCATACCAGCTGTCAACTTGAAATACTGAAACCTAGACACAGTCATTTGCAGGGGGAAATAGAAGCACTTTTGCTACCCCTTGCAACCAGGGCGTCTACAGGTGTCAGACACTTAATGTTTTTACTTTTTTAAAACCTTTTCAAGATTATATTTAACCAAATGTAAGACTGATTTTAGGACACAGTGTCCTTTTCTTATTCAAGCATTGCAGGTAAGTGGTATATCTGTAGTCCTTTTTCTGGGTTAGATTTTTTGTAGGAATAAAATTATTAGAGGGAGTTAGATTAATCTACATTTTGCCAACAGGTAAGTGCTAATATAGAGTAACAAGAAAGTATTAGGTTCAGTGGTAGGTTTTAAGATTTGTAATCAGAGGACTTGACTAATTTTGATAAAAATAAATTCAAAGATGGATAAACAAAGGAATACTTTGCACATCTATTTCCAAACAGGTGCACTGGGGAGGGATGAGCAGAACACAAACTACAAACTACAAGGCGGGTACTTTGATTATTGTATTGTATATTTTTATATAATTTTTACCCTGTGGCATTTTGAAGGCCTTGGTGTATTTTTATATGAAGTCTACGATTTGTGTATTGATGCTTTTCTCACTTTCCATGTAAACAAACCCCTACATGTTCATTTCCTAATTTAACCTGCAAGATTTGGAAATGTATATTTTTTGAGAGTGCAACTTTAACAACTGACATGCATTTATTCTCCAAGAATTTACCCATCTAATAACATTGTCACCATGCAGTTTTTATTTTAACTTCATTTCTCTGTCTATGTATAATATTGTAGATTGTCACACAAATTGGTGTTTGGTATTTTATGCCATCCCACTGCACGTGGGTAATGTAACTGATTGCAAAGTCACATCCACTCCTACTGAAGAGGGCTTCTCTGATTAAAAAAAAACAAAAACCAAAAAAAACCAAAACTGTTTGCCTGATGAAAGTGTAGTTACAGAATCGTCGCAGCATTAAAATCATTACTTTGGCATGTCAGACACTGTGGGGGAGTTTTTCTACAAAGGATGAACAAAATTAGATAAAAATGTTTGTGGCAGTTAAGACCTTATTAATCCGAATTCAATTATTTTTTATTAACTTTTAAGGCTTAATGTTAATGAAAATGAACACAAGACATCTTAATAGTTATTACGGATCTGCAGACGCTCTGCTTGAAATTGGCCACGTCAACTTCGTAGGTCAAGACTGCACCAAACATGAGATGATGATAATGAGATGAAGGCCAAACTGTGTCACGCAGATGCCACATCTTCACACACGTTTCCAAACGTATGCTCCCTTTCATAACTCATAAAAAACCGGGAAATGAACCTGGACATTTCTATCATTGTTGCCCCAGTCTCTCCAAAACTGTGTAGAATGGTGAATGACTGCCAGCAGCTAACAGTGCTGACACCAAACCTGCAGAGATAATCCGCCCCACCGGTAAAACAGTATCAATGACATCATAAAGGAAACGTTTAAACTGATTCGAACCTGCTCTGTTTGGTGTGAATGGCGAAGAGTTTCGTATCGCCGGTGAAAATAAACCACTGTCCACAAAAATCCACAGCAGTCATGGCTGCTATGTGTGTATCATAAGACGGCAGACCACGCGGAGAGAGAGATATTTTGTCGCGCGCAAATTACGTCACAAACTATACAACACACGCCCCCTCAAAAAAGAACAGAATGTACACAAGAGTAGCTAGTGTGCCTGCCGGTGCCGAACAAAGGGTTTTATTTATAAAACACAACAACAGACTATACTGGAGTAGAGTGAGTTGTGTCGCTATAGCTGCCATTCATGACGCTAAAACCACTTCAATCTATCACATTTACTACGAAAAGTTGGCTATACGAGTAAATGGGCAGACCCCCAGTCTTTACAGCTCCTCACATGCACACATATGTGCTGAATATTAACTAAATTTAAGATATTCACAGACTGTAAAATTAAACAGACAAATTTCTTAACGGACAACACCTGCAGGAATTTTGTCGGGAAGTGGGCGTTCACTGTCGCATGCATTCGTTACGTAAAAGGTGATAAACACAGACTGATTCACGTCGATGTTGCAGTGAACAGCTGCAGGACCACTGACCATCAGAAAAGAAGCATCAAATAGCCTTATTTCTCTAAAGGTAACAGCCAGTATCTACGTTTATTTAGTCACATTCACTTTAAATACATGCTGTTTTTTTATTTCCCTGTGACAAAGCTGGATGGTTTGCTGCAATTATTTATTTTTTATTTATATTTTTTTGCGGTTCTGTTTTCTTGCATGATGCTCATACAGTATAAGTAACTATAAGCAAGATATTTTTTGACGTCGTTATTATTGTCTTGGTTTATCGTTGTGTGTTTATTTCCTCCCACTCCCAGCACAGGCAGGCTGTAACGTTACGGAAAGATGGCGGCTTCCTTGCTGAGGATAGGACGATTGGGTTGTGTCAAGGTAATATAATGTCTAGGGTTAACATAAGCACAAGCATAAACATAAACGTATTACTTAATTGTCGTGCCATTGTGGGAATTACTCTGTCAGTGTTTTGTGATGGCTTGGACTGTTATCAGTTTGTCTGTGTCGTAACGTTACTCGTGGCTGCAGTTAGCTTAACAGAACAACGTCCCTGAAGATAGCATTGAGATCGCTTTAATGTTAAGTGCTTTAAATTTGTGCTTCTTTAAAATGAAAACATAATCTGGTAAGCATGTGAATTATGAAACTAGAAGCACACTGTGCCAATTATTACAGACTTTTAACAAGCTAACTGCACTCCTCAACGAAGCAGGCAGGCACACAGGCCGGGCAGCTGAAGCTTCACTGAGTTAGCCTATTTGACGTTATGAGCGTAATGAGTGCTGACAAGGGAGACTGTCACAAGAAGCTAGTGAACACTGATTAATCTAGGGTCACTGATTACACTAGCAATTATTGCTGCATAAACATGGTACTGCACGTGTTACTGAGAAGAGTCTCTTTGGTGTTAAGACTGGATTTAAAGGGATAGTTACCTCCGCCAAGGAGGTTATGTTTTAAAGTCGCAGCCCATATCTACCACAGCGAATGTGCTACTGTAAGTGAGCACTGCGTACCAGCGACATTACAAAAAGAAAGTAGTAAAGAAAATATGATATACACAAATTTGCTCAAGCTGGACTCGATTTCACGTCAACAAAAGACAATATAATTCAAACCGAATGTCTACCTGTGTGAGCCACTGAGACTCACAGAGAGCACGGCTTTCCTCAGGTATTAGTAAATTACGTCAGCATCCAGGTAATATTTTGATATGGGCTGACCTGAGATAACTGGTTACCCTCGGCTTGCCTTGAAAATACCCAAACATATTTATCAATGTTTCTTGTTCTTTTTCCACGAGTCTACAAACATATTCAGTGCCACATTACAGTCTGCACAACACTGCACACTATGACAAGCCTGTCATGTTTAAAAAACTTTGGACTGTTTGTCTGCAAAATAACTCAAAGTTTTAAACGGATTTTGATGAAATTTTCAGGAAAGTTGATAATGGGACAAGGAACAGATGATAAAATTTTGGTGATCGGTTTAAGCTAAGTGGATAAAATAATAAATTTTCAGGAAATCCAAGCTGCTTGGTGGAGGTCTGTGCTCTCCGAGTGCTCGAGTTAAAATTTTTGGAAGTGGGGCTGTATGGAATACTTATCTAGAGTCACTGTGTTACAAACAGTAGATGTCCGGTAGCACGCTCTCAGTTGAAGCAGGCTGGCTACCGACATGGAGGCTAAGCAATGTACTGCTGTGGAGGGAAGTTAGCACCTAAAATATCCATATTAGTTTAAGTGTATGCTATATTGAGAGTATTTTCACTGCTTTACCTTTCTGTCAAACAGCCCATTCCAACAGGAAAGCCATAAACAGCTTCAGTTCACCATCTTTGCTCTTGTTAAAACCCTCCAGATTCCATTGATTTTAAAAACTGTACTTTTAGCGTCTACTGTTGCTTTGATCAGTTAGTTAGTTAGTTAGTTAGGCTAGTTTGTGTTATTTTGTGAATTTGGGGATTCCAAGCTAACTCTCTTAAATGCCAAAGTCAGACAATAAGATAAATAACATCAGTTTTCTCAATGGACTCTGGCTTTGAAGAGAGCAATATAATGGCTTCAATTTCACAATGGAAATCACTGTCTGACAATACAGTAGTATCCTGAATATAGTGTACTGATACAGATTTTTTTTAGGTGGCTA
The DNA here is from genome assembly GCA_026686955.1 of Epinephelus cyanopodus. Classification (NCBI taxonomy): domain Eukaryota; kingdom Metazoa; phylum Chordata; class Actinopteri; order Perciformes; family Serranidae; genus Epinephelus; species Epinephelus cyanopodus. Next base: position 979,329 of record CM048927.1, read on the forward strand.
AAATAATGACTTTTTGCCGTCCCCTTCCCAGCTGTGCATTTCTTAGTTTGCTAGGTGCAGGTAAATGTTAAAAGCCAGAAAACCAAGCCCAGCCCAGTAGTCACTGTGTACTTGTATTGATCAACAACCACATCAGTCCTGCAGACTTAATTTGTGCATTTTAAAAATACTCAAGTCACTGCTCCTTTTCAGTGTTGGAAAAATGCTGAGTGTAATGTCATGCATGTGTGTGTGGTTTGTCAGTGTTTGCAGGCTGAGAGCTGGAGTATTCTGAGAAGAGCACCTGCAGCTGCAGCCCTCAGCACAAAATCTGGGGGATCCAAGAAGTCTACAAAAAAGAACAACTTGGGTAGGTTTCAGAGAGTCACTGTGATTGTCACAACCGGTGGCTGAGCCTTTATTAGCTCTTGAATGAAGATTGATCTGTTCAAGGAAGACACATATCATGTTTCAGTGTAGGTGAAACCTGCACTTTGAAGTTATTTACCACAACAGTAGTCTTCAGAAACCTCAGACTCTGAGGGTCTACACATTACTGTTATTTGCTACTGTATTGCTGTTTGTTTTTACACCATTTTGTGTTTGTTTGGATGAATTGTGTATAGTGTGTTTCAGCCAAAGGCATAAACTTATGAAAAGTATCTAGTGCTATTAAACTTCCTATGGTATCTGTTTATCTGCCCCCTACTGTCTACAGCTGATCCGTCTCCTGTGTACACTGCTGCATTGTGTAGTCTGTCTGCAATTTCTCACTAGAATAAGGACACAGCCTTACAGACATAAAGCAGACCTAAGTCCTAACTGGTCTGCAGTTTTTGTTGCTGTTGTTGTTCTGATTTCATTTGAGGTCTGGTGTATCTTTCTACCTGCCTGGTATTATAGAGTCTTAACAGTTCCTTAAACCTGGCTTAACCTTTTGAATCTGATTGATGCAGTTAGCACAATTTCTTCTCAGAGTCAAAAGTCTGTCAAGTCTCAATGCACAGATGTCTACACATACTGCTGAACTTGGTATTACTTACTCTTTCAGATGAAAGTGGTATAACCATGTCTGCCAGGGACAAACATTTAAATCTGCTTGAAAATCATGTGAAATTAGATGCTTAATATATCTTTTTAGATCAGCCTCATAACCATAAAATTTAATTTAATTTATTTATTTAAAATTTTTTATATACTTTATTAATCCCCCTGAGGGGAAATTCAATTTTTTCACTCTTTTTGTCATTAACACACAGGTGCGAAAGACACACACATGCACAAACAGGACCCATTCATGCACAAGCTCATTCAGCAAGTGGAGAGATGTCAGAGTGAGGGGGCTCTCCACTTGTGGATGAATGGATCCTGTTTGTGCTTGGCAGTGCCCAGGAGGTGAACTGGCACCATGCTCCATATTTGGTCCGGATGGAGACTTGACAAGCGACCCTCCGGTTGCCAACCCAAGTCCCTATGGACTGAGCTACTGAATTGGGGAAAATAACTGTCAAGTTATAATTAATAATAAGGAATGTTATATCATTGATAAATATTATTATAATTTATATAATTATAATAACAAAGCAGATCTATAGCAAATGTGATAGATCTTCACAGCTGCAGATAACCTATACGTTTTGATCAGACATCACTCAATACAGCTGACCAGGCTTAAGAGTGATGTTTGAAAGTAATTCAACAACAAAAAAATGAATGGACAATGGTCATGCTTCGTACCATAGCTCATCTCTACGGTCTTAAGGCCTTTGCACACTTAGTTCAAATTTCTTTTTGTCTGAAATACAGTCTCATTTTGCGTCGGTCATGTCTTTTGTCTGTCATTAAAATATTCATAAGAAGTCTTTTGGAGGAGAGTCAACTGGAAGTCCATTCATTCCTATTTACACCCCAAAAAATATGTCAGTTTTCTATATGTGCATTTGAAAATATTATTTTAAAAGGACAAAAATTCTATACAAAACATAAGAGACAAAAACCAAATAAACACACAACCAAAGAAAGAAAGAAAGAAATATTTGAGTTAAATATAAGGATACTATCATCGCTATGGTGGTGTGCTTATAGGCCTCCATGTAATGAATTAATGGTATGATCGCTATTAATAGCCACAGTCGTGTGTAACTGTAGGAATGTAAACAAAGCTGCTACATGTGCGATATGATAGCCTAGGTAAAACAGAATCAAGCGCACATGAGGCTTCATAAATCCATACACTCCGTAAGTTTAACACCCAGGCATAATGGTACCTTCACATAAATTTACCAAGCAGTCAGCGGGTCTGTGAGCGCACTAATGGTGGTCAGTAGCTTCAGTGTCTGCGCAACCATGGCAACGGTGACACCGGGTGACAGACCTTTAATTCTTTGACATTCTCCTTCGCAAATTGTCTTGTGAAACTCTCTTAGGTGAATATTTCCCATGTTATTCCAAGCATGTGAAAACAGTTTGCAGTAGAGTAGGTTGTGCACAGAAGTACGGGACAAATTGCGTCCTGTATTGAATCCGTAAGGGACAATTTTATTTTTCAATTAGGGCAGGTGGCAACTCTATCATCTATATTTCTCGGTGTGGCGCTGGCGTCAATCACATGACTCATCCTCAGTTTTGTAACCCTTACTTTTATCCAGACCTCAGCAGAAAAAAGGCAGCTGCACTTAAAAGTTTTTTCCTGGGGAAAAAATGGCTTGTAACTTTGTGGACGCTACCACACTAAAAGTGCTAAAACTTGAGGCAAAGTTGATGCAATATAAAGGGACATACAATTTTTATAAGCACTAGAGGTAGCTGCCAGGACATGATTATTAGCAGCAGCAGAAAAGAGTTTAGTGCTTACATGTGTGTGTATTGTATCCCCCATGGCTAAGTTGGATACTGGAGGCATCAAACGCATATTTATGAATCAGTGGACACCAGTCACATGCATAAGTGGAAATGAGTAGTTTGACCAAGAAGCAATGAATAAAACGTGGCGGCAGGACCCATCCGTGACAAGACAGAGGAGTGGGGCTCACAGAATAATGTCATACCTCAAATGCCAAACCGGAATGCAAGACACAGGAAGTGAGTGGTTACAGCCACATAGGTAACTCCAGTGGAGAGAGGCATTTTGTCACATTTTGCAAATTTTTGCAATGAATTAAATGATAAAAGGCATGGGAATCAGTGTGCAAGGGTCCGTGCGTAACTTTTTTTCTGGATTTAAAAAAATGCATCCAAAAGAAAGACTCGGTATGCAAAGGCCTTTAGAGTCTGTGCAGTGCAGAAAGGTAGGCTAACCCTAACCTCACCCACATTTTTGCTTGGCTGTTCATTTCCTATCCTGTTCTTACGAAAGGGTTTGTTTTGTTTTGTTTGCAAGTACTTGGTGTTTGATAATAATGTAATGCAAGAACTTGAATATGGAAATTACCACTAGTAGTGACTTTGGTGCACTGCTGTGGAGAATGTCACAGGAAAGGTCAGGAGTGGGATTCCAACCCACATGACTCATATCATGGTAAAAACACATAACATGCAGCAGCTGCTTGGTCATGGCTGCAGGCAGAGATGGCAGTAGGTTGTTTTGGGTTTTTTTTTTTTAAAAAAAAGCCTAAGCTTATTTAACCTGTTGCTGCTAGAATGAGCTTCTTTTGCTAGGATTTGGCATTTATGGCAGGTGTGTCCATGTGTTTTTCTTTGTGTGGGTATGTGCTGGGGTTATGAGGTGGACAACATTGCTGTTGGATTACTGCTGAATAAAATTGTACTTTCAGGTCAGTCTCTATTTCGATTAACAAATAAACCACCTCTAGGCTGTCTCAGTTGTCTTTAAGTATGTTTTTAACTAGTCTTTTTGCCAGGGAGTAAACAGTACACGTACAAAACTAAGTATAATGTCAAACTGACAAACAATCCTTCCAACAGCCTAGTTATACCCAAGAACACAAGGTCACAGGGGCTTGACTCTTCTTTGCTATCTAAACTATAGAATCTCTATCCAGCATATTTTAAGGAATTGAGACACACCAATGTCTTAATTATTTTCACCTCCTGGCTTTCCTTCTACAGGTTTTTAAAAAAAATACTTGACTTACTAACTGTCCCATCAGCTGACCAGCGTTAATACATTTAGGTCCTTTTGATTACGACACAGAACAGTAGCAGTATAAAGCTGTTGTGGTCAACACCACAGTTGTCATTCTTTTCTGTTACGAGTTTTCTTGAAGCTTTTCTATAATACATTTACTGTATCCCTTTGGCTAACTCACAGGCACGTGATTTATTTATTTTATTTTTTGTTAAAGGTCTTAAAGTGTGTGTGTGTGTGTGTGTGTGTGTGTGTGTGTGTGTGTTTAAAAAAAACAAAAAAAAACAAAAAAAAAAACATTAGTCTTTTTCTGTTTAAAATGTTGGGATTTTGTTAAATATTGGTTTACAATGGACATTTTGTCATTCAGCCATATGCATATGTTAAAATAAATAATGCATTTTGTCTGCTTGCCCTCCTTCTTTGTCCTAGACAAAGACCAGGCTAAAACATACTTCGATGTAGAAAAACTTGTCCAGCACAAGTCATATGAGTTTCCCAAGAAAGGAGTTTCTACAGCAGCAGAAGCTGCAGCCAAACCAGCTGCAGAGTCTACACCCTCTGCTGCCGCACCTGAGTCTGCTGCAACCACCCCTGTGGTAGAAGCTGCTGCCCCAGCAGTTGAAGCCGCACCTATGGTTGAAGCTGTCGCAGAAGCTCCACCCATTGTTGAGGCTGTTGCTGAAGCTGTGGTTGAAGCTGTTGCGGAAGCTGCGCCTATAGTTGAGGCTGTCGCTGAAGCAGTTGCTGAAGCTGCACCAGTGGTTGAAGTTGTGACTGAAGTGGTTGCCGAAGCTGTGCCAGTGGTTGAAGTTGTTGATGAAGCTGCAGCATCTGTAGTTGAAGCTGCTGCTCCAGCACCTAAAGCTCCTGTTGAAGCTGCTGCCCCTGCAGCTGAAACTGCTGCCCCAGTTGATGAAGCTCCTGTTGAAGCTGCTGAAGCTCCAGAAGCTGCAGCTGAAGCCCCTGCTGTTGATGATGCACCAGCCCCTGAAGCTGCTTTAGCAGAACCTTTTGTTGAGGCAGCCCCTGAAGCCACAGCTGCAGAGGCTGCATCTGCTGCTGAAGTTCCTGTTGAATCAGCCCCCGAATCCCCTGCTGCAGAAGCTGCACCTGAAGTTGTCCCTGTAGAAGCTGCTGCAGAGATTGTGGCTGCAGAGACTGTGGCTGAAGGTGCCCCAGAGCCTGCAGCTGCTGAAGCTGTCCCAGTAGAATTGGCCCCAGAACCTGGAGCTGTCCCTGTAGAAGTTACTGCAGAGCCTGTAGAAGTTGAAGCTGAACCTGTAGAAGCTGCTGCCGAGCCTGTAGAAGCTGAAGCAACAGCCGAAGTTTTTGCCCCTGTGGAGAGCCCCGAGAAGCTGGTGGTCCCCGCTCCAGTTGTAGCTGCAGCTGCAGGAGAGGAGCTGCAGGCTGACGCCCCAGCTGAGCCAGTTGAACCGTTTGAGGGTACACACTACAACATCCCCCTCCCCCACAATCCTTCTCTTTTCCTCTGTGGACCCTGCAGTCTACCAGCAGTCATTTTCATCGCCGTTTATATGAGTATACAGTAGTCGTTTGTGATGAGTGTAAGGATAAATTGTAAAGATACCTAACATCACAAACACACTTTTTGTTGTACACTTGCACAGGTTGTTTCTAATAGTCCCTTGTGTTACTTGATCCATTTTAGCTTACAATATCTTCCCTTCTTCATGACATATCCACCAAGCCATGTTACAGCCCTATCCTGCCCCTGCTGTGTCATCTTTCATGTTTCTGTAGTTGAACTCATTGTCCAATGCGTTTGTGCTGCTTTAGTCATCTTGCATATGATGCATGTCTTAACTGCACAGATGTTTCCCTTTTGGTGTGGTTTATTTCCAAACACCTTTTTTCTACTTCTTTCATTTACCTCAAGTTTTTTTGTTAAATACTTACTAATGTCTGCCTGCTTACTGCACTCACTTCAAGAGTTTTCAAGAATATCTAAGTTTTATAGTGCTGTTCTACTTGATTTTGTATTGGGGATTGTTAAACTAAAGATAATGTTAAAGGTACTCTTTCCACTGGTGAAGGAGAAGGTTGCAGCGGTAACCTGATTTTTATTTTTGTTTTTATTTCTTATACCCTAGGATATCCTATATCCTTTTTGTTCCTCCTCCTCTGTCCGTCACACTTCTCATACTTGGTCAGATGGTAAAAGTAATACGTAATCAATCCCTACATGTGTAATCCTATTGGTGTATTTTGTAATGGATAATGTGTAAATGTAACTTTTCTTTCATGGTAAAAGCACTTGGTGAGATTGCACCCTGGTTATTGTGTATGGAGTCAGAGTTGAAGATTTTGAATTTGTTCTTTGGACTTCACTGTTAGATGTCTTGTTGGATTAGACTCTAGGCAACCTATACCTTACAGCAGGTCTGTAAGTGTGTAGCTTAGCATGACCTATCACAGCAACCTTTAACCCATCAACTGACCTGACCTTTCACACTTTTGTTCCTATCTGACTCCTGTAGCTGTCTACTCTGTCCACCACTCCCAGGTGCTGTTATGTGCATGAGGGTTACGGTTAAAACTGGATTGGTTGTTACTTATTTGTTATAGCCAAATGGGCAGATGATATCCAAAAGCATGATTCTGGTTTATGAGTGTTTTTATGTGAAGAGAAACTCATTTTTTTTAATTTTTTTTTCCTCCTTGTGACTCTCAGCTCAAATGGACCCAATTCAGAAGCTCTTCTTGGACTCCATACGCGAGTACTCCACAAAAAGCCAGTAAGTCTCATTACCTCAGCCAAGCAGGGGTCCGTCTCACAGAGCAGGTTTAGTGAAAACTCAGAGTCTGAAATGAGTGAAACTCTGAGTTTTCCGTTTCAAAAAGGGAGGTAACTCAAACCTGAGGAAGAGGGGTAACTCTAGCCTGTTTCAGAGACAGAGGTAACTTAAGCTCTCGGTCAGTTACCGCAGTAACAGACTCTATGAACCTTACCTGGTCGGGACCAGGTTTTTCTCAATGAACCTCGAGTTTCTCTCTGTCTCTGCCCTCTTTCAGAGCCACACACCATTTGATTTCCTCATTCATTCAGTCAGCAGGCGAGTTTTGTATGAGTCAGTATATTAGTCCATTAGGCACAGTAGGTGGCGACTTTTTTCACTAACATGGCATGTCCTTTTGATAACGATCCCGTGGATGAAGGTGCAGCATTACTGCGCAGAGAATTAAATATTAGTCGGGAGATGGTTATCAGACCGCGCATAGATAGCATTTCCACACAAATATCTTTTTGAGCTGTACCGTTTCACATCACAGTCCATCATCTACATACACAACCTAATCTGTGCTTACATTTGCAACATTACCAATTGTAGTCATGCTCTCACATCCCAGCAGATATTGTGTGTTGCGCTGCGTTTCTTTGCAAATGGAAGTTTTTTTGTACAATGTTGGAGATGCTGAGCACTTGAGTAAGGCAACTGTATGCAGGGCGGTCAGAAAAGTGTGCTCGTTTTACAGGCATCTGCCTTCTTTCTGTTGGCTGATTAGAAGTCTGTGTTAGTTTAAATAGGCTTAATTATTTAACAGAACATGATATAGATAAGATATCTATGTGTGTGTGAAAACAACATTATGTTGGGGGGAAAAAACAACTGCACAGTCAAACAGCCACTTAATATTTACTTTACAATGTAAAACGTTATCAAAATGAGGTACCCACATGAGGTTATGCCGAGGTCTTACCTGTTTGAACAATGTTTTTATATTTCACCCTAAACTGCTGCCAAGTGCGCTTCTTCCCTGCAGGATTGCACCTAAATGAAATAAATTAATAGGCTACCATTCAAGCAGTTCCCCCCCTGTAATATCATTGTGATTGCAAAGGACTTCATTTAAACGTATGCACTTCTTTTTGTAAACGTGTTCAAACTGACCGTATGAGCGCATTAAGATTTCTAATTCTAGTGGGGTGAAAAACGCAGCCCTCCTCTTCCCCGTTGCCATGGTGACTCGTCGAATCGGGGCTCCATTGATGCTGGCTTTTTATAATTGAGGTGCACGCGCTTAACTCCAGGTGAAACTACTCCGAGTTGATTAAACTGATTCAAACCAGCTGTTCTGGAACCGGAAACTCAGAGTTTCCTATCTCAGAGTAGATCAACTCAGAGTTCAGGATTAGACTCAGAGTTTGTTGAACCTGCTTTGTGAAACGGACCCCAGGTCAGAATTTCATCCCTGTTTGTTTTTTAGTTCTCTCAACTTCATGGGGCTGTGACTCTGTCATTGACTTAACTGGGCTCTGCTGCAGCAGAGCTGTAAATGTGCTAAATTACTAAAATGTGCAATGCAAGTTACCTTATTAAGGTTTGTCTTGCACAGTGATTCAAATGAAGGTTGCACTTCACCTCTGTCCTGTCCTGACCTCAAGAGGATTAGAATATATGCAGTTCATCCTCTTGAGGGTCGCGGGGGGGCTGGAGCCTATCCCAGCTGACATCAAGTGAGAGGCAGGGTACACCCTGGACAGGTCGCCAGACTATCGCCTCGATTAACCTAGTCCCCAAATTGCATGTCTTTGGACTGTGGGAGGAAGCTGGAGTGCCCGGAGAGAACCCACGCTGACACGGGGAGAACATGCAAACTCCGCACAGAAGGGTTCCCACACCCAGGATCGAACCGGCAACCCTCTTGCTGTGCCCCCTGCTGTGAGGCGACAGTGCTAACCACCACACCACCGTGCCGCCCCACTTGATGATCCACTCATTACTAAAAGTGTATGTCATATAAAAACTAAAGTAATGGTCAAAGTTGTCACGGTGTGTTGATTGACTCACGCCCTCAGCTCATGCATTGTGTAACATAACAAATAAAAGTTCCACCTTAAAAGTTGCCGGCAGTTAGTGAATGAAGATATTTTTTTTCTCTGACTACAGCTGCTGCAAGAGGCAGCAAAACATCCTTTCATTTTATAGTTATAGTCTACTAATAAACTCTCCACAGTATGAATAGTGGTTACATGAGCCTAAAAACCAGCCACAACTCTGCCCTAGGCAGAGTGACCGTCCGCTATTGACCAATCAACAGAGTGAAGTGTTCACAGCTCCACCTTTTTTAGTAACAGATGTGTGTGCTAGGTACCCCAACAGAAGGGGTACCAAAAATGGGGACGGTACGGAACGGTTCCATTGGTACCGTCCACTACGTTTCACAGTGGAAATGGAAAAGGCACGTACCGAACTGAACTGTACTGTATCACACTGCTCTGTGGAAACTGGGCTATAAAGGCCCTGACAGGCAGCTGAAGAGCATTGATGGTAGGCCCTCTGCACTGAACCTTTGCAGACTTCACCAGCATGTTCATGGTGAAAGTGAAAAGCATTACTGAAATGGTATATCAAGAAATTATTCCCTTCGCTTGAGCTTATGCCACTCTGACGTTGTAGACCTAACAGAAGCCCCTTTTACACTGCCAGATTTTCTGCGAATGTTGGGCCGTTTTGCCAGCAAGCTGCGAGCGTTTAGACACACAGAGCCGGCTTGGCGAGTTGATCCAACGTGCCCAATTTTCCACCTTGTAGTCATATTGGCAGAACGCTTTTAGTTTAAAAAGACAGAGGCCGCCTTCTGCAACGAGAGGGGCTGTTGAAGACTTGTGGGAGGACCTGTTGATGACGCCACACCTGCGAGCCACTGTCTTCAATAGCCCCTCCGGTTGTGGAAGGCCGCCTTGGTCTGTTTAAACTAAAAGGGTTTGGCACAATTCCTAACTAAAAGGGCTAGAGATTCTCAGACTGAAACTGTTGTACTAGTCTGAAATGGGGTCCCTAAACTCACCAACAATATGGCACTTGTTCAGTGCCTCTTCAACCAGCTTGTGGGGTAGGGACCCACAGGCACTAGCAAAGTCCAGCCACAACACCAACATGTACCCCTTGTTCCCAGCTTCTCTTGTCAACTGGGAGACCTTGCATGTGTGCCCCAGACACCCCAGTACCTTCAGGATACCTCCTTTCTTGACTGAGGTATCAATGTAGGAGTTCCTCATGAGTTAGTCTGACAAGGGCCTTGCAACAGTGCTTAAGAAAATCTATCCCTCAGCACTGAGCAGCGAGATGGTTCTGAACTGATGAAGGATCTTCAGCTCTTCCTTCTTTTGAATCCACACCATTTCCACGTCCCTCCACTGATGAGCTACCTAGCTCGGCCTCCAGATCCCCTTAAGAATCCTCCAGTGCCTGTAAAGAAACCTTGGGCAGTTCTTGTATACACTGTAAGGCACCCGACTTGGTCCTGGGGCTGAGCTTGTTCTTGTATCCTTGACCACCTTTTGGACTTCCTTCCGGCCAGGCTCCTCCCTGTTGAAGTCCAGAGTTGGTGCTGGTGGGTTAATCAAGGACTTACAGTGACCCAGATCTTGCTTCCTGGATTCATTACTGAAGGTGTCCCTGAGGTTGATCGCAGCTTTGCAGCAGGTGAGTGGGCAGCTGCGCCTTTGCCCTAACAGCTGTTTTGTAAATCCAAAGAGTTAATTAGAAAGGCTGTTCACCTCCTGACCCTCTCCTTCCTCCGACTCATATGCTACTCAGCCCACCTCAAGGTCGCCAGCTCTTACTAGAGAATACTGTCCTGTGAAGTGTTCCGTCACTTCCTCCATTGCCTCCTTGAACCGCAGCCTCTAGCTCCTCAGTCCCTGCATAAGTTGGTGGATCTCACTCACTCTGTTGTTCATGGTGTAGGGGAGTTTTGCTGCTCTCTTCTCCAGTCCAAACCTCTCATCTGAAATTGATGGTGGTCGTTGTCTTGCTCAGCGTCACCCTTGGCAGTTGCATCCAAGATGAAATCGGCATTGTCATCAAACTGGAGCCACTCCTCCTTGTCCACTTGATCCAACAGTGTTTTGTTGTTCTGGGGCTAATGTCACCAGGAGGTTTTGGGCACTGTGGGGTGACTTTGGGACTGGTTCCTCCCGTGTCGCACCAGGGGAAGTTCCTGAGCATTGTGACACTTGCACAGTCTGCACAAGTCATCTTGGCCTGGTAATCTCGAGGCCATTTGGGCTCTTAACCTCAACTGCATCCCATACTAGTTTTTGCATTTCCATTGCCATGTGTCCATCTAGATGGGATTCTCAAAATACCATGGGCTTTGATACACACTCTCCAAAGCCCAAACTGAAATTTATTCCTTTAAAGGATAGATTAAAGTATCTGAACCCAGTTTGTGCTACAGGATTTTAGTCTGGAAAACATGAGAAATGATGGATGGTGACACAAGATGTCCCTTTATACAATTACTGAAACTTGTAAACAATTACTTCAGCTACTTAACTAAAATAAATAAAGAGTTGTTCTGCATTTGCCTTATGTGTGTTCCATTGAAGTTATTTAAAAAATCTGAAATGTGCTGATTTGTACTGATTAGGGATGTCAATCAACTGTTAACTATGGTGTGCCATATCATCTTGTTCATGATGATAATAAATGAAAATAAATAATTTTTTAATATATGAAAAATTCATATCGTGATACTTGAGATATTTTGGCTTATTGACATCATACTGCTATCCATGGCAACAACAAGCATGGCCAAAAGCGTAATTATTGTAACTACTCCACGGTATCCAAATAGAGGAGAAGCTCCAGTTGTGTGGAATAAACTGTGGCGTCATTAGGCCTGAGCATCCTGAATGTTTTTTAAACAGCCCCGGACTTGTCAGACTCCTTTTAGCGAGTTACCGAAAGTTTCCCTCCCTGCAGAGGAAACGGTGACTCCACCGGCAGTAGCACAGTAGCACAGCATCTCTCCCTCTCTTCTCTGGCCATACACATGGTACTTGGTGTCGTATGGTAAACCTATGTGATGGTTGCACCTCGAGAAAAAAATTCAAGCCATCCATCCAAAAAGTGAAACTTATATTATATACATTCATTACACACAGACTGATATTTATTTCTTTTAATTTTGATGATTATAGCTGAATGTTAATGGAAACCCAAAATTCAAATCAAATTGCCCTCCAAGGGACAAATCAATAAAGTGAAGTGAAGTGAAGTTCAGTATCAGAATATTAGAATATTGTGGAAAAAGTTCAGCTGATACATGATATTGATCTTTGCCCTCCTCCTGTAGGGCTACTGGGGGGCTAGTCGATGCAGGTTCAGAGTATGAAAAGGCCTTGGCTGAGGAGGTAGCAAAACTTCAGAGACTCTATGGTGGTGGAGACCTCACATCTTTTCCAGAGCTCAAATTCACAGGTGAGTCAACTATTGGTCAACCATTACAACTTGTCGCTGTGTTGTGAACTGCAATACTCTGATTGTTGTGTGTGGTATAGTTCCTGCTATAATCAGCAAGTTTTTTGTCATGCTGAAATTGCAAAAACTTAATGTATTTTATGATAAATGTTTGCCTAATCTGCAAGGTCTTTGTTTTCAGTTATGTTTATGATGTGTCAGCAGCAGGGCCACAGCTTGTTTATTCTTTTCTGCATTTTAAAGTCATAAGAGCAACTCAGATCGATGTCACAAACTAAGGATGTGCCACTGCTCTCAAATACTTTTTTCTATTTACATTTTAGTGCTGAGATTAACCTCACATTCATCACATAATCTGACATCACTCATGTTGATACTGGAGGGTCTGACACAAATGGCAACCAAAATTATATTAGACCGACCCATCTCACACAGTGCAGAGTTCAGTGTTCATGTTTGTTATCACTCACCCGACTGGGCAAGTGGGTCAGAAATCTACTGCCCAAAGTCAATTTTTACTTGCCCCTATACATATTGTTTTATTTATTAGTGGTTATCAAATAACAACAATGACTAAATACTAAACGACACTTGTTATGGCACTCCCACTTTGTTTTTTCATAAACTTGACAAACAACCCTAATTTATCCGCCTTGTTTTCAAGCTTGCGGCAAACTGCACAACACATAGTTGGAGTTTTACCCACATCATCTAATGCCTCCCAACTAACCTCCTGTTTTGAGGATAATTGAAAACTCACTTTACCTGGCACCATGTCTTCACAATTCAATTCAATTCAATTCAAGTGCCTGAGTGGTGTACATGTGCAACTCATAATAGAGATACAATAAAGCGAGATGGCTCCCTCTTTTGCTACTTCTACCATCAGCTCTGGAAAGAACAATGTGTTAAAATATTTTTTAATTATTGTTTTTTACCATTTGCCCGGTTGGGCAAGTGAGTTGCTAGATATCAGGGTTTCCCTTATATTCATTTATTTGTGGCAGCCCACCATGATTAAAACCTCTACAGCCACAATTCAGTTTTCTACTTTTGGAGCTGGACCGTTCATCAGATGTGCTGTTGGAATATATAAACCGTTCAGTTATTCATTGCATCAACATTCTTGGTCCTCTGGTGCTCTTGTCACATCATAAAGTGAAACTTAAGCGTACATTGCGTTCGGTCAAACGTTTGCTTTCATTCACAAACAGCTGGTACATCCATGATGAGAGGATGATCAGTTTTCCGCCCTGTGAGTCAAAACTCCACAAACTGCTAGCAGGGCTCCAGACTGCGCCTAATTGGTCGTATTTTGCGACGTTTTTTGGAGGCCGTGTGACATAGTTTTTTAACTAGGAGCACCAGCGCGACATACAAATCCACCCCTCTCCCCCTTTTTCTTTCTTTTTTTATTTGTAATTGCATTTCATGGAGGAGCGGAAGCGAGTGTCACTTTGGGTGTGGGTGTGTGGGTGTGTGTGTGCGCGTGTGTGTCATGTGCCTGTCTGGATGCGCACTGCGAGGCGGGGGGCTGGGGGGCGCCAGTAACCATAGCAACGTGCAGCAGTTTTAGTACGTGTGCACTGTGTGAGGGGTTAAGGCCCGATCATACTCGGGCGGAACGTATGCGGAGCGGACTCTGCGGAGGTCCGTGCGGACTCAAAGCGGACGTCCGCAAGCCCTGTGGGTGCAAAGCTCAGATTTTTTAGGCTGCGCGGACTCCGCCCCGCGCACCAGTGACTGCTCGGCATGTATTTTTCTCATCGCAGGGATTTTTCATGGACATTTTTACAGGAAACTACAACGCGGAAGTGCGCTCGACTATGGAAGCCCGAATGACTGCGGACGAGTCAGCAGGTGAAGTTGCAGCACCGAAAAAGCCAAAGCCCTGTCATTTCCGACAAGAATGGCCCACTGAATTTACGTGGCTGAGATATTGTAAATTAAAGAAAAGAAAGTGATGTCCTGCATGTACTGCTCTCAATGTGGTCTGAAATTTGCAGGGAAAACTAAATTCGCCGACTCCACCACACACTTAAAACATGAAACGCTGGTTAAGCACAACAACAGCATCGGGCATAAATTATGCAGGGACAGATGCAATGATGGAGCAAAAGCGCCGCTGCACACATCATTTAAGATGTGCTGCACACATCATTTAAGATGATGCGTGCGTGTTTATTGCTAAATTATCAGTAATGCAGTTAATATAGACAAAATTATGAATATGTTGTGTCATATAGATAGTGCTCCTAGATTTTGTGCTGGTGCTCCTAAAATTTTCAGTAAGGAGCACTGGTGCTCCTAGTAGAAAAAGTTAGTCTGGAGCCCTGTGCTGCTGAAGGGGGAAAAAAAGAAGAGCTCCACCTGTGCTGCATTCATGTACCCTTGAAAACCACTTAATTTAGCAAGAGCACTTGGACTGAAACACAAGGACATGCAGGGTGTTTTTCAAAGTCAATCATTCTTCCTTAGGTTTCAAGGTACTGAGATAATTTTGTCACTCATTGTTGTACAGTTTTAAACAAATGTATCAGTATTTTTAGTTACGCAACTTATGCGAAGAATATATTTCTGAATCATACTGAGTAAGTGGAGTAATGAAGTAAAGACAACAGCTGAAAAAAGATCTAAATGATCATTTACTGTATACATGTATACGCAGACTCACACAAAATCACTCTGATTCTAAAGTGTTCCATATTTTATGTGTATCATCTCACACTCCGATACAATAATATGAACAGCATATCTAATCTGATGGGTCGCACTGCTCAGAAACAGCTGACTGCGCTGATTGTACATGATACCGCTGTGTAATCTTCTGAAATATGTTCACATCAAAACAAATGATGGATGCTTTGACCTGCAGGATATACCAGTGTCTTTACTGTGGCTGTTCTCACCACAATTCCCCCGAAAAATACACCAATTGAAGCTGACAGAATGAAAGCAATTATCATGGTGTTATCATGTGAATAGTGGGGGGAGGTCATCACCTAGCACTCCCTCTCTGCTGTAAATGATTAATTTAAAAACTTTGTTTTATCTAAATCCTTCCTTGAATTTGAGGAGCACCTATTGGCTAGGAAAAAAATACACAAAGTTAGTGGGATCCCCCCATCAGTAAACCAACACACAAAGATTATAATAATGTGGGGAAACCCTGGATATACTAATCTGACAAGGCTAAACGGTAAGGATTGCTCAATGGCCCGGGGCAAGTGTACAGTCTAAATGTTAGCTTGGTCTGTGTCTTGATTTGTCCAGTAATTTGTGTTTTGAACAGCTACTACCTACTGTTATTTATTGTGGATATAGAGGTTTAATCTTAGTATTTTTAGTGATGCCTGACAAAATTTGAGTACATAATCAAACATACACTGAGCTAATGTCTGTGCTTTGTCTTTCAGAGCCAAAGTTTGATGAAGTTTCCCAGAAGTGATCATCAGCACTTTGTAATTGAAATTTTCTAATGTCGCCTTTTTCCTGTACATCTTTGTGTTGACAGTCTGCTCAGTGTCAAGAGTTACAAAAAGCCATTGCCTCTGGCTTTGTATGTGGGAATAAATCTGTTTCAGTAGCTAGATATTTTATGGGAATGGGCCAGAAGCATCAGATGTACATTTTTGGCAGACAATGAACTCAGAGCTGTAAAATAAGCTTTGTTTAGATTGATCCATGGCTCAGCTGAATGTGAATAAAACCAAGATATTCCAGTTAATATTGCTGTATGCACATCTCTTTCTGCTGCTGTCAGGGAACGTGGGGCATTGTCATTTTATATTGCTCAGAGAAATGGTCCATATTGACATGGGCCCGTTTCCACTGAAGAAGTTGCTGGTAATATTTGCGGGGCAGGAACTACTACAGGAACGTCCTCTCACTTCGCCCTCTCAATCACCATGTCTCCACTGAGAGAGCAGAGCAGAAGGAAGGTTCCTGTAAAGTTACCAGGCTCTGGATGTGATGTAATCGTTGCGCAACCATTTTGACCAGGGCGACGTAGTGGCATAGGGACGCTGTTAGTTGTTAGCTGATAGCTGTGTCTGTAATAACTCACTAAACTCACAAAGTGACCTGTGAAAATAAAAATATTTTGTCTTTGTTACAACATGAGTGAGTGAGTGAGTACAGACTTCACATGCATCCGGCTGTACATGAGAATGTTTATACTGACGTGTTTGAAATTGTAATGTTTTTGTGATGATGCATTTGTTTGGGAAAAAGTGAGCATTTGACTGGGTAAATGAGATTTGGATTGTACTGCACAAGTTGGCTGAGAGTTTGTAAACAGACGTTTTGATGTTGGCTAGGTTGCTGTTGTTAAACATGATCCCGTTTACTTCAATTCATAAAGAATGTTTGCCTTTTTGTATTCTCGGTGAACCTTGGGGGCATGAGAGAGAACCAAAAGTTTCTTCATAAACTCAAGGCAACGTGGGGAGTAACTCATATACAAAGGGTCATTTTGGAGGTGAAGTATTCCTTTAAATCACATTTTCCCCCACTCTGATGTGCGATTAGAACCGGTTAGAACTTGGTCTTGGCCATGTTTAAATCAGTGCCGTAGAACATAGAGTGCCGAAGTCACGTGAAGCTCATGGGACCTTAGATCGGAAAAAATATGAATGGCAGTGAATGGGGAGAGCAATGTTATCTTTTGGTCCCGTTTGAGTTGTGACATGAAATCCAAATATGTTGTTAATGAATTTAAAAGATAAATTTTAAGATATGTATATATATATATATGTGTGTGTGTGTGTGTGTGTGTGTGTGTGTGTGTGTGTGTGTGTGTATATATATATGTATGTATGTATGTGTGTATATATATATATATGTATATGTATATATATATATATATATGTATGTATATGTGTATATATGTATATGTATATATATATATGTGTGTATATATATGTATATGTGTATATATATATGTATATGTGTATATATATGTATATGTATATATATATATATATATATATATATATATATATATATATATATATATATGTATATGTATATATATGTATATGTATATATGTATATGTATATGTATGTATATGTATGTATATATATATATATATATATATATATATACATACACACACACACACACACACACACACACACACACACACACACACACACAGTACAGGCCAAAGTTTGGACACACCTTCTCATTCAATGCGTTTTCTCTATTTTCATGACTATTTACATTGTAGATTCTCACTGAAGGCATCAAAACTATGAATGAACACACGTTATATATGTATATGTACATATACATATATTCCACTCTGACGTTGAGGTGAATAAAAGAACTGTGTTTTGACCTAAATAACATGCTGGTGCTATCTGCAGAAAGTATAAAAGCATGAAATCCCGCATTTTTGATGTACAAAAGCATCCTGTATCAAAAGTACATGTGTGCCGTTTATAACAAACCAAACCGCGTGAAAATTAGTTGAAAATTCAGTGAGTTCTTCTATTTTATTTGTGCATACAGCTCCTTCCTCAATAGAAGTGAATGCACTGTGGA
The DNA here is from genome assembly GCA_026686955.1 of Epinephelus cyanopodus. Lineage (NCBI taxonomy): Eukaryota > Metazoa > Chordata > Actinopteri > Perciformes > Serranidae > Epinephelus > Epinephelus cyanopodus. The sequence continues at coordinate 997,177 of CM048927.1, forward strand.
GGCGAAGTGAGACCCATCCAAGATGGCGGAATGGCTGGGACGTCGGCTTCAATAGGCAGCGGCAGTCAATGCGGCGTCTATGTATATGGACATAATAACAGTCGCGACAACGGAAGTCCAAAATGGTTGTGCGTCAAGTGACTCATGTAGACCTCGGATAGTTCCCGGAAGTTACTGGCGGGCCGTTTAAATACATAATACTGAGAGACAGAACTCTGATTTTTGGTAAGTAGCTGTCAATAACTACATTGATTTGTAATATATGTGTAGCATGCCATAAACAGTTACATCTTTATGTTGTTTTTTAAAGTAAAATGTAAAAGTAAATATTTGAGAATTAGTGTTAGTTTACTGCGGTTAGGTAAGACTCTAATAATACCAACCTTGGAAATTCACGTTACAGCAGCTCAGAGCAGAGGCAATTGAAAAAGGATCAAATATTTTTTTTAAATACAAATCAGACATAATGAATATAATAGAAAATACTAAGATACTAACCGACTAAAAACAGATATTGTATGCTCATGATTAATAGCTGCACAGGATGAGTGTAATACACATGATATGTAGTGTTTTTACTGTAAAAATATAGAAATGTAAATGGATACCCCACAGGAAGTGGCAAAATATTGTACACAGGAATATTACACTGTATGTACACAGTGCACAATTTAAATATAATGGGTGTGGATAAGGATATGTATTTATATATGTATACAGGCCAGTATATTAATGACAGCATAATTACATGATAGAAATGTATTATTACACAGTATAACTATGTGTAATGTGTTTATAACATACATTGTTGTCTGCCTTGTTTACATATGTTAGTCTTTCTTTACCTTGGTGAAACAGCATGTTGCTTTTATCGCTTTAAATTATGTTTTCTATTCTGGCCTTAGTCGTGTGGTTGTCAAGAGTAATCACACCCTAACATTTATTGATAATGTAATGATTGTAATGATTTATAACTAATGTTATCTTAATTACTTTAAGTGGGACAGAAGGAGACCGACGACAGGTGACTACCAATGACTGTCAAGTGACAGCACAATGGGTCACTGGGCTAGCAGCAGTAGCAGTTTATAGACATATATATTTTATGTATCATATGTATCTTTGTCTTTTTACTATGTACTTATTTACTATAACATTAATTTCTAATAAACTCAGAAACGTGACTTGGATGTCAAGCAGTTTGTCTGTGCCCTTCCTTCCGTGTTGTCCTCTCGTACAGTCTCCACCATGGTGCTGTGTGGGGTTTTTTTTAGTCATTTAGAGAGAGGTACACATGCACAATTTCTTCATTGACACAGAGATGAGAAATGTTTTTGGCTAAAGTCAGCAGGAGTAACCTGAGACTCACTACAGACTACAACAACAAAAATATGTAAGGTTATCATTCTCAAATAGGCTACATTAGCACATTTCCACAAACAAAGACCACACTATTGGGAAGCTCGGTGTTTGGTTTATTACAAATAAGGAACAGGAAAAGGCTTGCAAAACCCAAGAAGATGAGACCCAGGGTAAGAGGGTTGTTTCATTGCGGGGTGAGTTCAGGCTCCATTGCATCCCCCTGTTGTGCTGAAAGAGAAAAAAAAAAGAAAGAGGAGAAATGGTTAGGCACATATATGCCTGGGCCTGACGTTGCCATGTGAGATAAGGCACAAGTATGACAAGTGGCATCACTTTTAATTAAAATTGTTCGAAGTTGTCTCATGGATATGTCATGAGTGTGTACATGTTCAGTAAGTATAAAGTGTTCCCGAATACTGTACGCATTCAACCACTATGGGATATGTCTGTTGGTAGACAAAAGTGAGTTGTGTGTGGGAAGTCACTGCAGGCACATTTTGGTGCAGACCAGTTTGCCAAGACCAAAAAGGGCAAGACAAAGCTTAGAGCAGATTTAATTCCTACCATCTTTGTGCATCATACTGTGAGCACCCCTGCACCACAATGCACCCCTGGACCTGTAACATCATTGTTATTGCCACTCCTGAACTGAAACATGAATGGTCCTCATCGTGCAGCACTCCTGACACGAGGCACGCAGCATCACTGCAGTATAGTTCCTTAAAATGTTTACTTATATTTCAGTGTTGGGGGCTGTTGTAACTGATCAGCACACTGGAGACCAGCAGGTGGGTCTACCAGCTCTGGTGTATTAATTTGCACTTGTCATAGTGACTGACTGGCAAGCAACTTTGCTTTTGTTGTGCTAACCTCAGCATTTGCCCACTGTGTTTCATATGACTGGCTCTCAAACATTCATCCCTATCTCATAAGTTATCAGACTTTGATCCTGTGTCCACAGTTATCTGTTTATTTGAAAATGACTAGACTATTTAATTGTTTAATATCATCACATTTAATTATTTATATAAGCAGGGGATTTTTAATACAAAGTTGTAACCACTATGTGAATGCATGAATCGGTCAGATCTGCACTCCAAAGGAGAGCCTTCATTAGACTATGCAATATCGCCCACTACTGGATTTGTAAGTTAATGAACTGTGCTTTGATTAGTCACTAATGAAACTACATGCCCCTCGTCTATTTTATAAAGCCTATTGATAGTATAATATTATAATGACAGTAACTGGTAATATGCAATGTATTACATTTTAAAAGTAACTTGCTCAACACTGTATATCATATATTCAATATAATTACTTACATAATTTATATAAAATGCAGTATAATACATATTAAGTATGATTCCTTATCTCTGGAACTATTTGAAAGACACCTTGTTAAGTTTTAAGTAACACCAAGGTCGACTCAGCACTTATCTGCAGCATCCTCTCTCACACAGTGGTCCTGCAGCATCACTGCTCCTCCACCGCCCAGTGCTCCTACAGGGGGTTACAAATATACAAGATACTGTGATGGAATATATGTTTGCATGATCATATGTATAACACAGTAATATATACATACATTTGGTATTTAGAAAAATTCCCTATTTAGCCTGGTAGCCTATCAAAATTACTTATCTTGTGTTTTAAATCTCATTCAGGTCCTCAAAGTTCCCTTGTTTGTTACCTAGGGCATGATGTAAAACGACTGGCTCTTACTTGATCTAACAGCTGATTGGAGAGCCAGCGTCTGGAGAGGCAGCATGACTTCTTGAGACAGCGGTCCAAGTGACTCTGCAATATGACCAATAACTAAAAAAAGAACTTACCTCTCTGAAACTTAACTTTCAGCTTTGAGAGTCAAATGAACTTGCACAAGAATTTACCTTGAGGAAGACTGAATCGCTCTCCGGAACACAAGCACAAAACAGCAGACGGACTCCTCTACATGCTTACATTTCAGCATCGGGCTGAGCTACCTGCGTGAGTTAAGATATTCAATCAATCAATCAATCAACTTTATTTGTAGAGCGCTTTTCCTGCACAGACATGCAACACAAAGTGCTTAACAGAATTAAAAACAATTAACACAATTAAAGAAAGAAAAACAATTACAAAGAAAGCCCCTCCCTCCCACCCTCCATACTAGACACACACACACAATGACACAAAATAGGAAGACATGGCATGGCACTGAGGATCAAGGAAACGCGACCTTTGGGGTTGTCCACACTGGGAGGAGCCGCAGGCCCTGCCATTGGGGGGACCAGCACCCAGGCCCCCCGACTCCAACAGACAGGTGGACCCCCATATCGAAGGGAGGAACCCCCAGCCGGCCGGGCCGAAGGGACCCAAGGACAGCACCCCCACTAGCAGACCTGACACAGCTCCCAGTGTGGAGGACCCCCCTGAGGAAACACTGGAGTTAAAAGCTAAAAACTAAAAACATAAAATAGGACTAAAAGAATAAATTAAATAAAATAAATACAGTACCAAAAATAAAATACGTAAGATTAGAAATAAAATAGAATAGATACAGTACCAGTGATGAATAAAAACAGAAAATTATTAAGATTAATATCATCTTAAAAAGCAATATAAAAGCAGCAACATAAAATAGGATAGAACCAGATAAAAACATAAGAAGAGTTTAAAATATTAGTTAAAAGCCTGATTAAAAAGGTGTGTCTTTAATCTTCTTTTAAAAATATCAACAGTCTCTGCAGTCCTGAGGCTCTCTGGCAGGCTGTTCCACAGGTGGGAGCCATAGAGGGTAAATGTTGCCTCACCATGGGTTTTTGTTCTGGGTTTTGGTATGGTTAAAAGGCCAGTGCCGGAGGACCTCAGGGTCCGCAAGGGTTGATATGGTAAAAGCAGATCAGATAAATAAGAGGGCGCAAGGCCGTTAAGACATTTAAAAACCAGTAAGAGAATCTTAAAATCAATCCTGAAGCGGACGGGGAGCCAATGCGGCGACTCTAAAACCGGTGTAATGTGCTCCCGCCCTCTGGTCCTCGTCAGCATGCGTGCGACTGAGTTTTGTAATAATTGGAGATTTAAAATACTCTTTTTGGGAAGACCAGAGAGCAGGGCATTACAGTAATCTAAGCGACAGGAAATAAAAGCATGCATTAGCACCTCCGTACTGGCTTGAGAGAAAAACGGGTGGACTCTGGCTATGTTCTTAAGGTGATAAAAACCTATTTTCGTTATATTTTTGATATGTGGGATAAAATTCAGCTCAGAGTCAAAAGTCACGCTCAAATTTTTTACTGATTGGGTTGGTTTAAGATCCTGTAGTTTTGGTAAAGGTTTCTCTCTCTGGCCTTCAGAACCTATAACTAAAACCTCAGTTTTGTCCTGGTTGAGCTGTAGGAAATTCTCTGCCATCCATGACTTGATGTCTACAATGCAGTTAAAAAGGGCATCAAGGGGCGTCAGTAGCGTAGTGGATAGTGCCGGCACCCCATGTGTAGAGGTGATGCCTCGCTGCAGCGGTCGCAGGTTCGACTCCGGCTTGTAACCCTTTGCTGCATGTCAACCCCCACTCTCTCTCACCCCATTTCACTCTGTCCTGTCCATTAAAGGCAAAAAGCCCCAAAAAAATAATCTTTAAAAAAAAAAAAAAAGGGCATCAATTGGCCCTGTGTCATCAGGACACACGGCGATGTATAGCTGTGTATCATCGGCATAACTATGGAAGCTGATGCCGTGTCTCCTGATGACGTCCCCAAGGTGAAGCATGTAAAGATTAAAGAGAAGTGGACCTAAAATTGAGCCTTGGGGAACCACACATCCAATGTCATGGGTTCCTGAGGAACATGTATCCATACTTACATAAAAGCATCGGTCTGTGAGATAAGAACAAAACCAGTTAAGAACAGTACCGGAGAGGCCAACCAGGTGTCTGAGTCTTTTTAATAAAATGTGATGGTCTACCGTATCAAAAGCGGCGCTTAGATCCAGTAGAACCAACACTGTGAGCTTTTTGTTTTCTAAATTCCATCTGATGTCGTTTAAAATCTTTAGAAGGGCTGTCTCGGTACTGTGCTTCCTCCTAAAACCAGACTGATGCCTCTCTAAAATGGTATTTCTGTTTAAAAAGTCATTAACTTGGTTAAAAACCAGTTTTTCTAAAACTTTACTTAAAAACAGTAAGTTGGATACAGGCCGGTAATTATTAAGAACGTTGGGGTCTAAGTTGCTCTTCTTCAGAAGGGGCTTCACCACCGCCGTTTTAAAGGCGGTGGGGAAGACACCCGTCTGAGGAGAGCAATTCATGATGTTTAAAAACTGCTCCTCAAAGAAACCATAAAACGTCTTTAAAAGTGATGTGGGAATTGGATCTAAAAGGCAGGTCGTTGGGTTTACTTGGGAGAAAACTCGACCAAGTGTCCTTGCATCAACCAGGGGCCTGTTGTTCGAAAGCAGAATGAACCAATCCAGGATAAGTGGAAAAGCGAGGCTGGACAAATTCCCATAAGTCCATCCTGGCTTAATTGGTTGTTCGAACACCAAGCCAGGCTGAGGAGGCGCGGCTTTGTCAAGCCAGGTGTAACTTATTCAGGTGAGTGCGCGTCCACAGCTTTCTTAAATAGACCCCGAGATTGATCACAGATTCACCAATGCAGCAATGGAGAGGGCACGTGCCGCATACTTCTCACCCAGTGAGTAGCATCTCATCATGGTCTCGTTGGTCTCGGTTTTTTTCCCCCGGTAAAGGGTTTTTTTGGGGGAGTTTTTCCTTATCCGCTGTGAGGGTCTAAAGGACAGAGGGATGTCGTATGCTGTAAAGCCCTGTGAGGCAAACTGTGATTTGTGATATTGGGCTTTATAAATAAAATTGATTGATTGATTGATTGATCATGGACACTTATGAAGAGGTAAAACATGTAGGCTAATCACGAAGAAAGGAAACACTGCAGCGATCATAAAGCAGAGAGAGAGAGTGCGTGGCAAACAATTGCGGACCGACTGAATGCTTAAGTAATCTAAAAACTTGCTGCGCAAATGAATCTGTCATAATTACAATTAAAGTGCCTTAAACAAATTAACAGTTGTACACTTCCCTTAAAGGTGAGCAATGGATATAATATTACTCGGGAACCACTTGCTGATTTCACACCAGCAGAAGAGCTCGCCCTGGATCAGAACCGGCTACAGACTCTGTCCCACCCACAGAAACCGCCCTCTTCATACAAGGTACATTATTCCAGTATACTGTACATGGAATCAGTCATTTTATTCATTCATTAATCAACCAGTGGTGTTATGTGGATGGTCTGACTTTGGATTGTCTTGCAGTGTAAGACAAATTGACAAATTAAAAGAAAAACCTTAAGGAAATTGGATTTAGAAATTAAGAAACTAGAGAAAGAAGTGATTTTAATGCACGTTGTAAGCATGACACAATTTATTAATCAATGTTATTTCTCTCTTTCTCTCCCCATCTCCAATCAGACAGCCTTTTAATGAGGTTTTTTTTTTTTGTTGTTTTTAAATAGCTGCGTTTATAAGGTGTTTTGTTAAAAAAGCTGCCTTAAAATAGTTGCCTTTTTGCAGTTCTTATCAAATAGCTGCTCATAGCAGGGTTGTTGAAAATAGCTGCTTTTTGCAGTTTCATTAAATAGCTGCTTATATCAGGATTGTATTCATGTTTTGTTTTTATAAAAAGTATAAATCGCTTAAGATAAAAGCAAGTCATCTGAGGGAGCAGATAGCACTGGCAGATGTCAAGCTCCAGTGTGAAAAGAGAAAGCTGCAGGACGTGGAGCTTGACCGACAAAAGAAAGACCTTAAAGAAACTGGACTTGGAAATTAAGAAACTAGAGAAAGAAGTAAGTGACTTTAATGCACATTGTAAGCATGACTGTGATGCAATGTATTAATCAATATTATTTCTCTCTTTCTCTCCACAGCTCAAAGCAGACAGTGACTGATTTTAGTATTTTTCATTTAAATAAAATGAGGTCAAAGAATATTGTGGTTTCATCTTCATGTTTTCATTCATTGATGTAAAGTGCACTGGAGTTATTGGTCCAGTTAACTGGGAATATAATTTGGGAAGGTCATACAGTTATGATACCTAATAACCACTAATTGTGTTAATGCTAAATACACCTACTTGTATGTGCTTATTCCAACAATGAATCCTTTTATTGGATATGTGCATGTCAATGTTTGGGCTATGACAAAAATAATGTTTTAAATGGGTTTTTTTTTATTGTAGGCTTAATGTATTTTGTTCAAAAATGAGGCAAAGACGTACATAAGAACATGAAATGACGGTAAAACACATTGATTTCCGATCGCAGTTACACCTGACTGGACAGATAAGGCACCAGGCTAAACTAAGTCTGGTTGTTAGCCTGGTCGGGACCAGGCTAAGTGCACAGAATAAATATCCATGGCAACATATGTGCCTCTGCTTTCGAACAACCGAATCAACACTAAATTAAGCCAGGATAACCAACATATCCCGGCTTAATCCCTTATCTAGGTTTCGAACAACAGGCCCCAGGGCAAAACTCTCCAGTGTTTCCTCAGGCAAGGACAACAGTCCAGGTGTGGTAACAGACAGAACTTTCTTGGATAACAGACTGGATCTGATGTCCTTGATTTTAGTTCTGAAGTGGTCTGTAAAGTCTTCACAAAGATCATCTGTTGGTGTCTGTAGTGTCTGACTCTGCAGAGCCTATAGGGCCAGTTCGGCTCTCAGCTGCTTGTCTCACTGCTTCTTGTATATTTGTACACCAACTGACTATAAGATTGTAGATACAGCAGACAGGAACTCAAAGATACTCAAAGATACACTGGAGTCACGAAGAATCAGGTGCAACGTGAGTTTAATGTGCCACAACAGCAATAACACATCAACTCGTGAGTCAACCCCGGGATTGGACTGAAGACTCACGATGGAACACTCTCTTTTAAGCTTGTGGAGATTCAGCAGAATCTCCACCTCTTTTTCTTAAACCATCCCATCGCGGCCGAATTCTATTGGAAGATAACCTTTCCTTTTTTGTCCAAATCTGCCTTCGCCATGAGCTAATGGTAGCAACCAATCTGGCCTTCATCCAAACTTGACCTCAGAGCCTCTGGAAAGTACCAGACTTTCTTCCAATAGGTTCGGACCGCTGAACACTCTATTTTTTAAAAAACGGAAAGTACCAATCTTTCCTCCCAATAGCTTCGAACCGTTGAACACTCTGTTTTTTAAAAGACATGTGAGCTCCGGGGATTTTTCTTTAATTTAATCCCCTGAGCTCGCACATTACACAGACCTTACAGACCTTTGAGTGTGTGTGTGTCTTTTGTTACATTTTCAAGTGCTGCATAGTGTTGTATATGTGTGTGCTTTAACTCATACAAATGTGCTGTGTCTTAATCAGGTGTGTGGTTACAACAATGATTTACTTTCATGGTTATGTACTGTCACACAATTCAATCATTGAACTGAATCAACTTTATGCAAGATATAATGTTTATCTGATTGCTACATGATCACATTCAACCTTAATCAATTTATGCATAGTAGAGACCTTTACTTGATTTAGCCATAAGAATATTACACTACATGTCTTAAGAACTTTATTAAAATCAGTGCCTGTTAAAATATTAAAAGTGGAGAAGAGGGACCGGGGGTTGTTTTTATGGTTGGTAATGAGTTGTGAGAAATGGGAAACTCATGCCTTTTTGACTGCGTTATTGTAGGTTTTGAGTTGTTGACGTAAAATCTCATAATTAACGGTCAGTTTACTCTTTCTCCATCTTCTCTCAGCACTCCTGCATTGTCTTTTCAGTTTATTAATTTCACCGTTTTTTCTCCACGGGGGTGTAGGTTTTCTTTTTATTGTTTTCGTTACAAGTGGAGCTACTGAGTCGAGAGTTGACTTCAGTTTACTGTTAAAATTATCAACGATAAAATCACAAGGTGCAGGTAAAATTTCAGCAGGAGTGCTCTGTAAAATCTCAATAAAATTTGCAGGTTGTGTGGTCAGTGTGTGGAGCAGTGAGACCTGGCATTAGGGGAGTGTCTCTGGGACGCCAGAGTTCACTTTCTAGCCTCCTGGAGGTGTCGTGGGACCAACTAGACGAAACACTGGTGAAAGGAGGTTCCCACCCGATGACCCCAAAGACATGTTAGTTATCACTGCTCATTGGTCTGTATAGTTAAGCCTTGCCATAATAGTGTATCATAGGGTTTAGGAGATTATTCACAGAGTGTTGATCCTTTTCTAGAGCACAAACTTCTTGTGTTTATTTGAATTCAGAGCTAGCCCAGCTAGTGACTGCTGTGAACAGGGCAGCTGACAACAAGGGAAAGACCATGTGACCGCTTGGAAAGACAGCTGACAGGAGGGAAAAGACCCCATAGGTGCTGGCATGGGTTAGCAACCCATGGTAGCAGTGGTGAGGCCTAGCAGCCCTACTACAACCAAAATTAGCTACAGCCAACATAAGGAAAATACCCCAAGAGTCAGCGAGAGCAGGGGTGGAAGATGACTCACAGGTGGATTACATGGTAACAGACATTGGAACGGACACGACTATGACTTGGATCTGTAACTCAGTGAAGGATAGGGGCACGGACTTATCCTCCAGGGCTAGAATTAGCAGCACTCAGGGCAAGGCGAGCGCATCTGTAGAGGATAAAAGTAGCACAGTTGAGAACAAGATGCTTCAGGTTTGTCCTTGTGGCTGGCAGAAAGTAACATCAGTGAAAGGCCTCAGAACTCATCAGGGAAAGAAGAAGTGTGTGGCAAAGAAGGGGCAGAGTAGCCGCATTGATCAGTACTTCCTAAGAAGTCAGTCGAGTCAGTCGGATGAAATCCAGCGGCAGGTAGAAAACCACAGTTCGCAGGATATCAGTAACGCTGTCACTGAGGAGGAGGAGGAGGGGGTATTAAGAGAGGATGCAGGTGACACTGAGGCCAGTACGCCAGTCAGAGAGAGAACCATGGAGCAAAAGGTTAGAATTAGATGGCCTAGAGCAAATGACAGGAAAGAATGGGAGATAGTTAATAGAGATTTATCAGTAATCTTGAGTAGGCTTAGAGGAAATGCAATAGAAAGGTTAGAAAAGATGGGAGATATAATGTATTCATATGGTGTAGAGAGGTTTGGGGTGCATGAGAGAAAGAGGAGTGGGAGGGTACAGGCAGGTAAATCTAGGCGGCAAAGAGAAATAGAGAAGTTAGTCAAGGAAAGGAGACAGTTAAGAAAGCAGTGGAAAAAGGCTACAGAAGAAGAAAGGGAGGGAATTAAGGTGTTGCAAGAGGAGCTGAGAAGCAGGCTAGCGGTTCTTAGAAGGGCAGAGCATCTTAGGAAAAAGAGGAGGAAGAAGGAATATGCTAGGACAGGTTTTTTCAAGGACCCTTTTAAATTTGTTAAAGGATTGTTCAGTCAGGAAAAGGGAGGGCAGCTTAAAGCAGAAAGGTTAGAGGTTGAAGATTATTTGAGAAACACATATTCAGATTTAGAGAAGAACAGGATAGTCGGTTTCCCACCCGATATCCCTCCATTAGGAGCAATAGAGCATGAGATGGACGTTAGGCCACCTAGGTGGAAGGAAGTTCAGGAGGTGGTCAGGCGTGCAAAGGCTTCCTCGGCCCCAGGGCCTAATGGAGTCCCCTACCGGGTTTACAAAAGTGCGCCTGATACACTTAAATTTTTGTGGAAACAGCTAAGAATAGTTTGGGAAAAACAAGTTATACCAAGAGCATGGCGTAGAGCAGGAGGTGTCCTCATTCCTAAGGAGAAGGAGTCTGTGGACATTAGCCAGTTCCGGATGATTTCCCTCTTGAATGTGGAGGGGAAGATTTTCTTCAGTGTAGTTGCGCAGAGATTAGCTAGCTACTTAGAAAGGAATAGATTAATTGATACCATGGTGCAGAAGGCAGGAATACCAGGTTTTTCAGGGTGTTTAGAGCACACTAGCATGATCTGGCACCAGATTCAGGCAGCGAAGATTAACAAAAGGGACCTACATGTAGTATTCTTAGATCTGGCAAATGCGTTTGGTTCAGTGCCCCACAGCCTAATTTGGAGTGCGTTTGATTACTTCAGAGTGCCACAGGTAGTTGTTAACTTAGTGAAAGCATACTTTCAGGATATTAGGTTGTGTCTAAGTACGGCAGATTTCACAACAGGTTGGCAGAGGCTAGAAATAGGCATCATGGCAGGGTGTACAATTTCTCCATTAGCATTTACTATGGCGATGGAAGTAATCATCAGGGCTTCTAAGTGGGTGGTAGGTGGGGAGAGACGGCAGAACGGGTTGCATCTTCCACCAGTTAGGGCTTACATGGATGACATGACACTGGTGACCACAACAATGCCATGTACAAAGAGGCTACTAGAGAAGGTAAATAAGAACCTGAAGTGGGCCAGCATGAAGATCAAGCCTAGTAAATCTAGAAGCATCTCGATATGTAGAGGGAAGTTAAGTGATAGGAAGTTTGTCATAGATGATGAGGAAATCCCAACAATTAGGGAAAAGTCAGTGAAGAGTTTAGGTTGGTGGTACAATGTAGAGTTGAATGATAAGGAACAGGTGGTGACATTTAGAAAAGAGGTGGCTGAAGAATTGGCTAGAATAGATAAATCAGAGCTTCCAGGAAAATTGAAGTTGTGGTGTTTACAATTTGGACTATATCCTAGGTTAATGTGGCCATTGTCAGTTTATGAAATCCCAATATCTGTTGTGGAGAGAGTTGAAAGGTCGGTTAGCTCCTATATTAGGAAGTGGTTGGGCGCTCCTAGGTGCCTAAGTAGTGTTGCATTGTATGGAAAAGGGATACTTCAACTGCCAGTATCTAGTTTGACAGAGGAATTTAAATGTACTAAGGTCAGGACAGAGCTTTTGTTGTCTGGGAGTAAGGACGTAGTAGTTAGGAGTGTGGTTCCAAATCCAACCAAGGGGAGGAAGTGGAACCTAAGAACGGCAGTTCAGCAGGCAGAGGCAGCTCTTAGGCATGCGGAGATCGTAGGTAATGTTCAGTTTGGCCGGGGAGGCCTGGGGCTTGGCTCAGGCAAACCGGTTTGGAATACAGCAGGTCCCAAAGATAAAAGAAAGCTGGTTGTGGAACAGATACGTAGACAGGAGGAGATAGTAAGGGGTGCAAAGGTAGTGGCCCAGGCTAAACAGGGACAGTGGTTGAATTGGGAAAGTGTAGAGAAGAGGAAGCTCAGTTGGAGGGACCTGTGGAGTATGGAGGAGAATAGTATTAAATTCCTGGTAGGGGCTACATATGATGTGCTACCAACTCCCCAGAACCTAAAACTGTGGGTAAATGAGGACCCATCATGCCCATTGTGTTCAGGTACGGCAACCTTAAAGCATATTTTGTCAGGCTGTAAGGTTAGTTTGTCACAAGGCCGATATACATGGCGACATAACCAGGTGTTGAAATGTTTAGCTGCAGGAATCGAAGGGAAACGAAGAGAGGTCAATTCAGAAGGTTATAAAGATAGGAATTTAGCAATTCAGTTTGTCCGTGAGGGAGAGAAATACAGAAGGGATAAGTTAGTAAGGAGGCAGGGGTGTGGCCGCCTAGTAGGTGCTTGTGATTGGGAAATGCAGGTAGATTTAGGGGGAAAGCTTGTTGTTCCCCAGGAATAGTTTGTCGTGGGACCAACTAGACGAAACACTGGTGAAAGGAGGTTCCCACCCGATGACCCCAAAGACATGTTAGTTATCACTGCTCATTGGTCTGTATAGTTAAGCCTTGCCATAATAGTGTATCATAGGGTTTAGGAGATTATTCACTGAGTGTTGATCCTTTTCTAGAGCACAAACTTCTTGTGTTTATTTGAATGCAGCCACTTCAGAAGTAAGATAGCGCCTCCTCACTGTTCTCACCGGGGCCTCTTCCTGGTTAAAACTGGTGATGTTAAAAAATACACAGTAGTGGTCGGACACAGCCAGGTCGACAACAGAGGACACACCGATGGACAGGCCACGGGTTATGACCAGGTCCAGGGTGTGTCCTCTGTTGTGAATTGGCTGTGTGACGTGCTGCTTAAAATCAAGACAATTTAAAAGGTTTAAAAACTCTCTGGATATTGGATCCGAGGTATCATCAACATGTAGATTAAAATCACCAGTTATTAAAATCCTATTACTATTAAAAGCTATAAGAGGTGTGAATGATTGATAAAAGTTCAGAGAATTCACTGATAAAAGAACTAGAGTGATTAGGCGGTGGGCCGAAGCCGCGATTCCTTGTACTTAAACGATCCCTGTCGGGGGAGGACCCAGATTTTTGTTGACAACTTCTTAGATTTTCAATAAATCAAAAGAAATTTGTTGCCACCGGTACTTCTTGCGCATTTTTGTAGATCGGTAACTTTATCACGTTACCTTTTTTCCGGCAAACAGACCAGACAGCTACGTTCGGGGTCCGACATGCATGACGTGTTTGTAGTTATCATCCAATGGGACGCTTGGAAAAAGGAAAAAAAAAAAAAAACCTTGGAAAAATGGCGCTGTATGTAGAACCATACTTAAGTTACATAGCCTAATAAGTCTCTTATGTCTTCAATACATAACTTGGTCTTTACACGTTACGGGCTTTTTTAAACAGTCTGTTTAGATACCATGTATATTTTCTCTGTGAGCTTTATACAAAATAAACATCTGATTTCACAAATTTGAGGTCTGTTATCTTGCTTGGGAACTTCAGCTGTCATTTATCTGTCAAAATGATGAAACGTCATAAAAAACGACCCTTCTCCCACCACTACATTAATCTTTGTTGCTATTTTTTATTTGTTTGCTAGCATCACATTAGCAGAAGAAATGGAGTGCTGTATGCATTTAATTCAGAGATATGGACCAATCACTCCTTTTACAGACACAGGATGGCAAAAATTTGTTAAATCAGTGTTTGACTGGAAAGATTTAGGCACTGAAGAGAGTGTTATAGCTGAAGAGGCAGTGCGCAGATTTAACCTTCACAGCCAGGAACCTGCTGAATATGCCATACTAGCTAATGCTGGCTATCACAGGGACTGCTACATCCATTTTACTAACATAACAAAAATAAAACGAGCCCAGACGAGAAGAGAAAAGGAAGCTTTAATTCAAAAGGAAAAAGGCAACAGAAGGTTGGTATCAAACATGCAGTGTGAAACTGTAAATGTGGATCTTGAACTTCAAATCTTAATCTTGAATGCTGAATCTGTGAACAAAGAAAAGAAATTAGGAGCTACAATGACATCCTCTCACAAGATCAGGTTCTGACAACTCAAGTTTATTGTGCATAATTCACTGTTCAGACATATACTTTGTATTTCATTCTATTCAAATGAGCAAAACCCTAGTCAAAATCTATTTAATAAATCAGATCACTGCATTCTCACCCACTTGATTCATTCAGCTTCATTTTGTATGTGACACATACAGAATCCAAAGCATCAAAAATGCTGAGCGAAGTAGGAGGGCAGAAGAGGGTTGTCAAAAAAAGTCAAAATATATGGAGATGACCAAAAAACACCAAAGCAGTGGAGAAAATTCCTGGCATGTGGGCAAAATAAAGAAATACACAGGAGGAGCCTTGAGTGTAAGCCAGACATTCCTCCTCCCATAAGTCATGGCTGGAAGATGACAAGAGATTTGTATGAGGTGGAATGGATGACACTCCCCCCAGCACCAGAGGCGATACTAGAGCTTGTGCATTGCGCCTGTAAAAAAAACCAACTGTGTTAAGGGCAGATGCACATGTAAACTGCATGAGCTGCCATGTACAAACCTGTGTCAATGCACAAATTGTGATAATGGGCCTCTTGAAGAAGACTAGGCCCATATGGCTTCATCCTGTGTGATGACTCCTGCAGGAGGGAAGAAAATGATGTAACGTTACCTTTCTATATAATGTATATGTTATGCTATATTTCTTTGTTACAAATTCTCTAATGTTACATGTGTGATTTACAATCAGTTCAAGCTCTTTTCAAAACCTTACTTTTTTTCGTTTAGCTGTTAGCTCTCTTTTGCTGTTTCCATGAAGGTTATGTGAGGAAACAATGATTAATTGACAACATTGTTTACACATCATCATAGCGTGTTTGCTTGGTTTATGAGACTCACTGATGTTGGTCAGCAGATACTCTAATAAACATGCAACAATCCCGGTTATTTCTGCCACAAGGACTTTGTAGCATACCCTCCGAAAGATGGTAAGAGACTCGACTGATGGTTTTTAGTGTTTATTTCTTTTCCACGATCAGCTCCACAATAAACCAACGTGAGAACTTGTAGGAAAAACAAAGAAAACAACAAATCACATCTCTGTTACCACTTCCGTATATAATAACTGGTAAACAATCACAGTGCAAGCTTATCTGACTACTCAGCAATATACCGTACGATTGCTAAACACATGAGCAACAAGCTAGCATAATTTTCCTACACACACACATTGTCAAAAATATAGTTACAACCACACACACCAACCTTGTGCCTCTTCAGGGGGTTGCTAAAATACACTCTGTTTCCGTCACTGTTTCTGTTTTGCTGCTTTACATGCATTTTCCTTTGTTTACCTTACAGCCAACTTTATCATTTTACTGTCCCTAACCCAATAAGAAATAATATGCAAATCACTTCAACTTCACTTTTCCCGTAAAGTGTGTGAAGCTGCTAGCTAGCGCCTTTTGCAAAAGCTAACGCTAATGTTACTTTTACGCTTGCAAAACGTCACCATAAGTTTGAACGCATTACTGTACAAAACAATCAAGCTGCAAACATTTTTTAATAATAAAATAACGCTACTTACTTGTCTTCGTCGTGTCCATCTGCCGATTCCTCCGTTGAACAGCTGTGCTTAGTAGCTAAATCTGATAAACTAACGACGGCCCTCCCTCGAAATCTTAGCGTTCTATTGGTCAGACTGTTATAGTAGACTGCAGGTTTGCCTGAATAATAAACAAACTTTAAATTATAATTGTGGAAAAATGTGCAAGAATATCGAGTGGCAACAACCTGGATCTGATGAAGAATAAAATAATCTTCACAATATTACAAATCCAGGTTGTCCCTGCACGGGGATCATTACTTTGTTAAACTAACGCAGATACGCGGCTTCGGCCCACTTTACTAGTATTAATTTTGCGGCTCATTCAGAAGTGTCAGAGGATTGAGTTTGGGTATGCTACAGTAATGCTGGTGATATGCTTTTCTGTAACGTTACTTGAACAATTTCTCGGAGTATTGTGGATTCCTGATAATGAAAAGATACGCTCATACACACTCTACTTCTACTTTCAGAGTACACTCACACCAATGCCACTGCTAATGAAGACAACAGGTCGAGTGCTGTTTCCCCTTTTGTAGAAGGCTCCCACTAAACATATAGCACTATAGCATCTGATTTGATGAAGTAAATAATCAGTTTGTACACACAAACACTTCCTGAAATACATTGCTGCATGTTATAAAATCACAGTCAAGCACTTCCCAGGCATTTTAAAAGGTGCATTTTCAAGCTTATCTGAATTAAGAAAAAATTGTCTTCATTCAAAAGCATGAAAATATACATTGAAAGTGCTTAAATGTGATTTAAATTGAGATTTATTATGTTCATCCCTGTGTTATTTCTTGCACTCTATGTTAAGAAAATGTGCTATACAAATAAATTTGCTTTGCATTGCATTTCCTTGCCTTTGTCTGACCACAAACATATGTTGGATGTTTTGGTACAAACAAGTTACAATGTTAGGTGAAACTCGACGTTGAGAAATAGGTCTGTATTTGTTACTATTACTTACAGCAGTTACAGGAAATATGGCCAAACAATATTTTTCTATGCTTGAAATTACTTAGAACTAAAACACTGATTTAGATTTAAGTGTAATGAACATCTTGACTAACAATATCTAGGAGAAGTGGAGCTGAGACTTTGTCAAATCCACCTCTGAGGTGGGATCCAAATAATCCTGAAATTTGGTATCAAATTGATCCAGATCTCTGCCTTCACTTTTGAAATACCCGAATGCAGCCTTTATCTGGATTAAAGGGAGGATTGGATTACCAGAGCTGAATCCTGATCCTCAGGATCAGGATCCTCTTGATCTGTGTTGAAATACCCAGTTTTCAGATCAGATCAGGATTTAATCCAATCCGGCCAGGATAATCCTATCAGATAACTTTGAAATACTGGGCCCAGGGGAGAAAGCCAGCTCAGCCACCTCGCCACCCACACCAGGACTCCGGGTGTGATCCCTCGCCAGGCGGGGAAAACGGGAGGAGTGCCAGCGCACCCCGTCCCTCACAAGCCGCTTGCGCTGGGATGAGGAGCGGGTCGGCGCCGGCGGACGGCTCCCTGTTGGACACCCACCTGCTGGAGGGCAGCTACCAGTGAGTGGAGGGAAGGCTGTGGTGTCCGTCAGCGGGGGCATGGTGTCTGTGGCCGCAGGAACAGGTGCCGTCTCTTGGTGTGGGTCCCGGGTCGCCGGCTTCTCGCTCACGGACAGAGCCGCGTACTTGCTGGAGAGCGATATCGGGGGAGAAGGAGCCCCGCTGTGAGCCCCGCTCGGAGCCCTCTTCCGCCCGCGGACGACCACTTCGGTCCAGGGGGCCCCCCTGTTTGGAGTGGAGCAGGCGGGCCGCTGACAGGAGGAGGACGGGTCCCAGAGAACTGTTTGCCCGAGCGCGGAGGTGGTGTTCTGGCTGGAGACCTCACGGACCGTGAGGTCTCCAGCCAGTTGGTCAGCGTCGGGAAACGGGACCTGAGGGTGATCAGCAGGGAATCCTTCCTCTGGAGCTCATTCGACATCCGCTCGATGTCCTCGAGAAGGTTAGCGATCTTTTTGTATGTTTTGTTCAGCATTTGTTCCAATTTTCCAGGTGAGTCGGCAGTGTCCAGTGTTGCCATGGCGGCTCACCAGGCCTTTCTTTAAAAGGTTAAGATCCAAACGTCCGATGGCTAAAAAACTTTCATACAGTAAAAAATAAAACGTTAAAATCAAACATTAGCCAGAGGCATGATGTTTAGAGTGATTTAAAACTGGATAAAAAGCAGGCTTACGGAGCTCTGTTGTGTAGCAGCATTCTGATATTCTGATGGATATGGACAAAAACTTCATAAATACGAGCACCTACCTGAAGCCCCCACAAGGCCAAAATCCAAGAAAAAAAAGAAACCGGCGAGTGATGAGCTGGATGACTCTGAACTGGTGTTAAGCATTCTGGAAAGAATAGAGAAGAGACAAGTCGAGTCTCTCAAGCGACTCCAATCACCGGAAGATGCAGTGAAAGAAAACACAAAACAACGAAGAGTGTCACAGACTCCCTGGAGGCTCTGTGGGGACGGGTGGAGGACATGGCCGGACAGGTGAACACCCTCCAGGCTGAAGCCGCAGTTCTGGGGAAGACGAGCACGGAGCTCCATGACCAGGGCTCTCAAGTCTCACGCATTTGGCGTGTGACACACGCATTCCCACCCGTTCACACGCTCACACGCCACACGTTGTATTTCTCACGCATTTAAATTACCATGGTGACGTCCACCAAGTTGCTCCGCTTTGAGAGTGGAACAGGTAGGAGTCAAGCGAGCTCCCCCGAGAGTTCAGAAGCTGCGTGCCACACGCAAGCCAATCACATAAAGCATATCTACCGAACAGCCAATCAAAAAGTAGAATTGCTGTATCCGGGTAGATTTTGATATTTCGCGCGGTTACAGAAGAAGACGGACACTCGCCGAAAAAGCCGGTTTCGTAAGGACGGAGAAGACCCGATGATTACAGTAAGTAGGCTAATCTCTGTGGAATGGTCTCTTTTATTCTGTCTATGAATATTCTGTCCAGGCAGCAGGAGGAGCGAGTGTTATGTGTGTGTGTGTGTGTGTGTGTACAGGTTTTCAGTGTGTAAACATGTTTCATAGTGTGTATGTACCCATTGTCAGTGTGTGAATACTCAGTGTGTGTGTGTGTGTGTGCATGTGCAGTTGTGTGTGCATGTTTTTAGTGTGTATGTGCCCATTGTCGGTGTGTGTATGCAGCTTTTTAAGGTGCTTAGCCTTTATTTACGGTGCGTATGTACCCATTATCAGTGTGTGTGTGTAAATTGTGTGTGTGTACTGATTTTTGATGTGTTTTGCCCTGTTTCGGTGCATATGTGCCAATCGTCAGTGTGTGTGTGAGTACATTGTAAGTGTGTGTGCAGATTTTTGATGTGTTTTGCATCCCATATTGATGCGCACACACACACGTCAGGTGTGCACACAAAAGCGCTGAAGAACTCATTCCCTTTTTTGAGAACGAGTTCTTCAGCGCTCGCTGCCATAGACATATATACATAGACGCCGCATTGACTGCCTGAGCGTGTCCCAGCCGGCCGCCATCTTGGATGGGTCTTGCTTCGCCCCCACAGTGCATTCATTTTTATTGAGGAAGGAGCTGTATGCATAAGTAAAATAGAATAACTCACTGAATTTTCAACTGATTTTCACGCGGTTTGGTTTGTTACAAGCGGCACACATGTAGTTATGATACAGGATGCTTTCGTACATCAAACATTTGGGATTTCAAGCTTTAATACTTTCTGCAGATAGCAACAGCATGTTATCAACCCCAGAGTGGAATACATATATATATATATATATATATATATATATATATATATATTATATGTCCATCGTCCAACTAAACGCAAACCGGATGGGATGGCATGTCGCTGCAGGATGCTGTGGTAGCCATGCTGGTTCAGTGTGCCTTCAATTTTGAATAAATCCCCAACAGTGTCACCAGCAAAACACCCCCACACCATCACACCTCCTCCTCCATGCTTCACAGTGGGAACCAGGCATGTGGAATCCATCCGTTCACCTTTTCTGCGTCTCACAAAGACACGGCGGTTGGAACCAAAGATCTCAAATTTGGACTCATCAGACCAAAGCACAGATTTCCACTGGTCTAATGTCCATTCCTTGTGTTTCTTGGCCCAAACAAATCTCTTCTGCTTGTTGCCTCTCCTTAGCAGTGGTTTCCTAGCAGCTATTTGACCATGAAGGCCTGATCGCGCAGTCTCCTCTTAACAGTTGTTCTAGAGATGGGTCTGCTGCTAGAACTCTGTGTGGCATTCATTTGGTCTCTGATCTGAGCTGCTGTTAACTTGCGATTTCTGAGGCTGGTGACTCGGATGAACTTATCCTCAGAAGCAGAGGTGACTCTTGGTCTTCCTTTCCTGGGTCGGTCCTCATGTGTGCCAGTTTCGTTGCAGCGCTTGATGGTTTTTGCGACTCCACTTGGGGACACATTTAAAGTTTTTGCAATTTTCCAGACTGACTGACCTTCATTTCTTAAAGTAATGATGGCCACTCGTTTTTCTTTAGTTAGCTGATTGGTTCTTGCTATAATATGAATTTTAACAGTTGTCCAATAGGGCTGTCGGCTGTGTATTAACCTGACTTCTGCACAACACAACTGATGGTCCCAACCCCATTGATAAAGCAAGGAATTCCACTAATTAACCCTGATAAGGCACACCTGTGAAGTGAAAACCATTTCAGGTGACTACCTCTTGAAGCTCATCGAGAGAATGCCAAGAGTGTGCAGAGCAGTAATCAGAGCAAAGGGTGGCTATTTTGAAGAAACTAGAATATAAAACATGTTTTCAGTTATTTCACCTTTTTTTGTTAAGTACATAACTCCACATGTGTTCATTCATAGTTTTGATGCCTTCAGTAAGAATCTACAATGTAAATAGTCATGAAAATAAAGAAAACGCATTGAATGAGAAGGTGTCCTATATATATATATATATATGTATATATATATATAATATATTATATATATATATATATATGTGTGTGTGTGTGTGTGTGTATATGTATGTATATGTATATATATATGTATGTATATGTATGTATATTGACCGCTTCCCTGACCCCTCCAGAGCCTGAAACAGCCAACGAGAGCCTGTGTTGACACGAAGCTCCTGCCTCTCTTCTAGCATGTATAACTTGAACCAATTGGAACCAAATGGTCGGATGACTGACGGATCGTGTAGCCAATGAAATTCTGAAAACAATGACATGCCGCATGACGTCACACCATCAACGCAGGGAGCGCACAAGCATGTGTAAAGCCCAAATAGAGAATAGTCCATCCTGCTCAAAGAGCGCAGAGAGAGAGAGACTGACTGTAGACGGAGTTTGACGGTGTTTTACAGAGTTTTTCAGTTAGAAATGGCAAAAAGGATGCCACACAGTAAACATACTGCAGGAGAAAGCTGCAGATCTGTGAACATGTTTCTTTTGGAGTGTCCAAACGGCACAGTTTTGGAAACGCCTTGACATACCCTTAGAAAAACGTGTAAAATACCAGGATTGTTATCACATTTGAACTGGGACTAGTTAAGGCTAAATGTGGTGGCCCCACAGTGTGTTTTACCTAAAAACTCCCAGCCACACTCATCTGCAGGCATCTTTTTGCACAAAAATTCAGGCGAGAATAAAAAACCTTATATTTTAGTGTGTTCAAACTTATATTACTCAATGACAGTATTACTTACAGTGATTCTTACAGTTTGGGAAAAAACTTTAGAGTGTTTCCTTTCAAAAGAGACCAAAACCATCCATATACTCCAAACGGTTTAAGAACAGTGTTCAATTTACTTTGGGTACACCTTGGACAGGCATTTTAGGCAAAATTTACAGGAATGGCAAGGGGTTAAGGGCCGTCCCAAACCAATTATTGCTGAGTGCGAGTGGACTGCTCAGCCCTTAGATAGCGAGTGTGCATCAGTGCAGGCTTCTGATGAGCCCAGCAGGAAGCGCAGCATCACAATGGAGGAAACAACGTACTGTAAGAGTTCCATCTTTCTACTTTGTAAAATATTTTAGATCAAACACATTTGTTTTCCTCACACTGACTTTGCAGTTTCAAACAAACTCACAGAATGTTTGGTATCAAAAGATGAAAACCTACACGTCCATATGCTTAAATAAACTATTTAAAACTGTCTAAAAAAATCCTCATCCCATTCTCATGATTTTTAGAAAATATATAATTATGTGTTCACAGGGACAGAAGAAAAAACAAAGCAGTTAATCAATCTACGAATAAAAAATGAGTCTCTTTACTAAAATGAGGAACGCTGCAAAGCAGGGATGGGAGTAAGATTGCCCAGGTTAATTAATCAAGTTAATCTGTGAATGTGTTAACTGTGTCTAGAAAATATGAACAAGTTAATTAATTTGATTACACTGCAGTGTATCTCTTATCTGACTTATTAAATTTTTTTTGTTAATTTAACTCATTTTAATTCATATTTAAATGTTTTTTTTAATAGCCTGTTGCTCTATTTTGCTTCCACAAAGCATCTGTCGGTATCCATGGTTACATCTGCTTCCTTCTTCCGGTAGAGTGGCGAGGGCGTCCCATGGTTTGGCTTCTCTTTCATACACTTCCCCTTAATCAGGAGTGCCCTCCACAGCTGCGAGTGTAACTTGATTTGGAGTGACACTCAGTAGTGAAGTGGTAGTGGGTAGGGAGTGGTTTGGGATTGGGCCTTATTCTTGCCAGTAAGGAGTTAGCATTAGGAGTTAGGAGGGATCTGTTAGGTGCGATGAGTAAGGTAACATGAGAGGTTCCTAACACAAGTATATCTAGCTGCAGACCCGCAGGCCCATCCAAACCACGCCCACTGTGGCGCCGACAACGGAAGTGAAGCGGCTGCAGCGTCCAAAACACGCCCCTTCAAAACACGCCCACTTTGATAGACGCTATGGTGGCCTAGAGAGACAATACGCCGAAGAAATTCAGAAATAAATATAAAAATGTTGCTGAAAGTAACAGTTTTACCAAGTATTATGACAAGAAATAAGTAAAAACTCTGGGCCACGACAATAAATGACTTTCAGCACAAATAATGAATTAATGCAAACACAAGGTGACCTAGGAAAAAAAAAAGGTAATTAAAAAATATAATAATATATAATAAAATAATAATAACAATAATAAGATATTATAATATTGTCATTTTATTACTTAGCAGAAATAATATCAATAAACTATGGATTGGGTTGGCCTAATTGTTAGAATTATGTATATAATTATGCATTAAATTGTATATTACTGATATTTAAGAACATCAAAGTGTACTTTATATGTTTCAAAATGAGAAGAACTGAATACATAATAAATGCTTGTAAACATCACATCATGGGATGATTCAAGTTTCAATACGTGCATTCAATGCAGCCATTAACCTGAAAACATTCTTAGTCTCTTGTCCAATCTCACATGCAGTTTGGTTTGTTATTGATGGGCTCATCATCCCTCCACAATGATTATATTTGTGTAGTTTTTAATACCACACTGAACCCACTAATGAGCGAAATCATTAACACTTATTATATTGTTATTTCTGTTGAGCCAACAACTTTCAGGGTCCAATACAAACCTTTACTTTACTTCATGCACTCTGAGTGTTTTAAATTTCACACAGGCATCATGGCTCAAGATGATTCAGATTCATTTGGGAATTAAACTTTCAAATTCACTCTCAGCAGAAATAACTAGTACAAAAACATTTCAAACCTACAGCTCCCTGCCAGTGACCTTACCCCCTCTCCACATTGTGAAGCGTTCTCCCTGCTGTAATCAAAAATTAGCCCACTGTGCTGTTACTTGTGGGGTACAGAAGTATCTTATTCTCCCATGTGAACTCTTGCCAAATATTAGAATTAGTCATCAAATGTGCCTCACCACAAATTTCCTTCCAGATGTGTAGTGAAATGTCTGTTCATTTCAATCTCCCATTTCTCCTTATTTGCAAACCATTGTTTGGAGTCATTTAGGGGGGAATTCAGGATACTTTAGTTTCCTAACCTCATTCCCAGTTTGAATTTCTGTAAAGAACTGTTCTATTGGAGCCCTCTTCAAGTTTATGGATATCCTTGAATAAAGTTGGTAAGATACTAGAATCTGTGTGTATCAACATTTCATAAATCCTGTAAACCTGATCCTGAAGTTAAACATAACCGTCTTCACAAAAATGAAGAAACACCTATCAGGACCCTGCAGGTGTGTGTATGAAAAATATACTCTGTAAGTTGAACAACAAACAATAGAAACTCTTGGCCAAATGTCTTTTTATTTCAAACAGTCTTTACAACAGAAAAGACAACATAAGAATTTAGGAACAGTTCACCCCAAAAATCCAAAACATTTTTCATCTGGCCTGTAGTGCAATTTATCAAGATTATTTTGATGCGAAACATCAAACATCAAATGGGCCCACATAGTCTAATCTGACTATGTGGGGCGGTAGAGAAATAACATGTAATTTCATAACAGGTGAGGTATTACTACTTAGAAAGACTGAGACCACTAAAAATTAAAATATTTATTTGAAAATATTATAATCCTGTGGATGTACTTGCCTCCATATTTCACAAGGGACCTCTGATGGCCCTGCAAGTGAGCCATGAGCCCAGCATACCTGCCCCTCTTTGGGCAAAATGGACACTGGAAGGTGTCCACATCCACTTTAGTCAGTTGTGGAGTTTGTCCATCGCGAAACATTGTCGTCTTGGTCTGTTGGAGGAGAATTGTGTCAGTATGGTATTTGAAAATATTTAACTCCTCAAACAAGCAGCAGTGAAGTAAATTGTCAACCTACACAATCAAGATGGTATGGATGGATTTTAAAAAGACAAGATAACAATTTAAACAAATGTGCTAATTAAATATTTAAAACCACAGATTTCCAGAACAGTTCAAATGCACATATCTAAAACTGAGTGGTTAACAACACTGACATCCTTTCCAAGACTCAACACAAACCAAATTTAAAACAAAGGCTCTTGTCATTTTGTATCCACCTGGGTTACTTATTTTTGGGGTTTACTTTAAAAACCCTAAATGTAATGAATGCCAGTGATATATACATGTCTAATACAATAAATGAATCGCATAAATTTCAAACATGAAGATGTGACCACTCCTTAACAGCCTACCCCCATCGCAATTTAAATTAATACGCAATAATGACAGTAGTCAGAACAAGTATGACGTGTGTCTTAAAGGGCCGTCCACACCAAGAAAGATAACTGTAACGTTAACTATAACGATAACAATGGCAGCATCCACACCAATGAACGATATCGTCGTGTTGCTAGGTTACGCCAAACACACACTGCTCGGTGCGGTCGGCAGGGGAGCAGAGTGATGGATAAAATGGATATTGATGACCTGTTATTGCTGTATGTTGCGAGACAGAAAAAGAAAACCAATTTACCGCTTGCTCCACTTGTCTGTCTGTCTGTAAGCTCCATCTGTCATGAGACAAACATGAATGAAGACGTGCAGTTTATTGTGTTTCACTGGCGACGAGCTGTCATTACGCGCGACAATTACGCACGGCTGCGCACTCTTTATAACTCACTGTGTGAACCTATGTTACATAATGAAGATTTGCCCCCCTCAGTAACTTCATCCTGGCTCCTGAATTTTATGAATGGAGGGGAAAAGAGGAGACGCATTCCCCTGCAAAATGTATTTTATTGCAGTTATTTACCCGGTATTTGCAAAACAAAATCACTGAAGTTAAGGTTCTGTCACAAAACTATATTGTTACGGATCTTTGCACATGTTTAAGTGGGTGTATGGAAATCCTGGAGCTTTCTTAGTGGGTATACGTGATGTGATGAACGTCTCGACCTGTCATTTCGGATGGATTTTGATTGGCTGTCAGTGTTTCTATCGTTCATCAAATCGCTCTGAAAGTGATCCAAACGATATCGTCCACCACTATCGTTGTCGTTATAGTTGTAGTGTGGACGCTGCCAAACACTTGAGTTTAGAACGATTTTTAAAACTGTATATTTATAGTTATATTTATAGTTATAGTTCTTGGTGTGGACGGCCCTTTTAGCCATAGCACCTCCAAACACCATAAACATGCACAAAACGTGATTCTTGCAGAAATTAAACTTTCCGCATTATTTCATGTCAGATAAAGACACAGCCGAAATAAAAGAACCACGTCATTCCGTTAATTCACATTGCTTTTAAATTGAGCCTTAAGTCTTATCTTGCAGTCTCATTACATCGTTAAACCACCAATTAAGTTCGTTTATAGTTTCTCTTTATGCAAACGTTGATTAATATTCCTTAATTGTAGTTGCTACTTCGCTGGGTAAGCAAATACTGGTAGCAATTCACAATCTTAACTTGATTACAATGTACAAATACTAAACAAACAAATTTTTTGTTCATTGCACCTAAACAGGCGAACACGCGATACATCCAATAACGTAAATATTCACAACCACAAGTTTTTTATTAAACATATGTTGTCGAAGTTTGGAAAAGCTAAGTTTAGCGTACTCACCTGCGTTGCATCAGCCATCTTTGCTGCCTTGACGCGATCACGTCTTGGGCGCGGTCTCTTATGCGAGCCAACATGCCCACGAACCATATTTGGAAGTTCAACTTCCTTCACGTTTTTCTGCAAGCCTGCAGCTAGACCCTCCTCTCCTAACAGGAAGTCTTTTTCATGTTGAGGCCATGACGTATAAATACCTGCCCCCTACATCTGGCTCATTTGAACGAGATGGCGGAGAAACAGCGCAAGTGTACCCGTTACATGCATTCTTTGCAATGAAATGCTGTCATTCACATGGCTACGTGACTACAAAGAGTAACGTTAATGATATTTCCTGCAAGACTGTCATGTTGTAATTAAGTTTATTTCATTCACAACTCGTTGCGTTGTTCAGCGGACTGTCGGTGATGAATGGCTGTTAAATGTGCAGCTGCTCATGTCCAGAACCACACAACACCATGCACACACACACACACACACACACACACACACACACACACACACACACACAAGCACATTTGCCCATCCTTAATTGTGTCATGTGAGTGGAATAATGTTTAATATCTTGTGGGTAATATTAATTATTAAAATTAATATTAATTCATATTACTTCATTAATGTTGTTATAAGCTACTGTCATTACCGTCTGACTCTCTCTCTCTCTCTCTCTCTCTCTCTCTCTCTCTGTCTCATTGTGTCATACAGGTCACTGTTAATTTATCATGTTGATCTGTTTTGTACGACATCTATTGCACGTCTGTCCGTCCTGAAAGAGGGATCCCTCCTCAGTTGCTCTTCCTGAGGTTTCTACCGTTTTTTTTCTAGTTAAAGGGTTTTTTTTACGAAGTTTTTCCTGATCAGCTGTGAGGGTCCAAAGGACAGAGGGATGTCGTATGCTGTAAGGCCCTGTGAGGCAAATTGTGATTTGTGATATTGGGCTTTATAAATAAAATTGAATTGATTGAGTTAGACTGACAGGTCTGATATGTCTTATTCACTCAGCAGCTGACTTATTGAATGATGGCGAGTGGATTTAATAATAGTGATAATAATGATGATGATAATAATAACGATAATGATGCTCATCCCAGTGACAGTGGCAGGGCTACAGACCGTTCTTTAATTGCCACAAACTTCGGCCAATGACTCAATAACAATGGTAATACATGCAAAAGTGTATGACCAAAGTCATGACGGCGGGGTTATGGCTTTGATCAGCGAATATAATGGGACTAGGGATGTACGCTAAACGCTCCGTTATGCAGCAGATCCAGCTGTGCCGGCATCATCAGAAACGGACGTCGCTTATATATATATATATATATATATATATATATATATATATATGTGTGTGTGTGTGTGTGTGTATATATATATATATATATATATATATATATATAGATATGTATGTATGTATGTATGTATATATATATATGGAGAGAGGGAGAGAGAGGAGATGTATATACTGTATAAACACAATATAGGCCTACACAATACAAAACATAGTATAGCATATTATGTATAGCACACCTTTGTGCACATATTCACTTTTCCACCAGCTCCACCTTAAAATTGATGCTTTAAATTCATTAACAACATTTGGATTTAATGTCACAACTCAAACGGGAACAAAAGATAACATTGCTCTCCTCATTCACTGCCATTCATATTTTTTTCCGATCTAAGGTCTCATGAGCGTCACGTGACTTCGGCACTGTATAAAATAATAGACGCAGTCACCGTGACGTCACCCATCCGTTTCTGAAGAGTGGATATCTCGTCCGCAGACTATCTAGCGGGCCTAAAGTCACCAGAAGTAACCACTGAGCTAAACCTCTGGCAGCAGTATCACCACTAAAACAACTGTCAAGGTACATGTGCTATTTGTTTTCCTAAGCTGGGATCTTTAAAATGATTCCCTCTTTCCTGACTAAGTGTTGACAATGATTTATCATCATCATTATTATTATTGTTATTATTATTATTATTATTATTACGAGGATACAATCCTAGAGGTGACTACGAAGTGAAAAAGAAACCTGTGGTTTGTTTACGGTGTATTTGTGGAACCATTGTGTTTACGTCACAGTTTCCGACCGGAGCATAAACACTGGCAACACGAAATGGCGACCTCCTTGCTGCGGGTAGGGCGACTTGGCGCACTCAAGGTAACAACATTTAAACAACCTCCGCGACATTTTACATGTGGTCTGCTTGGATGTGATACCTCAACATAGGTTAGTATAGTTCATAAGAGGTGGTGGAAGTGAAACGTTAACTCCATGCGGGTGTCTCCGTCCTCCTGACTCCGAGACGTGTTCTTAAGGATACCACCTCTTGAAAAAAGGGCAGACTGTAGTTCTCTAACCTTAACTTCACCCGACATAGCCGCGAGCTAATGCAATTTAAACTCAAGTTGTTGTTTTTTAAAAAATACATTTTCAACATAACACATTACATTTTAATGCGCAAACCCAAAGCTTCCGGTTGGAAGACTAGACTATTCAAGAGAAGGCTGGGACCTGGGACACAGGGTCAAACATGGGGGGATTGCACACGCGCAGTAAAATCTGGTCTGCACTTCCTCAAAGGCTCAGTAGATGGCGTGAGACTGCGGAATAAGGGGGATGTATGTTTCATAGTCAATTTGTATTTTTTGTTACATTGGGAATTTATGAATGATTTGAAAATGTTTGTTTTTGCAATAGAATTTAACTATTATGGCAAAATATATTGTGATAATATCTAGTGTAACACTGAAGGATAATTCTCAGAATCAAAACCAATGATAGCAGCCCTAGTTCTTTACCAGAGGCATTAGTTAAGGTTAGCTACTTTATTAAGGAAGAAAACCAAATTAAAATGATATTGAAAAAAGAGCTTATTGACACATTTTGACATATTCCAGTATTCAAATATTCTCAGTTTCATTATTGTCTTGATATCACAAACCACAAAACACAGGAACAATTGCAGGACAAAAATGATTTATTTTGCGTTTTCACACACAAACAGTCACCACACAAATAACAAATTAACTAAAATTCTGAGGAAGAGCTTTGTGCTGGAAATATCACACAGCAAAACAAGAGGTATTTGATCTGGCTCCATTTTGTTGGTTCTGGGATATGTGCATGCATGTCATTTTCACAGCTTATTATTGGACTGTGAACGGTGGCCTGTGTTGTGGGTGAGAATGACAGAGATGCAATTCTGACAACTTAAGGCAGCCGCCATCCAAAAGTCCAAGCAGACCGCACCAAGCGCACTCCTTGATCACCTGAGTGGATCCTGTGCTTTTTATCTAGCGGCCCTGCTGTCACCCTCCAGCATCACAGCTCAAGTTACACTGCGCATATGCAGTCCCCCCATGTTTGACCCTGTGTCCCAGCCTTCTCATGAATAGTCTTGGAAGAGGCTAATCAAGAGCTTTCGCACACGACCATTTAGTCAAGGGGGCTGCTTTTCTGTGTACAAAGCGTTGCGACTATCATTTAGGCTACTAACCTTATGAAATCACAGAGACACACAGGTTTTCTGTTTAGGGACTGTTCGTTACTTAAGAGAGAGGGGGCATGTCACATATTTTTGTAAGCACTGGGGAGGGACTTAGCCAGAACCTGTAAGAACAGAAATTGTCAGATTTCCAAATTTCCAATGGTCTTTGGACACATCACGTGCAATGAACATTTCCATCAGCAAAAAAACATAACAGAGCCTGAGTTTAAAATAGTCAGTATGTCTACACGCACAGATTAGATTAGATAGAACTTTATTGATCCAGAAGGAAATTCAGGTGGTTAGCTGCATTACATTCACTCAAAACAAACAATAAAAACAGACAGCAATGATAACACCATAATGGCATAATAAAAACACAAAACCTATAATAAATTAAAAAAAAAAACATGGGTAAAAAAGTGAAGTACTGAAGTGCTAAAGTGCTTGTTGGACTCGTTTCCATATTAAAGTGCTTAGCAACCCACATCCTCCACCCTTCCCTCTCCTCTCCTAGCAGAGGAGTTAAACAGTCTGATAGTTCGGGGTACAAAAGAGTTTCTGAGTCTGTCAGTGGAGCAGCTCTGTGAGAGCAGCCTGCCACTGAAAGTGCATCTCTGCTGTGTGATGGCAGTGTGCAGAGGGTGGCTGGCATTGTCCAGTCTTGCCAGAAGTCTAGACCGAGTTCTTTGTTCCACCACTGCCTCCGCAGAATCCAGCTCCATGCCTACAACTGAACCGGCTTTCCTGATGATCCTGTTCAGCCGCTAGTTGTCTTTCCTCCTGGTGCTGCCTCCCCAGCAGACCACAGCATAAAAGAGGACACCAGCAACCACTGACTGGTAAAACATCTGCAGGAGTTTTGTGCAGACATTGAAGGACGCCAGCCTCCTCAGGAAGTACATCCTGCTCTCCCCCTTTCTGTAGATGGAGTCGGTGTTCTGTGACCAGTCCAGTTTGTTGGCCAGCTCCAGCCCAAGGTACTTGTAGGATCCCACAATCTTGACCTCTACCCCCTCGATGCTGACTGGCTGTGGAGGTGGGGATGGTCGCCGGAAATCAACCACCATCTCCTTGGACAAAGTCCTTCACTAGGTTCCTGTACTTCTCCTCCCTCCTAACACACATGCCACAATAGTATTATCATCTGAAAATTTCTGCATGTAGCAGAGTTCTAAGTTGTGCTGGAAATCATCTGTGTATAGGGTAAAGAGGAGAGGAGACAGTGCTGATGGTCACTGTGGTGGATACACTGCCTCCCAGCCTGACAAATTGTGGTTTGTCAGTGAGATAGTTGGTGATCCAGGTCACAAGGTGTGGGTCGCATGCTGGTCAGCTTCTCTTGTAGTAGGGGGGGCTGGATCATGTTAAATGCGCTTGAGAAATTAAAGAAGAGAATCCTCAAAGCGCATCTCCCCTTATCCAGGTGGGAGAGGGCCAGGTGTTGGAAGTACAGGACAGCATCCTCCACCCCATCTTCTCCCGATATGCAAACTGGAGGGGGTCCTGGGCGTGCTGCACCTGAGGTCTTACATGGTGCAGTATCAGCCGCTCCAGGACCTTCATCACATGGGAGGTGAGGGCCACAGGCCTGTAGTCGTTGGGCTCGGTGGGACGACCCAGGGAACTGAACCGACTGAAAAAGGTGTTGAGTTCATTTGCTCTCTTGATGGTCCCCTCCACTGCCCCAGTTAAGTGGAGCTACAGTTATAGCTCGAATAGTCCACATAATTGCACTACTGTCCCAATGTACAAGCACAGGAGGAAAATCGATGTATAAACCGAGTATGTCAGACTCTGCTACAATAGGTTGTGATATGCCCCCTTTCTGCTTGTTAATAGTGGACCTTTTTTCTGTTGACCTATTATGTAACAGATCATACAATGGACAAACAAGTTAGCCACAATTAGCTAGCAGCAAACTGGTACCACGTTGGTCCCTCCAAAATGCATGGCTCTGGATGTAGCTCTTGCCATGTTGTTACCGACTTCTTATTCTGTTGTGTGTTTCATGCTTTCAGCTTCTGGGTCAAAACCCAGGACAGAAACTGTGGAACATGCGCAGAGCCCCTAGGCCAATTTGGATCTGATTGACTGTATACATGCAGGTGTAATTCGCCTCCCAAATTGCATTATTTGGGTGTGCAGTGTTTCCTCTAGGATTATTTTCAGCAGCCAGGTCAGTAAGTAATTTATTCAATGGAATAAATTACCTACTGACGTATTCATACTTCAAAAACAGTATCAATAAGTGATTAACATATGGGGGGTCAAAATAAAATAAATAAATAAATAAAATAAAAATCAACCAGCCACCCTCCTCCCCTGACAAGTCCCTTCATAAGACTGAATTTTCCCCTACTTACTCATGGAGGCTCAAGGAAAAATATTTGTAGCTTCAGAGAGTGGATGTGCTCCATCAGGACACTGGCCTACAGTGTGCCAAGTAGGTGGAATCTGCATACTATTTACAATTGTTGTAGCTGGCTAGCTAAAGAGCAACCAGCTACCGTGTGTTTTCCCTATAGACCGACGTTTGTTTTGTCAGCTGATGGTTCCGTGGTTGCAGCTGCTGACCAACAGACTACACTCCTTTCAGGGCTCCAGACTATCTTTTTCTACTAGGAGCACCAGTGCTCCTTACTGGAAATTTTAGGAGCACCAGTACAAAATTTAGGAGCACTATCTATGTGACACAACATATTCATAATTTTGTCTATATTAACTGCATTACTGATAAACACAGATCTGCACACATCATCTTAAATGATGTGTGCAGCGGCGCTTTTGCTCCATCATTGCATCTATCCCTGCATAATTTATGCCTAATGCTGCTGATGTGCTTAACCAGCGTTTGATGTTTTAAGTGTGTGGTGGAGTCTGCGAATTTAGTTTTCCCTGCAAATTTCGGACCACATTGTGAGCAGTACATGCAGGACATCACTTTCTTTTCTTTACAATATCTCAGCCACGTAAATTCAGTGAGCCATTCTTGTCGGAAATGACAGGGCTTTGGCTTTTTCGGTGCAGCGACATCACCTGCTGACTCGTCTGTAGTCATTTGGGCTTCCATAGTCGAGTGCACTTCCGCGTTGTAGTTTCCTGTAAAAATGTCTGTGAAAAATCCCTGCGATGAGAAAAATACATGCCAAGCAGTCACTGGTGTGTGGAGCAGAGTCCGCGCGGTCGTAAAATCTGAGCTTTGTGTATGATCAAGTCTTAACCCCTCACACAGCGCACACATACTAAAACTGCTGCACATTGCTACGGTGACTGGCGCCCCCTCAGCCCCCCGCCTCGCAGTGTGCTTCCAGACACACATGACAGGCACACACATACACACACACCCACAGTGACACTCGCTTCTGCTCCTCCATGAAATGCAATTATAATAAAAAAAAAAAGAAAGAAAAAGGGGGAGAGGGGTGGATTTGTAAGTCGCACTGGTGCTCCTAGTTAAAAAACTATGTTGCACGGCCTCCAAAAAAGGTTGCAAAATGTGACCAATTAGGCGCAGTCTGGAGCCCTGCTTTAAATAGCTTTTTGGGCATTTGCTGTTACATACTAAGTGATGCATCAGCACACTGAAATGGAATACACCCAATGTCAAAAAAATAAATAAAAAACAAAAAAGTAAGTCATACCCCAGCCACCTCTCTCTTCTGACACAAAAAGAACAGTCCCTGATGAAATGGTATTTGAAATTGTCATTGAATTTGTGTGCAATAGAAATAACTGACAAATAAAGTTAATTCATTACATTCATTAAAAAAAAAAAAAAAAAAAATACAAAAAACACTATTGCTACAAAGCAGTGCTGCTCATTTATTTGCAACATTACCCTAAATGAGCAGTACACAAAGACATTGCAATTATTTATCCAGATCTTCTGCCTAAATAGACAAACTGTATGATAAATTATGTGCTCTCATCCTCCTTTTGGAACAAGAGCCAGGGTAGATATCATTAAAGATATTAAAGGAAGAGATATTTAAAGGGTAGCAACATCAGTATAAACAATTCAGGAATCAACCCAACCCCTCCTCTGCAGTGTCTCCAGTTGGAGAGCTGGGGCATCCTGAAGAGTCACACGACTGCTTCGTTCTGCACTCAAGCTGAAGAGCCACCAAAGCCAGCCAAAAAGACAAAGAGTCCAACAAAGAGTAAGGCAGTTTGACTCTGTTTACTCTGTTTTAGTTTAAAATTATGCACTTAAAGTGTTGCTGGCTTATTGCTATTGTGTATTGATGATGTTTTACCCATTTATTCGTTTTTTCCCCCACATTGTCACATATACATATATATATGTTTTATGATTTAGGTATTCTGATTATAAGGCTTAATGGCCTTAAAGGCTTAACTTTTTTTCTTTTTTTTTTTTTTTACAGTGCAGGAAATGTGCCAAAAGGTCTCAGATTTGATTTCTCTTCCAGTCACTCATTCCCTCTAGCATTATTCACTGTTAAAATTAATTTGTGTTGCTGATTGTGATTAATTGTGAATATGAACATTGCACAGTGTTAAGGTTAACAGTGAGTTAATGTTTTTTTTTTGTTTTTGTTTTTTTTTTGATAATGAATATTGTGTTGTGGTAATTCTATTTTTTCTATTTGGAAATTCAAGGAAGCATAAATGTGTGCAAGATAAAGTTTTAGGAAACTTTGTTTCCCTTTGGAAGTCAAGCCACTTTACTGTAGATATTTGGTATTATTTAACCACTGTTGTCCCATTTACCATTTTCATCAGCAGCAGATACTTCAGATGAGAGAACAACCTTGCTAGCCTACAAGACAGCAGTTGCCTTCCCAGTTAGACTTTCGGAGCCTAGAGTTTTCCCAACACAGGCTCTAGGTTTAACCGAACCACTGGCCAGCCCCACTGCCACTGCACACTCAGTTGTAGCTGCAGCTGCAGCACCTGCCACTGCTGCCAGTGAATCAACTGTAGTTGAGCCAGAAGCACTAGAGGCTCCAGCTGCTGACCCAGATGTTGCTCAGGATATCATTGCCACAGTTCCACCTGTAGTTGACACAGCTCTCCCAGCTGCTGAGCCCCTGGCTGATGCATGGAATAAAATGTCAGCACCAGACGACACTCCAGTTTCAGCCTCTGCAACAGACAATGCAGTCCCACCCGCTGCAGCCTCGTCTGAGCCTGGTGATCAAGCAGCTGACGGATCATCCTCTTCAACATCCAGTGACTCAGACTCTGACTCTGAGGATGAGGATGAGCCCAAGACATCACCAGAGGTGTCAAAATTCTCTGTGAAAGAAGAAGCAGAAGATCAGGAGGTCACATCAGAAGTGAAGGAAGATACTAATGAAGCTACAAAGGAAGTTCCACCAGAATCTGAAGCTATACCTGCCTCTGCTGCTGAGGCTGTACAGCTGGCCACTCCAGCAGCTGCAGTGGCCACAGAGGCCATTGTCGAAGCACCAATTGTTAGCTCTGAGGAGTTAGTAGACCCTGCATCAGACCATGTGCCTTGCCCAGAAGTTTCAACTGAAGCTGCACTGGAACCCCTTCCAGAAATAATAGAAGATGTTGCATCTCCTGTCATCCCCGATGCCCAAGTAGAAACCTCAGCTGAAGTTTTGACTGAGGCTGCAACTCCAGAAAAAGCCCAGACTGACACTCCTGTAGAAATCATAGAGCCTGCCCCTGCAACAGCTACTGAAGCTGTCCCTGTGGAAGCTACCCCAGAGCCTGTAGACACTGAAGCTACCTCTGCTGAAGCTGCTGTAGAGCCTGCAGAAGCTGAAGTTGCCCCTGCTGAAGCTGCTGTGGAGTCTGTAGAAGCTGAAGCTTTCCCTGTAGAAGCAGAAGCTGCTCCTACCGAAGCTGCTGCAGAACCTGTAAAGACTGAGGCTGCAACTGGAATATCTGCCCCTGTGGAGAGCACTGAGGAGCTGGTTGGCCCTGCTCCAGTCATTGCTGAAGCTGCTGCAGAGCCTGTAGAAGCTGAAGCTGCCCCCACTGAAGCAGCAGCTGAAGTTTCTGTCCCTGTGGACAGCACAGAGGAGCTGGTGGACCCTGCTCAAGTCATAGCTGGAGCTGCAGGAGAGGAGCTGCAGGTGGAGGCCCCACTTGAACCATCTGAGGGTACACACTACACCACCCTATTCCCCAAATCTCTACCTCTCCTTTTCCTGTTTGTAGATTTTTGAATCCCTACAGATGACCGTACTTTTCTATCCTTCATAACACATTTTGTTTACTGTTAGCATGTTTTACCAGGTTTCAGCTTCCTCACATACAATGGTTGCTGTTGCTTTCACAGCTTTTATAATATCATCTCTGGATTCTTCTAAATAGCCTCTTGTTTTGCTTCTGTTCCATCACTGTGACATCTAACCTCCAATCATCTTAGTTTTCACTGTGGTTGCTTTGCATGAGGTGGATTACTTTAACGATGCTTGCAGGGCTTTTCATTACATCTCTTTTTCTTGGCATTTTCTGCATTTTGCTATTTCTGGAAGATTTCTTTTGTTTGCATTCTGCTTATTGGTGTTTAGACTTGTCTGTCTTTGACCCACCCACTCAACTCTGCTGTGGCTGTCAATGTGCGATCAAGGTGATGTTGCTTGTTGCATACATAGACAATAATCTGCTCATGTGTCTGTTTTCTTACCCTCTTTTGGCATCTCAGGAATCCACCACCTATCTTTACTTTAAAAATCCTCCACAAAGTTGCCAAATCCATCTTCACTCCCAGAATATTCCTCACATATTGAACTCTTTTTGATATATTGCTCACTTTGGCTCAGTACTTGTCATTTATAATGTCTCTGTTTGTATGAAATATGGTTTACAGGTTTTCTAAGTTAATGTTAAAGTTACAGGTGCCATTGTTTGGATGCTTTGTGCCAGGTAATGGTATTGCTAATTGTAATGTTAGAGTGCACATGGTGGTATTGTCTTACAGTGAAGACGTGTCCCTGACAGCAGCTGGACGAGTAGAAGCTGGGAGTGGTTGGAGACAGTGAAAGTATTTCTGGAAGCAGGATTACACAGTTAACAAGATGTCTGAAAAATCATTAGATCATTGTCATGAAATGAGTACTGTCCAGCTGATGAGCAGCTACCAACCAATGATTACCAGTGGAACGTGCATGGAGCTACGGCTATTTGTTACACTTTTTGGCCCAACATTTCTCTGACCAACTGTGTAATTATGCTTCTGGAACAACACCCTCACCTTAGTCATTAATTTTACCAGTTATTCATTACTGTCTTTCTTTAAACTTTGCAAACCTGTTTTTTACCCAAAAGCCATTTGGATAAGCCTGGTGTCAATTAATTAAAATGTAAATGTGTCTTAAATGTATTTCTTTGTGAGTGTGGATGTCAACATGTTATAACTGTACTGTGGCAGCATGCTAAGGCTTTTTTAAGACAGATTAAGTTATAAAAGTAAATGAAAGAACATTATGCATGACTGTTTAATCAAAAGAATCAAAGCCAACACACTCAGTGCGTTTACATGGAGCCATGTATTCCTGTTGCATTCGGGTTGGAAGCCCAACCTGATTAGAAATGCTCCTTGTAAACACCTCAAGCCGAATGAAAACAGCCAACCCGAAAGAAAATCTAATCACACAGCGTGGAATATTCATTTTCAGAACCCGAATGGCACAATTTTTTCCCGACTTGTGTACACCTCTACCCGATTCCAGCCATTCCGTTCTTTCTGTGCTTGCTCACTACTGTCTCGACGTAAGGCGTCATGACGTGCACTCTCGCAGTTCTGTTCTGTGTTACTGTCGGGGCTCACAGTTTGCAGAACGTAGCTGGATTTAACAGTGACACACGTTTTGCAGCACATCACATTTCCCAGTGTTACCTTTATCATATACTATACCCCCATGTTACAGTGCAATGGTCATGTATCTGTGTCGGCTATATAAATACATATATGTCGACACCCCCTCCTAATCCTAATCCTCCGCTGCACGTCGGTTTTCCATTCCCCTGAAGGGGATGTCACCGGCTCACTATATATTATCCCACTTAGATCATGGCTTTATTACTAAAACATTCAGTAATGTGGCACAAATTAATGATTAAAGCACGTTTTATTGATTCAAAATTCGCAAAAAGAAATGTGTCTGTACTCTGTATTCATGGCAACGGCAGCCTAATGATAATTAATATTGAATTCACCCTTCGCGAAGGCCGCCCCCCTTAGTTACTGTTGCTAAGTCCAACAAACTTTTGGTTTCGGAGCTAGACTGGCATGGCGCTGTCACTGTCGCTAACTGCAATCCCTGGAGAAATACTCTCAAATTTCTACAATATGCATTTGAAGGATATATTCAGGATATCAGACTGACACAGCAATGAAATCAAGGTAACACAGTGTGTGCAGATGAATAGCGTTTAGCTTCACCCCGTGCCGCTCCCAGCACCCAGACTAACAGCTGGACTGTTGGGGGGTGGGGGGCTGCGGAAGAAGTCAAACAACGTTCATCTGTGCACAATGTGTTGACGCACAGCTGGTTGAATATGAGCAAAGTTTCCCTGCTTCCCTTCGCTGGTTCCTGTAGCCCTACAGCAGGGTCACCCTTTTTTCACTGTTATAGCCTAATCATTAAAAAGCAAAAGCAGCATGTGTATATATTCAGTAGGTGCGTTTCCGTTTCCGTTGGCCTGTGTGGACTAACGTTAACTGATTTAGATGCTCCTCATGCTATGGCGTCCCTAGCAACGGAGCAGCAGGGCAGCGGTGATACTAAACACCGCAGAATTTTGTTGATTGACCAATCAGAATCAAGTATTTAAGAGTGCCATGTTCTAACTATGCACTAAATGCCTCCCAACCTGATTACATATGCTGGCGCATGTAAATACCCATTCCAATAGAAGACATCCCATGTAAACAGGTTGGCCAATCGGAATGACCTCAATCGGGTTCACCCAACCCGATTGAAAAGTCGTCATGTAACCGCACCTCGTATCATTTTTAAAATCCATTGCATGCGTGTCTCTGCCAGTATCACTATTTCTCTAGCTGAGCACACTGACGTTTATTTTTTTCCTTCACAAACATGATCCTTGAGGCTTTTCACACCAGTGTCTCCACACTGTAGGTAGTAATGTGGCCTACCACCATAGGAAATGCCGCACCATAAACCACCTTTGTCAGCATGTGAGAATATGTAAATGTCCTGTTCCTTCAAAAATCTTTTCAAATATTTACAAAGTCACGTTTTTGTTCTAGTTTTACAGCTTATCAGAAATGTTTAAATTAAGTTTTAATTACAGCTTTTGTGACTGAAAAATGAGTGACAGTGACAAAAGTACAGAATTAGACCCAGTATTACATTTGGCTAACCTTGTGCTATTTATGTTTTAATGACTTAACAGCAGGAATATTTG
This sequence comes from Epinephelus cyanopodus, assembly GCA_026686955.1. Classification (NCBI taxonomy): domain Eukaryota; kingdom Metazoa; phylum Chordata; class Actinopteri; order Perciformes; family Serranidae; genus Epinephelus; species Epinephelus cyanopodus. Next base: position 1,036,757 of record CM048927.1, read on the forward strand.
TATACTTGCCTTTCTACCAGACTTTGTGTCTTTGCTTTCTTACATGCCTTTTTGTTTTCTTACTCTCCTTCTGCAGAGGCTGCAGTAGCAGCACCTCCTGAGCCTGATGAGCCTTTTGACAACAGCACTTATAAAAACTACCAGCACCACAGCTACACCCCCTACACATTTGCAGACCTGGATGTAGAGATGGCCAAGTTTCGTCTCCCACAGCCCTCCTCCCTCAGACACTAAAGGAGCTGGCCTGGTTGTAAACCTTTATGTTGTGTCAAGATGATGGTGATGGTGTTCTCCCTCCTTATGATGATCATCCCCTTAACTTGTCAGCTCTGCATGAAATTCTGGTGTTAAACTGTTATATTATTAAAGTACACAAAGAGAAATGAAGTCTGTTTTTTCCTGGTGTGATTCTGTTTTGTCTTATATAAAGGAATAGGCATATAAAGGGGTAGGCAAAGATCAAACTTTTTTTTTACGCCACTTTTCTGCCTCAGGGGGTCATTGGAATAGAGCCGAGTGTGCATGTGGTTTATCTGTGTTTTTCATTTTAATTATCACAATTTCCACTCCCTTTAGCCTGCCTGCCTGCACATAATGTCCTAATTATCCCAGCTAATGCGTATAAGCATCTGTCGTTATGTTTGTGTATTAGTGTGTATATGATGAGAGAATATGAGACAATAAAGGAGTGCAAAGCTGGAGATTTACATAGAAAATGTGTTGTGTAAATAGGGGTCACTGAATAGAAGAAAAATCAAGAGGGCACAGAGGGACAGGCAGCCAGACGTCATGTCTCCGCCCATCTCATAAATATTCATAAGTCGGGCGCCCCTGCGTGCCCTTACGCGATGACGCAACGCGACAACTGCGGGTCCCGATTGCTGCAGCCGCTTGTCAGTGTGACGAAGATTGGCACTCAGGTAAGCTGTCACTCAAAATCCCTCTTTTTCCGTTCCCTATCAATCAAACAATCTGGGCCGCACGCAAAAATGCCCCGGGGCGAGGAGCGCGGACCTAGTCAGGGCAGCGGAGAGTGTTTTTGGAAGGGAAGGAGAAACGGCAGAGCTCCGGGAAGACTAAAAAAAATCTGTATACAGGGGAGGGGGGTAAAAAATATGTCGGCGTTTTGGGGGCAGAGGAGGATTGTGGAAAAGCAAAGGGCGAGAGCTAGAAACGAGGCCCGACAGTTGTAACGTTAGCGCTGAAGGGAGGGGAGGGAGAGGGCAGCTGTCCCCGCTTGATTGATTGATTGATGTAGGAAGGATTTGAGGATCAACTGGGCTAGCCTGGTGTGCAGCCAATGCTTCTTGATATAATTGCAGCCGAATTAATGTATACAGCTGACAATAAATGCATATTCATTTAAAACGTTAATTCAAACATGCCAAAGCTCTCGAAGCTGTTTTTAATAAGGGCAAGCAACTCGCTTCGTATCAATCCGCAGCGGGGTATTTTTCTTGTACCTGGTTAGCTAAGTTAGCTTGTTTTTTGGCAGCGATAGCCCTTGCTAAATATGGCGCGTCACATTTGGCCTCACCGTATCAGCATGAGAAACACTTTCAAGTTAACAGTTAGCTACCTTACTAACGTTAGCTGTAACTCGACCGGACGTTTGCTCTTTTGGGTTAAGCTTAGATAAGAGTCAGCGAGCTAACGCCAATGTGGCGTCAACGTTACAGGCTAGCTAAACATTGTAGAAAAACAAGGCTAAACGTTACTCGGTGCCGAGCTGCTTTGTCTGCAAAACACACTATAACGTTATTGTAGTTAGAGGATATCTGGCTAAAGTATGCCTAAAGGCTTTCTTAAAGTTTTCTCTCCCATTGCCACCACAAACAGTGGGCAGCTAACAGAAGGCTAAAAGCTAAGTTAATCGTGGTGGGTGTGTTAAAGCAATTGCAGGGTAACGATAAGCTCAATATTATTTTAACAACGCAGCTCGGCGTCGGTGTATAAATCGCCTTTTGTTTTCTGAGACTGTTTTAAACAAACTTTCTCCGAGATATATCGAAATAAATTGGTAAATGCAGAGCCTCCATACAACGTTTGCGTACTTTTGTTACTTTTCCTGACGGTGACTCTTCATCCCCTTGCTTTGCCCAGACGTGTGTGTAACGTTATATCAGCACCAAACATTCAAAATTCGACTTTTACATCATATTTTTATGGATCATTACTTCTGCTTTTGTCCTTCAAACGCTTAACTTGTCATTTTGTGTTATATCTGAGGAAACATTTGATCATAAGTGTTGGTGTATAAGGCTGAACCAACATCAGTTATTTGTAAACAAGATTGTTCATTCTCCCTTAATCAAATGAGCCCAGTTTACAAAGCTAATGACAATCTTTAATTCTGATATCATGACGATTACATGATACAAAACTTGTGTGTCTACACTTAAGGCATCTCTTCCAGGTAGTCTAACTGAGACTATGTGTATTGTGTAGGTTGGCCACCTGTCCGTGCTATTTATAATGCCCCAGTGTTTGCAGCATCTGCAGTGAACGTGATGGCAGCCCAGTCGGTTTCCATAGACAAGTATCCAAAGGGAGAGCAGCAGGTGGGTGAGAGGAAATTTGCTTTGGACCTCAAGGCCAACACAACTTGCTCCAACTGGCTGAACTGCACGTTTTTGCTTGTTTGCCAAAGTTAGTCAGTCACAACAGTGAAAACGTATAGTCTTTGTAATAACAACATCGACATGTCTGAGTCTACGACTGTCAGTAGTCTGTGTTCTTTGTTCATGGGTCCTCCAGTTATTTTTAGGGTGAAATGTCAGCCTGGATTGCCAAACAAAGCGAAACGATTTACACATGTAACACTAGAACATAAGTGATGTTAAGGCTATTACATCAGTTTTGGTAATCTGTTGGCAGTGTGTCTGTCTGTCTGTGGCAGGCCACCACAAATAAATAAAGCTTTTTTTCTGGCCAGTATTTCTGTGTCTGAGCTTATGTAAATTGCGTACAAAACATCAATTTGGGGGTGTCGAGAGCTGATAATGATCTATGACTAATGAGAAATTTTCCACCCCAAGCAAGTGATTATTTTTAGCTACTTTGTGCTCAATCTCATTCATTGTTGGTCTCAGTCACATGGTTGGGGATGGGATTTATACTACTGGAAGGGTGGGCAGGCACGGTGTGAAAACGTGTTAGACTTGGCTTCCAGTCAATAAATTGGAGCGTTGTTCAGGCTACAGTAACATTTTAATGTGTAATTTTATTTACATCAAGTGACGTGTGTGTACATGCAGGTTCTGAATTATATTCTCAGTTGCAATAAGATCACTGGATAAGTAGTGTTGATTCTGCACTGTATTTGGAACCTAACACTGTGAGATGCAGTCTAGCCAAAGTGTGCTTCTGAAGCCAAGGGACCTGAGGGCTTGAAAGAATGCAGACACATATGTTATTGCATCTGTCTACAGTAGATGCGTAAATGCTATTTTCAGGTCAAAAGAATTAGAGTGCAACAAGAATAAACTGTCTCAATCAGGTCAGTGTAATCAAGGAGTGCTGGTAATTGGCAGAGGCTTGAACAGGACTAACAACTCATGACACAATCAGTAGTTTTTTCTGCCTTGTGTTTTATCACAGTTAAGAAGTCTTGCCATACTCATTTAAAAGAATAAGTCTTGTATGAAAATACATAGTTATGAAAGTGGTTTTCTTACCATGTACTCATGACTTTCCAAAGGGTTTATGTTGAAGCAAGGCTCTGTGTTAGGCTTTGCCCTCCGGCTGCTCTTGATCTTCTTATGATGTCTTTGTCTCTCATTCTCTGCCTTCCACCTCACCTCTTCTCTGTGTTTTTGTCACTGTGTTGCTTTCTTTTTTTATCACTTATCTGTTTTTCTAATTTTTTCTGCAGATGCAAGGTGTGGTAAAGGTAGACATCGAGTCTGAGCATAAGTTTATTGAGGGGACACTGGCAGAGGCATCTAGCCCAGCACCCACAGAGCCACAGACACCCATGGACGCGGACAAGGCCTCCATATATCGGTAGAGCTAATTCTGCATGTGTTTGTTAATGAGAGAGGATAACAACACCCTTCAATTCTGAAATATTTGTCCTCCTCTTTCCTTTCTGGACTTCCTTTCTTTCAGATTGGCCAGAAACTATCCTATCACTAGGAAGCAAAGTCCTCCCATTTGTTCATGTGACTTTAATATTGATCTCTGGCTTTTAAAATGTGAAACGCTGTGTATTTTTGTTTTCTGGGGTTTCTTTTGTTGTTTTTTTTTTTTTTTTTTACACTACCCACTAACAGTCTTTACAAGGCCTACACACATGGTCTCACAAAATGTGAGTATTATTCAGTAATAGTAATCTATCAGGGCATTGCATTTAAGACTGGAGAGTCATATTGCTGTTGTCTTTGATCATAATAGATATACAGTGGTGTGAAAAAGTGTTTGCCCCCTTCCTGATTTTACTTTTTTGCATGTTTTCCACACTTAAATGTTTCAGATCATCAAACAAATTTAAATATAAGACAAAGATAACACAAGTAAACACAAAATGCAGTTTTTAAATGAAGGGTTTTATTAATGAGGAAGAAAAGAATCCAAAGCTACATGGCCCTGTGTGAAAAAGTGTTTGCCCCCTAAACCTAATAACTGGTTGGGCCACCCTTAGCAGCAACTACTGCAATCAAGCGTTTGCGATAACTTGCAATGAGTCTTTTACAACGCTGTGGAGGAATTTTGGCCCACTCATCTTTGCAGAATTGTTGTAATTCAGCCACATTGGAGGGTTTTCGAGCATGAACCGC
>CM048927.1:1046534-1253627 GCA_026686955.1 Epinephelus cyanopodus
TCATGGAAAAAAATGTAATTGACGTTGACATTGACATTTTTTGTCATAGTTTTAATGGATTTAAGCTTATTTAATTTCTTTTTCTACACAGCATTAGAAAGTTTTAAATCAGAGCCATGAAGAGCCATCAACATGGAACAGATGCCTGTGACTTTGGCCGATTCTGTGTTGTGTTCTCTGTTACGCAGACCTCCAGCTCTATCTCAGGGACCATTAGTCCCCAGGGTCAAATCGTGGTGCCAGCATCAGCCCTGCAGCAAGGGAACGTTACCGTGACAGCTGTCAACCCCACCCAGGTGGTCGCAGGTATGTCACCATGGCATACAACCCCTCCCTCAGGTATTGTACTGTTTTGACTGCAGCTCAGTTGTCATGCACCAGTGGTACACCATCATCAGAGCTTTCTTTGCAGCCTGCACTCTTCAGCTCAGCAGGTTATATTAAAGCGCGCGCGTGCGTGTGTGTGTGTGTGTGTGTGTGTGCGTGTGTGTGTGTCCAGGTGGCACAGTGTTCCAGCCTGTTACAGTCGTCACGCCTCAGGGCCAGGTGGTTACACAGGCTCTGTCTCCTGGGACAATACGCGTCCAAAACAATCAGGTTGTACTTCTCTCATTTGACTGTGACACTTTTGTATATTCTAAATCAAAAATGAAATCTAAATTCAAATCGTGTGAAGGAGGGTTGGAATTTTAACACAAGTTGTTCCTGGTGACATTAACAAACAGACAGGTGGCTTAACGTATCTGTGTCTGTTAAGCTCCAGCTGCAGTTTCACCAGGACTTGAACCTCTTTAATCATGACGACAACTCAACCAAGAACAAACGTGGCGTTCTACCCAAGCACGCCACCAATGTCATGCGCTCGTGGCTCTTCCAGCACATCGGCGTGAGTCTGAATTCATCTTTCCTTTGCCAGTGTAACTCTTCAATCTTCAACAAAAACACTCAAGCATTTCTTCCTCGCTTCTCTTCTGTAGCACCCATATCCAACAGAGGATGAAAAGAAACAAATTGCCACACAGACAAATTTGACACTTCTGCAGGTCAACAACTGGTGAGTTTGGTCCAGATACACACAATCCAGTACCATTAAAATGCACCATCCAAGGTCATGTCTGGCCAGGGATGTCTCACATGTCATTTCCTTTTTTAGCCATTGTGGAAAACTAATGAGTCAGTCAACTAATTGTCTGCCCTCACACCTGAAGAGATGAAAGTTTACCTGCTGGCTTTAAAAGTCAACCATGAATAATTTATGCTTTTATTTGCTGCATTAGGACCTTTAAGGAAATGCAACTCTATGTAGTTTGCCCATCTTATTGTTCACTGACAATAAAAATAAAGCTGACTTTGATGGATAACAGACTGGGCTCTGACATCCTGTCTAGTTCTAGGGGGAGATGATTTCATCTCAGCTGATCAGGACTAGAGGTGTACAGATCCTCAACACCTGCAAGAAACTACAAAAGCAAATTTCAGATCTGAGTTGTCTTTTGTCTGCAGGTTTATAAATGCACGGAGGCGGATCCTGCAACCAATGTTGGACGCCAGCTCCTCTGAGACACCAAAAGCCAAGAAGAAGACTCCGCAAAACCGACCACTGCAGCGCTTCTGGCCTGACTCGATTGCTGGAGGAGGAGGCGCCCAGCAGCAAGTTACCATGCCAGATGGTAGGCAGCAGTGTTTTCTAAGTCCAGTTTGTATATATTGGAGAGAAGGCAGGCATCTCTACGCCTGAACAAAAACAATTTAGACTGCTACATTTTACTACAGGCAAAAGGGATACTATGTATTTTTGATTTGGGGTGAACTGTTTATTTAAGGCAGGATTTAAAAGCAGAAACGATGTCCACAGATTGAATACGAACTGGAAGACCATTACGAAGTTGAGGTGCCAGTCAGCAAAAATTAGCCCTTTTTACATAGAGACGGCGCTATAGAGCTACCACTAAGTCCTTTCTTCATGCCGCCTTTACATTTTTACAACAACAGCAGCATCATTCTGCTCCAGTGTGTAATTTTAGACATACTGGCATCACGGAATCCAAAAAGGTGTGACGGGCATGCCATGAAACACATTAGTGTCGGCCTCTAGTATAACATATGGACGTCAGCAGCACTATTTAAACAAAAGCAATAGCAAAACATGGCAATAACAATTATTTTGAGTCTCTCTTGTCTGGTGGCTGATCTTATCCTCTGCTCAGAGGGTAAGGTGCTTCCAAATCTCTTTCCCAAATTGCAGACATTAACAGCCACTAGGGCATTAACGACTTTGATTTTTTTCAGGTCGACTTATCTGTCAATAAAGTTGAAGTCGAGCCGACAAGTCATTTGACGACGTCATCACATTGACACAGCGGAGGAAAGTGAAGTATCTCCACACATGTGATGTGTGTGTCTGTGAAGGCCCGAACGTACTCGGGTGGAACGTACGCGGAACGGACTCTGCGGAGGTCCAAGCAGACTCAAAGCCTGCAAGCCCTGTACGCGCAAAGCTCAGATTTTACGACTGCACAGACTCCGCTCCGTGCACCAGTGACTGCTCGGCATGTATTTTTCACATCGGGGGATTTTTCATGGACAATTTTACAGGACACTACAGCGCGGAAGTGCGCTCGACTATGGAAGCCCAAATGACTGCGGACATTCCTCGTGGAGTCTGCTCCGCTTATAGTACGCCCGAGTATGTTCACTCAAGGATAAACTATCAGCGTAAGCACAGAGAAAGAGAGACAGGGAAAAAACACACGACTTGTCGACTCCCTTCCGGGGGGTGTTGACTTGTGCCACTGACGGCGACACGTCGACAAATCGACTTTTCTGTTAATGCCCTAACAGCCACTGACAGCTTAGCCACTAACAGCTAACAGCTACTTTTTAAATTTCCCACTGTGGGTCACACACACAGCACATCATCAAAATGTCACACTCCTGACCATTATCCCGTCCTGGCGGCTGACCTGTTTATACAGACACTGTTTTGGCGCTGTTACTACCTCCCATGGTGGCTTAAAGGCAAGACAACTCTGTCTCTCTGTTCGGCTTTCATACCTCATGTACAGCATGGCAAGGTGGCATAATGGCACAATATTCCCTCCTTGAACAGGCAGTGAAAAAGAGGCTACTAGATCACCCTTTGACCCTAACTTGGACTCAGGAACAGCTAGCAGGCCCTAACCTGGCAGTAAGGAGTAAAAAGTCAACTGATGATTTGTTAGTAACTGTTTCCTCTAAACATCAGGAACAATGGTAACGATGAACATGGAGGGCCTGCAGAGCCTGACGTCAGACGGTGCCACACTGGCAGTACAGCAGGTGATGCTCGGAGGCCACAGTGAGGACGAGTCGGGGGACAGCGGAGATGAGGACGATGACGCAGACATGGCTGGGCTGGGCCTGGACAACAGCGACTCTTTGCAGTAGAGGACACACTCCCTCACACTCTGATCTACACATACACACAAGACATGCATAACTAGGTCTACAGATTAAATGTGTTTTTTCCAACACACAATAAATCGTAGTACAAAAAGACAGACACATTAGGTTTACATAGAGCACAAAACTACAGGACGTAACAGTCCTGCACTCTTCCAATCCTCCACCCTGCTGAACGGCAGTTTATGCTGCGTGTGTGTACATCAGGAGTTTCATTTCAGAAACTGTTTTTTAATGATTTAATTGATGTATGCGAGTGCACTTTGTTTTGTATATTTAAGCTCTAAAAGATGAAATCAAACAGACAGACAAAAAAGAAGTGTTAAAACACTCAAAGCAAGTTTGTATGCTCCGTTAAAAATGTTGACTGATTTATGTTTTTTCTTTCTCTGCCCCTGTTCCCCAACCCCAGTTGAATTCTCATTTTGGATGCCAACAATTTTAAAGTTGTATTTGTAAGGGTTTGTCTTCACTTTTTGCATGCTTGTGTTTTGAGTAGATGTGCGCACTCTTGCGACTGACTCCACGGCTATCACAATGGGCCCCTCCAAACCAAGCAGAGCCCCGAGTGGAGAGATTGAAAAATAAGGAGAGATGCTTATTTTTATATACAAACATATTGAATTAGTGTTTTTTGTTTCATTTTTGTGTTCTCCTGTTTTGTAAGGAATATTTATGTACAGATTCATAATTAAAGCTAGCGACCCTGTTTTCCAGGGTTCTTTGAAGTTTTCTAAAAAACAGTAAAAGGAATTGAATGCTGATGAAAACTGCTATTTAAATTGGTTTTAAACTTACAATACTAACAAGGCCTTACCTGTGTTCTTTTCTTAAGAATTCTTGCTAAGAAGCACAAAAAAAGACTGACTGTTGGTGAAATAGGTCAAAAGGACACTAAACCGCAGAACACTTGCATGCTTCTATTAAGCATCGTTAATAATTTTACTGTGTAACTTCCCAGTTACCTGGGGTCTCATTTATAACCGATGCGTATGCACAGAACAAGAGATCCTACAGAAGTTGGAATCTGTAAAAACAACCTTTATGGATGAATATGCGCACATGCAAGGAAACTCTGACCCATACATTGAAACATTTTGGATTTTGGAAATTGGTGATACAGATGGTGAGGTGGTGAACTGAAGTCAGATTATAGAAATTAAATGTTAAAGGAATTGTATGTATAATGTCTCTCACACATATTTCACATCATAGACCCACATATAGACCCACCTTAACAAACAATCAGTCCAGCAGTTTTGTTTTGTTTGTCTTTGTGAGCTAAAACTTTTTATATAAGCACCTTTCAGTTGTAGAAATTACAAGACAACTCAAATCTTAAATCCAGTTTTGCTCAATAACTGCTGTATCACCATCCCATCTCACCCTAGGAGCACAGAGAAGAGGGCCTGACTGTATGAAGCTGACAATCATGGCCAGCTGTGGAGTGCATCGTAGCTGTTGAAATGCACACATCAAATAGTATTAAAGAATTGCAGAACAGGGCGTCAGTAGTTATCACCAAGTAAAATTTCAGTTTTCAGGGGTTTTTTTCTTTTCATTTTTTGTGTGTAAAGGGGCTGCTGAGAACACGACTGTGCTGTCACTGGAGACACTGTGGTGGTTGCCACACACACATTGCCTTCTCCAGTCACCTCAACTACCACATCTTCGCCACCTGCACATATGGACTGTGTAAATGAGCAGTCTGGAAATAAAGCCAGTGTCAGCTCTCACACTATCATTACACTCCATATCCTTATTATGAGTCCTAATAATAATAATAATAATGCAGGCCAACCTCATAACAAATAAATAAAAATGGTCACCTATCACTTTAAATGATATCCCAGGGTCGGGGATACCACTGATTGTTGCCATCATTTTGGCAGGGTGTGAGGCGATCAGTTTGATTGTTGTAAATATATAACACTGCAGTTGTTGCCATGAACCCACATGATCAACAGGCTCATTTCTGTGCATCAACATTCATGAGGTGCTTTGCACTGACCATTTATGGTTGAATGTGGGTGTGTAGAAGGTGGGATATGAGGCTGATTCACATGCAAACAATTCCAATTCGATTTAGGATTTATAAAAGAAAAACACACAATGGCAGGGATATGCACGGTTTTATAAACACATTTTCAGCTTTTGTCCACACAAACTTTTGGTATGGATCCTACACACTGTTTTATAAATGAGACCCCTGAGGAGTTATCCTTCACAGTAAGCTGACTGCAGTGCTCAAATGTTTTTAAATACAGCTCCAGTTTTACCCTCATTGTGTATACCATACATTAGTCTTTTAATCGTTTTACAGTAGTTGCGTACTTTCTTAAATGCACAATCCAGAACACTATGCTAATCACACAATCACAAGGATCTAAGTCACCACAGCAAGATATGAAATGTATTAACAAGAAGCAGTGGACTTTTTGCACGCATTAAACTTTAATTTATGTACACATACTGCATTGAAAACAAAGAACAGTTGGAAAGTTGAGCTCCTTGTTCATTTTCTGCTTGAAGGACTGGGGCTAAGTGCTGCAGCCTCTTTTGGTCCCCCTGTCACTACACACACGTAGTGAAAGATTGAAAATCTCCTTATCAATATGTTGATATTACTTCACAAATTGGGGTGCCTCTCATTTTGAATATCTGTAATATTGTACTGTACAACAATTGTCTGTCAATAGTTGGAGTAATCTGGTCCATATCCCACTCGTAAAGTTGAGACTTGAAATGGTTAATTTCATGCTGCCTGAAATTGTAGTGATTCTGGGTGGGTCCTTGCTGAGCTCTGAGTTCCTCACGTGCGTCTTGCTTTTTATGAAGCGTTCACTTTTTCTTGTTGTTTTGCCTTAGAGCTTTATATTTTGGAATAAATGATGCCTAACTCTCTCCTGTGCACCATCTCTTTGCCCTGTCAGCTTTGTCCCCAAACAGGTTTTGTGTGGATCCAAGGCTCGGCCATTTTGGTTGGATCTCTATAGTTTTCTTCCTTGTCAAATGTGGAAACATCCAAACAGAATCCTGTGAAAAGAAACGAGCTGTCTCAGTTGTCTGTGCTCAGAGTTGGAGAATGTAGAGCCTCTTCTCTCTGAAAGACAACATAGAAGTAGACAATTTTAACACAAATGGACACAGACATGGAAACATGGGGGTAATGATCCAGATCTCTGGTCACATGCTAGATGCAACTGGCCAGATCTAGATCTTTTTCCAGCCCTCCTGGCCAAGCATGGCTCCAACACTTGAGTTTTAAAATTTCTACAACTTTAATTTGGGCTAGGTGATATAACAGTTATGTACAATATATTTATACAATTTCAAGCAAGATAGAGCAACACCAAGAGAGAAACACACAGAGCTGTTACTCTATTTAATCTTTTGGTTAAGTAGTCTACAGTGACAATCCAATGCTACGCAAAATCAGTCTATGAGATGAATAAAATGACCATAGCAGCACACACACAATACAGCGCTGCATGTGTGGGAAACAGAGCTCCTTGATTGTCAGGTGAGTGTTTGTTTGCTAGTTTTTGTGTGAGGTGGATCATAGTGCATCTCTGTTATTAGTAGTTGTAGTCTATTGTGTAACACTAAGACAGCGCCTGGATGCAGGCGACAGATGGTTTTTTAAAAATGCAAAAATACCGACATTTCATATACATAACGCGTACAAACTGTCTCTGGCTCCTACCCTCCCTCTGCATCTCTGTTGATGCTATGTGCATAAATGAGTTTTATAGCCTAAATAAATAAAAAAATCTTTTTCCAGTACTAGATTCATAGAAATAGCTTTTACTCCCCCCACAAAGATTTTGAATTGTCACTTACTTGATACTAAATACTCATGTTTTGTGTCCTGTGCTGCAAACCTCTGCCTCTGTAGCTCACATGCTATGAGCAAAAAATTAACGTACAGCCCTGCGATTTATTTTGTCATTTTTAATTTACATGTTGTGCAGCTGTATATTTTCAAACAGGGGGAAAAAACTGTCTGCACTTTATTGTGATCACAGTCTGCTTGTTTTTTTTAAAGTGCTTGTCACATCTAAAATGTTACTTTGACTTGCAACTGAAGATGTAGAGAATACTGAGATATATATTTTGCATTGCCATTTAGCCTGAAAATACTGAGGTGAATTTTTATCCATATCGCCCAGCCCTGCTGTCAAATATGCAGAATTTTGTAAAATGATTTGTGTGGATATTTTCCATAAAAAGTAAAACATTGCACCCTGGGTTTGAAAATGCAGACTATACAATCAACCGTCACAGTGTAAAGTCAGATTTCTCTATGAACTTGAGGGGACTTTTCAGGTAGGTAAATTGTAATGAGGGAATAAGCAACAATGAACATATAAGAAAGTCAATCAACAGCTGTTTACTCAAACACTTGCAGGTGATTTTCACTATTCTCACAGTGAGTGAAGTTTGTTTCAATGTGGTGTGTGAGAGGGGGCCCAGTTTATGTACTCGTATCACAAAATCTTAATTATGAAAGGGACCAGGTGTCAAGTGTACCATTTCAAAGCTTTTACTTCATTAACAGCTAAACTCAGGCTGAGTTCAGCTGTCCTTGGATTCCATAAGGAGGAGAACCAGCTGTTGATCAAACACTACACAAAAGGTCACCAACAGCTGGTACCATGAAAAATTCTGTATTAAAGGGATACATTAAGGGTTTCAGCCAGCTTTGTATCATAATGTGGGCAGCATCTGTAAGTTAAAGGGATAGTGCACCCAAAAATGAAAATTCAGCCATTATCTACTCACCCATATGCCGACGGAGGCCCTGGTGAAGTCCTCACGTCCCTTGCGGAGATCAGCAGGGGGAGCGGCTAGCACACCTAATGGCTGACGGCGCCCCAGACTAACATCCAAGAACACAAAATTGAAACCACAAACATGTTCATTCGTAGTGATCCAAGTGTCCTTAAGCCGCGACATTAAAAACTGTTTCGAAAAACGTCATTTGAAATCTGTTTTTAGCCTCACGGTAGCCTGTAGCTCTGACTGCTCCTCTGTGCTCCGCGCTCATGTCTGCGCACTTGCGCGAAACCAGCAAAAGCATGAGCTTTGCTTACCCGTGTTTACATCACGGTCACACGTACACAGCAGGGGGAGACATCAGTAACCGCAGTAGCTAAAAGATAATTTGCACTACGGTCTTTTAGCAAAGGACAGCCCAACATGTCTGAAGACTTTGAAATTGAGGAGGAACAGTATTTCTTTGTTGAGCCGGATTTGTTTGAGCCCGAGTATACGGACGCGGAACTCAGGCTACTTGACGAGGCAGCCGCCGCAGCTCAGCCGCAGAATACCGCAGTCGAGCACTGGAAACCGGTGGTGTTGTTTCAAATGCAAAGCAATGCCAACGGATGAGGAAAGTCTTTGCTGCTCAGACTGGGAATTGGCGATGCCTGCACTTGAGAGTCTGGACATCAGCATTGACGAGACTGCTGTTCTTCAGAGACCGTGCATCACCGATTACCCTGGGCACGCACACGTGAGCGCGGAGCAAAGAGAAGCAGTCAGCTACAGGCTACAGTGAGGCTAAAAACCGAGCTCAAATGACGTTTTTCGAAACAACTTTTTATGTCACGGCTTCAGGACACTTGGATCACTACGGATGAGCAGGTTGGAGATATTTTGTGGTTTCAATTTTGTGTTCTTGGACGTTAGTCGGGGCGCTGTCAGACATTAGGTTTGCTAGTCGCTCCCCCCGCCGATCTCCGCAAGGGATGTGAAACTTCACCAGGGCCTCCGTCGGCATGGGGGTGAGTAGATGATGGCTGAATTTTCATTTTTGAGTGCACTATCCCTTTAACTTACGTTTGCCAGCACCCAGGTCTCCCTGCTCATTTGCCAGCAAAGATGACGCCTGTCACGTCATCTGGTAGATTCTCAGAGGCTTTCAGGCTGCTGCTCGAACTGCAGATTGTACTTCCTTATTTTTGTATACCCACCACCACCGACACAAAGAAAGAAGTGTATTGAGGGAGAGATGCCCTCTTTCACTGTCTTTCTTTTAAACTCCGACCATACACAGATCAAACTCTAAAACTAAGCTGATTAGAAACCAAGATTATGTCACTGTTTTGCCTATTTCTCACCTGAAACTATTCAGAAACATATTTTAGTGCACAGTATAGCTGTAATACAAGAGTTTGTGAACAGGAAGTGCGCCATACTGTTTCCAGCATTGTAAAAACAGGCTGAAAAAGATCCAAGGGTAAAACTAAGCAGTGCTGATCAAAAGAAACCAAGACTCTGTTACTGTGTCATCTATTTCTCACCTCAGATGTTTTCAACAACATATTTTAGTGTACTATTTAACTGTAATGCAAGACTGTTTGTTACTAGCAGGCTGCCATACTGTTTTCGGATGGCATCTCATTACGTCACCTGCCAGTAATAGTATTTATTGGTGTGGCGCAGTGCATTCTGGTAGTTGAAGATTTTCTACCTTTTGAGCAAAAGCAAATGCCACAGTCCTTTTTTTCTCTGGTCATATAGCACCAGTTTCAAAAGTATTTGCGTCTTGCTACTACATAGGCAGCCAGTTTTATGAAAAGGTCAAAATACTCATTCACTTAAAGTCCTTCTTCAGAACAACCTCATAACTTCACCCTCACCTGGTCACTACCTTTTTACAAAGTCTCAACCTCACCTGTGCACTGTCTCTAGGAATGTCCTGAACACAGCAAAATCTGCTTACTAAATTTCACATGCTGCCTCTCTCCTCGGCAGCTTTAGGGTGGGAGGTTCAACTCAGAGTTTGTTGAACCTCCTACCTGGAATACCCCTCAAGTGTAGTGCTGTGTACAAAGTCTTGCAGGTACACACCCAAGAATTGGAGAGGCGCCACCACAAAAAGGCTGGAAGAAGAACCTTTACAGTAGTGAAATGAACTGACTGTGAAATAAACTTAAAGTAAGATTGTGATTTTCCAGAGTGTCAGGAGTGTCAGGACAGCAATGACAAAACATTTGTGATGCTGTAGATGCTGTGTCAGCAGCAGTGGTGGGGGAAGTAGTAGATCCTTACTACAGTAAAAGAACTAATACAACACCGTAAAAAATACTCTTACTATAAAATCCCTGCATTAAAAATGTTGATTAAGTACAACCATAGGAGAACAATCAGGTAAATGTGTTGAAGTATTAAAAGTACTGATGTAGAAAAGTTTAAATAAATGCAATGTAATAAAAACAGTTGCCAATTAGTTTTCTAATCAATTGACTAATTGTTTCAGTTGCACTTGTATATTTTCATATGATTTATGCACAAACATCTTAATTTGTAAAGTAACTAGTACCTAAAGTTCAAATAAAATAATAGTAGTGCAGTAAAAAGCTCAGTATTTCTGTCTAACGTGTAGTGGAGTAGATGTAGAAAGTGGTAGTAGATGAAAATACTCAAGTAAAGTAAAACTAACTCAAATGTGTACTTAAGTACAGTACTTGAGTAAATGTATTAAGATACATTCCAGCACTGGTCAGCAGAGGGGTGCACAGTAACTGAAATTACAGTAACTGGGATTAATGGATCAAGTATAGTAGTATTTCTTCATTCTGTCCTGAAATATAATAATCCAGTCATTATAATGACAATGATGTTAAACATCATCCAAGTTTGATTGTATAAAATTCATGCATTTCATTTTAAACATTGTTCAGATTAAAAATGTATGTGTCCTGGAGTTGGACAACAATTTGTGGATTGTGGAAACCAGGTTTTTTTCTCTCATCTTCAACTTAGAAAATGTTGTCTTACGTAAGAGAGGCGCAAAAATGAGAAAAGATTTGTGAATTCCAGAGATCAGTTGGTACTAACAAAATAAGAACAAATTGTGGATATGAACATAGATGTGGATATGGATTACTGTTTCTTGCACCAGGCCCAGTGTACAAAGTGTAAATGCTGTCAGGTTTACATTGAAACTATTTTGTAGTGCATCATAATGGGTTGACAAGTCATTATGCAGCCTACCTTTGTATGAATATATCTGTATGTAGGGTTCTTAAGTATCCTAAACTCAGTTGTGTGTGTCCTACAGAAACATGCTGACAATACAGTGAATCTGAAGCAGTGTAAGTCCCAAGTTCTCCACAAGCCAAACCTTTGTAGGTCTGGTCATTGTAAAGTGGCAGGTCCTAAAACATTACACAGCTTGTCATATACTGGCCTCCATCTGTTGGCGGATCCAGCTAAGCGACTGTGTAATGCGAGTGTAAACGCCCGGCTTGTTCCTCATAGCACAGCCAATGCCCCAGCTGGTCGCACCAACCAGCTTCCATACTGCTGAGTCCTCACAGGCCAGAGGACCTCCACTGTCCCCCTGAGGAAACACAAGCACACCCATGAAACAGTCATAGTCCCTGTCTCACTAACCCAAATCACCAATGCTTCACAATCTCGTAAGAGAGGACATGCAATATAACGCTTTATCGTTATTTCAAAGAATATATTATTCACAGCAGGGGCCTGGAAGTGGGGGAAGTAGTGGGATTGATTACCCAGAGTCCCAGTGATAAGGGGCCCTCGAAAAGCCTAGAAGGAAAAGTTTGGTTTTGCTCACAATATTTTATTTCTAAGTACAGTAATCATTGCCATAACTAAATTAAAATTGGCTGAACAAATTGGTTAAGAGACTGAACTTTGTATTAAAAAACAAATGGTGGAGGCTCTCTAAGACCCCTTTACCCTTACATAAGGCACAAAATGGTTTAGTTTGTCCCTGCACTAGGATTCGTCTTTAAATACAGCTAGAGCCAAAGGAGTGATTGCTTTTGCTGCTGGAGCATCACATACACTGTCCGGTCTTTCCCCAAGAAAGGGAAATCAAAGTTCCAAAAAAGAAAAAAGGGGAAGAAGGCAAACTAAGGGAAAACAGCCTTCTGTCTGATTACTTTCAAAAGAAAGGTGAGCAATCGACGGCGGACCCATGGCATAGGCTCTACATAGACACATAGCCTATGCTGTATCCTAACATGTGCCACTCCGGCGATGCAGACCTCCTGTCTATTTTAGATTACAGCCTGCAGTTTACACCGTAACTATCGGGTAGTTACGGTGTAATCTGTTGTACTAACGGCGTACCAGTGTAGTACGTACCAATACATATATGTAGGTACAGGGGAACAAGATGTTAAATTATGGAATAAGGGGCTAACAATTAGTGAATTTACAGAGAATTTATATTATACGTTTTTTTAACTACTGAGTAGCCTACCTATTCTATTATATGTGCGACCTGCTGATCAATAATATGGACGTTTGGGGGGAATTTACAGAGAACTTATACAATAGGTACTTATTTTATTATTACAGGGTACAGTATGACAATGAAACTGAAAAATCGGAGGGCAGATGGAGGGAAGACTTCTGCAGCAAGTAATAAATCAGATGTGATTTTATTTCAAAATGACCTAATTACAAACAAACAGTCAATCTACATTGTTCCTTTTATATTTTCAGTGGGTAGCCTATACAACTACAGGGTACATCTGTGCATTTACTTCGGAACAAAGGTCCAGATGACAGTATGTTGTCATGGATACTGTTGGCATCTGAAGACCGTCTCAGCTGTCGCTCACCTCTCCAGCATTACATTAGTGGACACTCGTTTATGG
This sequence comes from Epinephelus cyanopodus, assembly GCA_026686955.1. Classification (NCBI taxonomy): domain Eukaryota; kingdom Metazoa; phylum Chordata; class Actinopteri; order Perciformes; family Serranidae; genus Epinephelus; species Epinephelus cyanopodus. The sequence continues at coordinate 1,059,623 of CM048927.1, forward strand.
CTTCATGACTCCGCTTACCGTCGGCAGACAGAATTCACCCATCCGAGATGTGACTCACTTGTGTTTTGGTGTGAGCACGCTGACAATTTTGAAGTCATTAAAATGCTGAAGGTCTTCTCCCTGGCAATTGTGTTCGTCCAGCATTACGGCTCCTCAACATGCAAGCTCACATGCTTGATATGCTTTACTGACAGCTTACTGTGCAGTTAATTTACAGTTTGTTCTTCTATGTTTTGAGAAAAGTAAGATCAAAACAAACATCTCACATTGCTGTGGTAGTTTTCCTCTTGTTACATTTAGTTACAGGGTAAATACAGCTATAAAAGCACTAATTGTTCCCCCGTAGTAACATTTAGTTACAGGGTAAGTACAGGGTATGCAGGCTGTATTCTAAAGCACCAATAGTTTCCCAGTAGTAACATTTAGTTACGGGGTAAATACAGGGTATGCAGGCTATAATACTAAATGTAAATTGTACATTGTATATCATATAAAAAACAAAATATTACATCCTTAACTTAGAGCCTTTACTTAACATACTTCTTATTTCAAATTAAGTAAACCGATAGCATTTAATTCTCTATTTCTTAGTTTTTCTTGCATTGCTTCATTTTGTCCTTCTTTTTCATCTTCCTTTCCACTCCTGATGAAGATGACAGGGTTGAGGTTGAGATGAGGGGAAAGAAGTTGGTGCACCTTGTATGGGGTGCTGTTTGTAAAGTGGCTCGCGCTGAAAATAACATCAACATTTTGCCATATTTAGCTTCAAACAATGTTTAAGAAAGTGTTGTGAATTTTTTAACATCACCTTTTACCACATTTACAGAAATATTTGTTAACTAAGAAATATATTAAATAGTTAAATCTAAATATTAAATGTAGCACCTAAATGTAGGGGAACTACCTCTTTTAGAATATTTGCACTCGTAATAATGAATTTGGGGCACCACCCTCCTAAGGAGGGAAGCGACTAATCAAATTAATAACTCCGTAAATTACTTATTAATTCGTGAGCACATTTATCAATAATGAATCAATCTCAATATCTGGGTTATGATTCCTCTAGACAGTGATCTCAGCTCCTGTACACAAGATGTACATCACAAACAACGACTGGGCGATAAATGAAGATTTATTTAACTAAATGGATAACACTGAGTAAATGAATAGCAAATGATGATTATATGACACAACACAAATTAACAGTATATATATGAATGAAATGAAAAGTAACACTCGTTTGGTTTGTTTAGTTTGGCGATAGTGGGAGAGTAACACTGAGACAGCCTATGGTAAACGGGAACCGCAGTAATGCGCAAAACCATTAACCTAGACCTGATGAAACCTAAATTACAATCGGGATAATTTAACTAAGCCTCCTGTTCGACCTCTCTCTTCACCGCATAGCGATTAGCTCGGATTATGGAAGTTTTGGGCCTACTTTTCAACAGCGGTGATTACAGGTGGACCTTCGTCGGGGTCCCTGGAATATCGCTAGCTCCTCTGGGGATTTCCAGCAGAATGGCACGGCCGTTTCACAGCCGAGGGAGCGGTTGAATTCGCGATGTCCGGTGGGTACCCTGCTGGTCCACGCTGTGGGAGGCCTTCGGGCTGGATGGAGAACACTGTGGCCAGTGGTGGGCAGCCGGTTCTAAGGAATCTGGAGCGAAGAGGTGGTCAACAGGTGCTGGTCTGTTCGTTCTGGTTACTTGTTTATAATAATGTGACAACAATATCGCTGGCTGTTCGATATTGATGTCTACGTATAAAAATGTTGAGAACACTGAAGATGAAAGAAACTGGATCGATAAAATTTCAAAGTTCAAAATAACTTTGCTTGTGAGCATAAATGTGTTAAAAACGTAATAAAAGAAATAATGCACTGCTAAAAAGGTAAAATGTGAACAAATACGGCAGACAAAAACGAGGGAAAAATTGAAGCAACAGTTAAAAGTTAAGAGCGCGTAAAACAAGAGAAATAAACAAGAGGAGAAGAGAAAAACAAGAGAGGACAAAACTCGAGCGAAACACAAGACGGGGAACACAAGAGAGCGAGAGAAACACAAGAGAAGGGTCAGAGCAGGGGGCGCCCGGGTATTTCACTAGGTCAAAAAGTGGGCGGTGATCCTGATCCAAAGGGTAGGTTTTCCTCGTGATGAAGAATATATCCCTTTAAGATCTTTATCAGAGGAAAACTTTAATTCTTTCCTGATACGAGGTTGTATACTTTAATATGTTACGCGCGAGTGACGCATACTCTTCCCACTATGGTCCACATTATTTCTTAATATCCAATTAAACACACAAATTAATATTAAATCAAAATACACTTATTATGCCATGATATCAGCTAGCCTATGTCAAATACACACAGTCTGATTAATTCGATGACAATATATAATGATAAACAGAATGAAGGAACAGGTTGATTAATACTACCTAATTATATCTTCATTAAATATATATATATATAAAGTGGACTTCCTTACGGTAACTTTTCCTAACTCCGCCACGAGGTGGCAATATGGCTACATGTTAGAGAGTTGAAATTAACATTTAATTATGCCACATACCGGAACTTTTGGTCTTAACAAAGAACCATTCATATTAGAACCTGATGATGCTATGTTCAAGTCAAAGCATGTTACATGGTAATAAAGAGGCACAAGGATCTGACACATACGTTTCAGTCCTTGTCGCAATAGAACCTTTGTCTCTCCCCGGAGTCAAATTTAAGTGGCAGAATGCGGTCATCAAAGGGTGCATTGTTTTTCAAAGCAGAGTTGGTAATAAAAACTAGTACCTCAGGGTCAAAAAGGAAGCCCCCCCTTCATTAGTTAATGTCCTGATTTGAATGGTCTTCGCATGATGTCCTTGGAGAGGATAAAGGTCAGTTAGGGGACAGGATAATAATTGGCCTGGCTGAGAATATACATCGATGTGTCCCTACATAAATGTTAAATCTAAATATTAAATCTAAATCTTAAATCTAATTCTAAATGCTGAATCAAAATCTAAATCTAAATATTAAATCTAAATGTTAAATCTAAATCTAAATCTAATTGTTAAATCTAAATATTAAATCTAAATCTAGATCTAAATGTTAAATCTAAATGCTAAATCTAAATCTAAATGTTAAATCTAAATGATCTGGGTGAAACTAAATATTTAGCTAATATGCAAATTCACACCACCGGTCACCGGAAGTACCAAAATAAAAGCTCGAGATGGTCAGACTGTGTTTATAGAATCAAATGATGAATTAAAACCAAGTTATCAGGGGAAATGAACACTTGAACATACATAAGCGTGATAATTACTACCTAAAATAACAAAAAACATGTTTGGAGAAATTTTATTTGACATGTACTTTCCGAGAACCGGGGCCCAGCCCGAACCAGCTGCATGGGCTTGTCCCCCTGTAGGCCCACCACCCGCAGAGGGATCCAGAAGGGTTCGGTGCAGTGTGGATTGGGCAGCAGACCAAGGCGGGGGCCTTGGCGGTCCGATCCTCGGCTACAGAAGTTGGCTCTTGGGACATGGAATGTCACCTCTCTGGCGGGGAAGGAGCTGGAGCTGGTGGAAGAGGTTTAGCGCTACCGGCTAGATATAGTCGGCCTCACCTCGACACATAGTTCCGGCTCTGGAACCCAAGTCCTTGAGAGGGGGTGGACCTTCTTTTTCGCTGGAGTTGCACTGGGTGAGAGGCGGAGGGCCGGGGTGGGCTTTCTGATAGCCCCCAGACTCTCTGCCTGTACGTTGGGGTTTACCCCAGTACACGAAAGGGTTGCTTCCCTGCGCCTTCGGGTCAGGGAACGTGTCCTGACTGTTGTCTGTGCTTATGCGCCGAACAACAGCTCAGAGTACCCGCCCTGGGACGGGTGCTGGACAGTGCCCCAACCGGGGACTCCATTGTTCTGCTGGGGGACTTCAACGCTCACGTGGACAATGACAGCGGGACCTGGAAGGGCGTGATTGGGAGGAACAGCCTGCCCGATCTGAACCCGAGTGGTGTTCAGTTATTGGACTTCTGTGCGGGTCGCAGTTTGGCCATAAATAACACTATGTTCAAACATAAGGATGTCCATCGGTGCACGTGGCACCAGGACAGCCTAGGTCGCAGGTCAATGATCGACTTTGTAGTCGTATCATTTGATCTGCGGCCATATGTTCTGGACACTGGTGGTGAGTTGGATCAGATGCCACGCAGACCTGGCAGGCCCAAACGAACAGTGAGGGTCTGCTGGGAACGCCTGGCAGAAGAACCTGTCCAGATGGTCTTCAATTCCCACCTCCGGGAGAGCTTCGACCGCATCCCGAGGGCAGAGGGGGACATTGAGTCCGAATGGGCCTTGTTCCGCTCTGCCATTGTTGAGGCGGCGGCTGCAAGCTGTGGCCACAAGGCTGCTGGTGCCAGTCGCGGCGGCAATCCGTCAGGCTGAAGAAGGAGGCCTACAGGGCATGGTTGGCCTGTGGGTCTCCGGAAGCAGCTGACGGGTACCTGCGGGCCAAGCGGAGCACAGCGGCGGTAGTCGCAGAGGCAAAAACTCGGGCCTGGGAGGAGTTTGGTGAGGCCATGGAGGAAGACTATCGATCGGCTCCAAAGAGGTTCTGGCAGGGGGGAAGGCGGCAACTTGCTCACACTGTTTACAGTGGGGGTGGGGAGCTGCTGACGTCAACTGAGGACATTGTCGGGCGGTGGAAGGAATACTTTGAGGAGCTCCTCAATCCCATCAGCACGTATTCCAGTTAGGAAACAGAGATGGGAGTATCGGGGGCGAGTCGTCCAATTTCTGGGGCAGAAGTTGCTGAGGTAGTGAAACAACTCCAAGGCAGCGGAGCCCCAGGGGTGGATGAGATTCGTCCTGGATATCTCAAGGCTCTGGATGTTGTAGGGCTGTCCTGGTTGACACGCCTCTGCAACATTGCGTGGACATCGGGGGCAGTGCCTCTGGAGTGGCAGACCGGGGTGGTGGTTCCCATCTTCAAGAGAGGGGGACCAGAGGGTGTGTTCCAACTACAGGGGGATCACATTCCTCAGCCTAACTGGTAAGGTCTACTCCAGGGTGCTGGAGAAGAGGGTCCGGTCGATAGTTGAACCTCAGATTGAGGAGGAGCAATGTGGTTTTCGTCCCGAACGCGGAACCGTGGACCAGCTCTTTACCCTCGCTAGGGTGCTGGAGGGGGCATGGGAGTTTGCCCAACCGGTCCACGTGTTTTGTGGATTTGGAGAAGGCTTACGACCGTGTCCCCAGGGGCATCCTGTGGGGGGTGCTCTGGGAATATGGGGTTGGTGGCCCCTTGTTAAGGGCCATCCAGTCCCTGTACCGAAGGAGCACGAGTCTGGTTCGCGGGATCTTGTTCACGAGTGAGGGTAGGATGGAGCGGGAGATTGACAGATGGATTGGGGCAGCGTCAGCGGTGATGCAGGTGCTTAACCGGTCCGTTGTGGTGAAGAGGGAGCTTGGCCAAAAAGCGAAGCTCTCGATTTACCGGTCGATCTACGTTCCAATCCTCACCTATGGTCACGAGCTCTGGGTAGTGACCGAAAGAATGAGATCGCGAGTACAAGCAGCCGAAATGAGTTTCCTCCGCAGGGTGGCTGGGCTCAGCCTTAGAGATAGGGTGAGGAACTCGGACATCCGGGAGGGACTCGGAGTAAAGCCACTGCTCCTCCACATTGAGAGGAGCCAGTTGAGGTGGTTCGGGCATCTAGTGAGATTGCCACCCGGACGCCTCCCTTGGGAGGTGTTTCGGGCGTGTCCAACCGGGAGGAGACCTCGGGGCCGCCCCAGGACACACTGAAGGGATTACATCACCCGGTTGGCCTGAGAACGCCTCAGGGTTCCCGCGGAAGAGCTGACGGAAGTGGCTGGGGAGAGGACTGTCTGGGCTTCTTTGCTGAGGTTGCTGCCCCCGCGACCCAGATAAGCGGAGGACGACGACATGTACTTTGAGTTGTTAGTGTCCCTTCGGAGGAAATCGCCTGGTTGTTTAACTATATCTCACATTTTTCACGTCACTATAGCACCATTTAGACTAATCTGATGTTTGTAAAGTCCATAAACACAACGATTGAACACACATCACTATTTCTGTGCACACAGCTAACTGTTAGCCGTTAGTGGTGTCTGTAACGTTAATAACTCAATAAACGGTCCGTGAAAAAAATATTTTTTCCAGTGGATATCTTAGTTACAACATGATTAAGCTAGCAAAGCAGTTTTGTGTTGCTACGTGTGGTATTTATCCAGTTTTGGGAAATCACAATGTCTAGAAAGCATCAGTGGCTGCAGCTGACAGAGACAGCTAACATCAGGACGTCATCTGTTAACAGCCTCCCGTTGTCGGGTATGACATGAAACTACTCCAGTTAGCTCAATAATGTTGTAACTAAGACATCCGCTGGAAATTTTTATTTTTTTTTACGGACCGTTCACTGAGTTAATGAGTCATTACAGACACCGCTAATAGAGCTAAGAGCTTACGGTTTTCTAATGGGTGTTCTCCCTGGACGTATTTGTAAACAACACGGCAATTCCTTAAGGGACACTAACAACTCAAAGTACACGTCAAATAAACTTTCTCCAAACATGTTTTTTTGTTATTTGGTGTAGTTATTATCACGCTAATGTATGTTCAAGTGTTCATTTCCCCCGATAAGTTGGTTTTAATTCATTATTTGATTCTATAAACACAGTCTGACCATCTCGAGCTTTTATTTTGGTACTTCCGGTGACTGGTGGTGTGAATTTGCATATTAGCTAAATATTTAGTTTCACCCAGAACATTTAGATTTAATATTTGACATTTAGATTTAACATTTAGATTTAGTATTTAGATTTAATATTTAGATTTAGATTTAGATTCAGCATTAATATTTAACATTTAGATTTAGATTTAGCATTTAGATTTAAAATTAATATTTAGATTTAACATTTAACATTTACGTGCCACATTTAATATTTAGATTTAACTATTTAATATATTTCTAAGTTAACAAATATTGCTGTAAATGTGGTAAAAGGTGATGTTAAAAAATTCACAACACTTTTTAAAACATTGTTTAAAGCTAAATCTGGCAAAATGTTGATATTATTTTCAGCGTGAGCCGCTTCACAAACGGCACCCCATAACCTTGTCCATATGTTGAACCTATAGAGAAAAACTGTTTCAGTCTCTTAACCATAATATATAGTCTGAGATATCTGGATTTCTGACAGCCATGATGTCTCCCAGCTGGTGAGAAGCCATCAAACTGTTGGCCACACAGCCGCAAAGCCATCATCGCTGGCACTCTAGATGTGAATAAATACAATATTAATGGTCTACGTAAGGCTATACAAGAAATACTGTATAGCTAACTAAAATCAGCGCCTAATTTCTAGTATGTCAACAGACCATTACAAATATGTAGCACATTAATAATGGAAAAGTTGCAGTTAATTTCCAATCACCGTGTGGAACAAGCTTGCAACAACAGTAGTCATCTAGCAATAAGCCATGAAACCAGAAGCATGAGTGAGTATTCTATTTCACTGACAAAACCTAAATGAAGCATAGGACATGTTTGATATGCTGCTAATCAGCAGCAAAGCAATTGTAAGTGTATATAAGTTCAAAGGAGGAAAGTTTAGCCAGTGCAGTAACAACACTAAAGTTAGCTTGTGATTTGTAGCTTCCGATTCCCAGTTAAGTGAAAGTTATGGGAAACATTATTAATAGTTCATTATCCTGTTTTGCACCACTTACACTTATTAAAGAGTGTTACACATCAAAGCAAAAGCCTTAAAACACAGTTTCGGAATCATGAAACCTTTATTTTGCTTATAAAAACAGAAAAGGGGCGATTTCACTGATATTTCTCCATCAACCACGTTAGACCAGGTCCAGATCAAATAACTCTATGCTTATTATACTTAGACATATTTTTACCTTTTGAAATATGATCACACAATATCTCTAAAGAATGCATTGTCAAATCTGTTTAATGTGGTCTAGGTGGGGAAAAAAAGCAGTGAAATTGCCTTTTTTTCAGTTTTCCCCAAAAGATTAAAGGTTTCACTAATTTAAAACTGTGTTTTAGTGAGAGTAAATGTCCTTAGTAATTTAGTCTATATTTGACAAGTCTAACGTTAGTGGTTTTTGATTCATAAATATCAGTGAAATCACCCTTTTTTCATAAGCAAAATAAATGTTTCAAAATTCTTAAACTGAACAGCGTTAAGACCTTTGCTACGATGTCTAATACTAACACTTTCATAAGTATAAGTTCAAATAAGGATAATCCGCCGCTAAATATCATTATTTATATTCCCCTAAATTTTTCCTTTCATCCTGAATCAGATGCGACGAGTTGTAAGCTAACTTCAGCGCTGTAGTGCAAGACAGGACAGTAACGTTAGCAGATTAGCTTACTTCCTATGTGAATAAAATCACCTGAACATGTTTGTGTGTCTGTAAGACACAAACCCACATGCATTAACGTTATAACATTATTCTACTGCATTGGATGTAATGACACTTTAAATTCTATTAGAGCAATCATAAGTATCAGGTTGTAACAGCTGCAGGGTAACGTTAACACTTTGCTCTTTTAGCTGGACGCACAGCGTTAGGTTGGATGTGAACGTCCGGTACCTAGTAAATGATTAGCGAGCTAACACTCCAACAACACCTTTCATTTGTTCAGTTAACGCTACATTTGAGAGGAGCCACAAACCAGACTATTTTGTGCCAGTAAATATATTCAAGTCATCACCCACCATATGTTTGTGTAAAGTAGGTTAACAACAGTGCCATCTACAGAGAAGAAAAGATGGCGGCTTGAGCAACCACGCATGAGGACACTGTGCACCAAACTTTATCCAGTTGCTTCAAAAGGAATTTCTTTGACTTATTTGTTTAACATAATGACGACTAGGACCCGGGGTGCTTATAGAGCGAGCTTTGCCGCTAGAGTTGGCGGAAAAAGAGACATTGCTTTGCGTAAAGCACTCGAGGCTGCGGGGCACGACTACACATTTGGAGCCGGCTGCACGGAGGAGCTCGAGGCTTTCGAGGAGGAATTCCCACCGCTGCTGGTAACACCATCTAAATCTCCAGCAATGAAGAAAAAGGCCAGCGATGCTGCGGAGAGCACCTCGCTTAGCATGGACATGGTCAAATAGTTTGAAGAGGTAAAGAAACTGATTAACTTCAGATGCAACTCTATTGACTGTAAGATTATACACCTGGAGGAAAAGTTGGAGCGCACCACTGTTGAGCTGAAGGCTGTGAGCATGAAGGTGGCCCACGTTGAGTAGAGGGTCTCCCAGGTGGAGCAACTGGAAAAGCAGATCACCAAAAGGATGGATGAGCTGGAGACATACACGTGCCGATGGAACCTCAGGCTCGTTGGAGTTCCCGAGTCTGACCAGGAGGACGTCCGCAGTCACGCCATCACCATCTGCCAGGAGGTGCTGCCTGACAAGAGGGACACACTGGCAGAGCATGTGGACACCGTCCATCGCCTGGGCAGGAGGAGGCAACCTGTGGAGGGTACCAACCCCAGAAGGATCATCATCCAGTTCATCTCTCGGGTCAGTAGAGACGCGGTGTGGAGAACTGCAAAAACCTCTTCGTACCTCAGGGAGCGCGGCCTCCAATTCAAAGAGGACTTGTCGAAGGGGGACAGAGAGCGGAGAGAGAGGCTTTGGCCCACGGTGGAGAGGGCGTGCGCCGATGGGAAAAAGGCCTTCATTCAATCAATCAATCAATCAATCAATCAATTTATTTAAAGTGCAAAATCACCATGGTACATGGTCTCAATACACTTAACAATAAATACAGTAAGATCAAGTACAATAAAAACATACAATAAAACAATACAAAAGCACCAAAGAGCAATAAAAAGACAGTTAAGAATTAGATTGAACCAAAATGTTGGGTAAAAAGGTAGGTTTTAAGACGGGACTTAAAATTTTCAATAGATGAAGCTCCTTTGATTTCAAGTGGAAGGCCATTCCATAAAAAAGGAGCACGGTAAGAGAAGGCCCTGCCACCAGCTGACTTTTTATTAATCGATGGAATGACAAGGAGGTTTGAACTAAGAGAGCGAAGAGGACGTGACGGAAAGTAGAGAGTAAGCAATTCATTGCCGGGGCTCGAGCCTTCATAGAGGGAGAAGGTAAGATTAAACTCCCCTGAGTGACTATAACTATGCTAGGAAACACAGGCACACTCTGACTGCTTTTGTTGATCTATTTTGTTAAATGAAGAACTAATAATGGACCAATTATGACATGTGCGCTCAACCTTGACTTGTGTTTTGAGTTGATTTCTGTCATCGTCTGAGTCGCCTATTTCCTTTTGAAACAATCTGATAAACTTTGCAATCATTGTGTGACAAACAGGGTCACTACGTTTGTCTGGTTTGCAGGATAAGGGACATAGTTTTCATTTTGATTAATATTTATGGCTATAATTGCGGGTCAGATAATGATGAGTTTTTGGGCTCTTTGGACGCTAAACTTACCATTTTAACACAAAAATATTTTAATGCACACCTGATAATTGGAGGGGACTTTAATATTGTTCTGAACGAGTCTCTTGACAGATGGCCACCCAGTAAGCCCTCGCTTGCAAATTCTTCATTAAAAACGCTGATGAATAAATATGATCTTTATGATGTATGGAGGGAGAAATTCCCCAGGGACAGAGTTTACACTTGGAGTAACAAGGATGGCTCTAGACAATCAAGGCTCGACTATTGGCTTGTTTCTAACTCTCTAGATAAGGATTCCATCACAGTTGATCTTTTACCCACTCTGTTGACAGATCATAGGGTAGTATTGCTTAATGTTAACCTGTCTCGAGACAATCTAAATGTAAAACACTTCTCTTATTGGAAAATGAACTGCTCCTTGTTAAAACATAATTCTGTGAAAATTGAATTGCAGAGATTGATTAAGCGGCATTGGGATCAAGCTCAGAAGGACAAAGTTTATGGCAAAAACTGGGAATTGTTGAAGTATGAAATAGGTAAATATATGAGGAAATATGGTAGCGACTTAGCTAAATCTAGAAGAAAAGAAGTAGGAAATATCACCTCTGAGATAACCAGCGTTCCTCCAGATTCACTCTCTGCTAAAGATAGACTCAGATTGATTGAACTCCAAAACGAAACTTGATGACTTGTATAAATGTAAGAGGGGGGCAGAGGGGGCTTTTGTTAGATCGAGGCAGAAGTGGCTGGAGGAAGGAGAGCAGATGACTTCATACTTTTTTAAACTGGAGAAATCTCGAGCCAAGCACAACACCTTATCTGAGTTAAATATCAGTGGGTCCGTTATCAATGATAAGGAAAAGATATCCGAGTTTTGTTATAATTACTTCTCCTCTCTTTTAGGGCTGCAACTAACGATTATTTTGATAGTCGATTAATCTGTCGACTATTTTAATAACTAATCGATTAATCGGATAAACGAAGAAACTTTTTTTTTTGCTTATTCCAAAAATATTTTTATTTTCAAAACACCTGAGCTTACTTCTGGTGCTTCCCCCTGAACAGCAGCACGACACAACAATATAAAATAAATAAAAATTAAATAAATCAAACCGCACACTGATTCCAACAGGTACGGGAGGAACTAGTGCAAAATAAACAGCAGATCAGCAGCACAAGATAAAATAAAGATCTATGCCTTGAGCTTGTAGATTATGGAATTATGAACATGTGTGCAAATCTACCAATATATATTCTTTCACATGAATGTTAACAAATCTTTGCAACATTATTAGCCAACGTTAATCTATTCCAACCACTCGGATGCAACAATACTGTCTACCACCTCCGGTTTTAGGCCAGCTATCAAGCTGTGTATTATTCCCACAATTTCCAGCCAACAATATTTTTTTTTAAAGTATTATATTCTTATACATGATCGCTCCGGTAACATAGCGGCCACGAGAGGGTTAAACTAAGATGGCGGCCCAGTCACCCATCCACTACCACGATAACTTGTTTATTTCTCGCCTCTTTACTAACTATGGCAATTATTAAATATATCGGCATGACTTAAGGGCCGTCCACACCAAGAAAGATAACTGTAACGTTAACTATAACGATAACAATGGCAGCATCCACACCAATGAACGTTATCGTCGTGTTGCTAGGTTACGCCAAACACACACTGCTCGGTGCGGTCAGCAGGGGAGCATGGTGATGGATAAAATGGATATTGATGACCTGTTATTGCTGTATGTTGCGAGACAGAAAAAGAAAACCAATTTACCGCTTGCTCCACTTGTCTGTCTGTCTGTCAGCTCCATCTGTCATGAGACAAACATGAATGAAGACGTGCAGTTTATTGTGTTTCACCAGCGACGAGCTGTCATTACGCGCGACAATTACGCACGGCTGCGCGCTCTTTATAACTCACTGTGTGAACCTATGTTGCATAATAAAGATTGGCCCCCCTCAGTAACTTCATCCTGGCTCCTGAATTTTATGAATGGAGGGGAAAAGAGGAGACGCATTCCCCTGCAAAATGTATTTTATTGCAGTTATTTACCTGGTATTTGCAAAACAAAATCACTGAAGTTAAGGTTCTGTCACAAAACTATATTGTTACGGATCTTTGCACATGTTTAAGTGGGTGTATGGAAATCCTGGAGCTTTCTTAGTGGGTATACGTGATGTGATGAACGTCTCGACCTGTCATTTCGGATGGATTTTGATTGGCTGTCAGTGTTTCTATCGTTCATCAAATCGCTCTGAAAGTGATCCAAACGATATCGTCCACCAGTTATATTTATAGTTATAGTTCTTGGTGTGGACGGCCCTTTACCCTGTGTCTGCTGAAGTGCCACTGCCTTCATCCAGGCTAACAAACACATGTTTTCTCTTCAGATGCTCACGCATCATCGACGTACTCCCGTGCCATGTAAAACGAGCGTTGCAAATGTTGCATTGAACGCCCTCCTTTTCAGTCTTGGTGAAGTTTTCCCACACCACTGATGTTTTAGGTCGGGATTTGGGTTGGGTTGTGTCCATGTTTTTCTCCACCGCTGCCTCGGCCATGGCTGTTTCTTTTCTGTGCGTCCTGCTGATGTTTACACGCCGGTATCCACGGACATATATAAAGACCCGACGAATCGATCACAGAATTAGTTGGCAACGATTTTTTTCGTCACGACGAATCGACATAATCGATTCGTTGTTGCAGCCTTACTCTCTTTACAAAACTAAATTTGATCATAATGCTATGTTGTTGTTCTTTAGTTATATAAATATACACTCTATTAGAACCATTACTCACGCTCAGAAGCTGATGTGTGATTCCCTAATCAGCCAGCAGGAGGTGCAAGACGCTATCTTAAACCTTAAAAAACAATAGATCACCTGGGAATGACGGCGTCAGCTCTGAATTTTCTAAAGAGTTTTCTGATCTGTTGGCACCATTTCTTTTTAAGGTTTTTTCTGAGAGCGTTGCAGGAGCACAACTTCCTGCTACTATGACACAGGGGTTCATTAATTTAATACCCAAACCCAGAAAAGACGTGCTTCTTACTGACAACTGGAGACCCGTAACTCTATTAAATAATGATTATAAGATATTTGCTTTAAACTAACACTAAGTAACTTTTCAACCTTCATAAAATATTTTCATAACTTTTGTGATGATACATCGACTTACAACTAGTTGAATGACACCTCTGTCATGGCCTGAGGGGGTCTGTATTGCTTTCACTGGCACTAAGCAACTTCGAGGAGGGTGGCAGGAACCCTGCCGCACAAAAAACTACAAATGTGTTGACTGCTTTACGGCATACGTCACTTCCCCCTTTCCCCATTTGTTACAAAGACGGAAGTCGATGCGAACACTTACACGCAATTGCTGCTATCATGGCAGAAGCTGCAAAACAACCAAAGAAACGAAAAGTTTTGTCTGAGGAGACAAAAAAAAAAGAAAAAGGCCTCCCTTTTTCTTTTTTTTTTTCTACCCGGATAAAAGGACAGTCAAGGATCAACATTGGCCCGGCTTTCACTCGCTGGCGTGAGCTCAAAGACGAGGAGGGATTTCCGACCGATGCTGCCTTGGCTCTGTTCCTGCTGGACTAGTAAGTAGCTTTCAATGCTCAAATCAAAATGATAATGCTGATGTTAGCTATTGGAAATATGCGTGGTAGCAATAAATAGTTCCACACTGACACGACCAGCCACGCAACAAGCTCAAAAGTACTGTATAAAGAAAAAGCAATGCGATGACAAAACGCAAATATAGAGTTTGAGTAAAATACGTAGGTTCCTATTGTGGAAAGATCAGTCATACTGAATCATTGTGGTGTTATCATGTCAGTTTGTATGTATGTGACAGTAGTTTCTGATGATTGTTATGTTATAGTTTCAGAGAAAAACGGGATTCTTGTCGTGTTTTTGTTGAGTTGACTACAGTGATTGCAAAAGAAGTCAACCCGTGTTGCTTGCTATAAATAATCAGTAAAACAAAACCCGTGTGCAATGTGCATTGAGTTATGACTTTTCATGGTCCTGCTTATCAATAGCACCTTGTGCTGAGTGTAGCTAAAACTACAGGGATTGTTGCATGTTTAAAATTCTACATGTAACGTTTATTTAGTCAGTCCTGAAGGGTCTGTGTGTAGCTCACTTCAGTAGCACCAAGCACCTAACTTTGAAGGTTACAATCTCAGTTAGCCAGTACACTTGACATCTTCAAGTCAGTCTGATAACAAGATATTTTTGTTATTGTTATGTGTCTATTGGACATTATGTTGTGTAAGGTGTATATTATTATATATTTGATGTTGTATTGCTAATTATTGTTATTCTTATCTTATAATTCTCTAGTATAACATAGATGATGCATTTTATTACATTGTGTGATGTTTATATAGTGCCTTTATTTCCAGTGTGTATACTTTTGTGTTTCTCTTGCATTACTCTTGATCCATATAAATTTCTTATGTTATTTCTCTACAGCTATCAAAAGAAGCAAGTAACATCTACTCCCCACAAGCAACACCTCCAACTGCTACAACCTATAGTTTCCGGCTTTACAGAAGAGTCGGACCATGTTAGGTACTTTGTGTTTCCCAGGGCCTGCATTTGTTTGTTTTGGGCAACGTTTAGTATTTTTCAACATGTCCTATTTTCTGTTTTGACTCAGGGGAGAACCAGAGAACCTGGAAGAAGGCGCTAGGGCAGAATCTTACAATCTACTCTATCTGCAGCATGCATTCTCTGAGTGTTGTGGAGGAAGAAGAGCGGCATGACTCTCCAGATGACTCCAGATAACTTCTAACATTGTCACACAGATTATTCAATGTTTCTTATTTTAACTGTCATAGTTTATTTTTATCCTGCTCTATTTATCCATGTACATGCATCACACTTTTGTTTTGTTTTTTTAATTCACAGTAATTTTTTTCAACTGTCATTGTCGTTCATTTACTACCACTGTAATACAGTGTTGTTGTGCCATTTATTTATTCAAATCATACACATATCCCGTCATTGCAAAAATGTACATTGCATTTATGCCACTCTTTTTTTTCATGATATTTCTTGCGTAACACTGTGCATGTGCCTGGAAATGTTTTTCTTTTTTCTCTAGGTCGTATGTTTTACTTGTTACTTCCTGTACTGTGAAGGGACAAGTGGCAAAATAACAATTTGAATGTGTTGAATGTGACAAAGTACTTGAATTTTGAAAACTGTGAAAGAGGGTGTATAAATAAAAGTTTGTCTGGGTCTGTCTGGGTCTCGGGGTTCAAGTCCTCTGGTGTCCTACTTCTTCCCCTCCCTCTACCTCTACCTCTGCCTGCACCTACTCCCTCCCCCCTCTGCCCCTGCCTCTGCCAGCACTAGTGTGTGGGGGCTCAAACTGGTGGAGGTAGTGTCCTGGACAGCAAATTCCTGATAAAACAACAGACAGAAATGTTATGTTACAAATGTAAACATTTTTGATGTTCAATAAGCATCAGAATCATATTGAACTTTATTGCCAAGGACATACAGGAATTCGTCTTGGCTTTTAGTAATTCAGAAATGACAGTGACAATAACAGACTCGCATAGAGTAATTTTAGTAATAAATGTATGTATAATTCTCCATATAGAATCCTAATAATAGAATTATAACAGTATAGGAAACAATTCAATGTGAAGAAACTGTTTAGAATGAATAGTAGTACTTTCCCTGAGAGACTGAACTGTATATTCGTGCGAATTGTGCAGGGTTGATATTCAGGCAATGCGGCACCTTCCTGCCAGTATCGATACGTGTGTTTACTGTAGGCTCTAAACTCGTCAGCCGCTCGCCGCTGACGAGTCGGGGGGTGGGGGGGCGGGGGCGTTGGGGGAATAAGGTACTAAACCAAAGTTAAACGTTTCTTATTTTCAGCATTGTCATATGATATTGTTTAGCCACAATTAGATTCATTACATCATTGCTATTCATCCTTCACACAGACACTGGAAACAGAAATGTATTGTTTCAAACTAACTGCAGGCGACCGGGAGATCAGGGATTTTACGACGCTATGCGCTGGTCCTCATGGGAAATGTGGTCTTCCTTCAGGCAAAACACTACCGCTTTGGTCCACTGGCGCCGCTAAAATCAACCAAAACTGAAAGTTCTTAAGTATTGCTTTAATTTTTGCAAAGCGATTTAAAGTAGTTCTGGACTCAATAATCGATGAAAATCAATCAGGATTCATGAGTAAAAGGCACATTGTTAATAACCTAAGACTTGTTTTGGATTTGATTGATTACTCAGATTTGATTGAAGATGATAGTTTTATCCTTTTCTTGGATTTTTACAAGGCTTTTGATACTGTTGAGCATCCGTTTATTTTCTATTGCCTTGAAAAATTTGGGTTTGGGGAATATTTTTGCAATGCAATGAAAACTCTTTATACAAATGGTAACAGCTCTGTAAAACTGACTGGTGGTACTACACAGAGGGTTTATCAGGAGAGAGGAATACAACAGGGGTGCCCTGTCTCTGTTTATTTGTTTTTAGTGGTGGCTCAAATGTTTTGTGTATATATAAAATCATGTAATTTGGAGGGCATCTCTACTGCTGGTAGGAAAATTTTACTGAGTCAACCAGCAGATGATACTGCACTTTTTCTTAAAGACGCTTTACAAGTAAAGCCGGCTATTTGTTCAGTCTTGTTTTTTTTCTAAAGCATCAGGTTTATGCTTAAATTTAGGTAAGTGTGAATTATTTGCATTAAAAAACAATGATATAACCTCAATCAATGATATTTGTGTTAAAAGTAGGATAAATTATTTAGGCATTACCATAACAAAAGAGCAGCAGGAGAGATGCTCTCTGAACTTTGAGCCCAGAATGAAAAAGGCTGAGAGCAGGTTTAATCAATGGCTGCAGAGAGATCTGTCTTTGAGGGGCTGTGTGCTCCTATCCAAGGCTGAGGGAATTTCACAGCTCATTTATGCTGCCTCTTCTCTGGCTCTGGACAGTAAAACAATTTAAAAAATTGATCAAATGTTGTTTAACTTCTTATGGAAGAATAGAATACATCTGTCGTAATCAATACCAGAAAGAATGGAGGGCTTGATTTTTTTGGACTTTGGATCATTACATCATGTATTTAAGATTAATTGGTTAAAAAGTTTTTTTTTTAAAATGATTCATCTTTATGGAACTTTATCCCCAAATTTGTATTTAACCAAATTGGTGGACTTCCCTATTTGTTAGTGTGCAATTACCAGATTAATAAAATACCTCTAAAATTGTCAGAGTTCCATAAACAGGTCTTACTTGCATGGAAAATAATCTACAAACACAATTTCTCCCCTCAGTAAGTATTATCTATGGAACAACGGAGACATTTTACACAACAAAAAGAGCCTCTTCCTTAGAAACTGGTTTGAAAGAGATATTCATACAGTCGCTCAGTTGCTGAGCCCAGATGGCTTATTAATGTCCTATGTGGAGTTTATACAAAAGTTTGGTTTTCCGGTTACAGTAAAAGAATTTTACCAGGGAATTGATTCCATTCCTACAGGTGTTGTAAACTTGTACAGAGGCTCCTTTCAGCCGTGTACTGTCTCCGTTGTAAATCCGCTTAACACTGTCTGTGGCAAAGTCTGTTTTGGATCACACAAAAGCAACAATAGAGCCATTCGGGAACTTTTTATGAATGAAATCTCAACGAAACCTTATATCACCACCTACTGGGCTAAATTTAACATCAATATACCTCGGCCCAAGGTTTGGTTGTTACCACACAAATATATGATCACTAACAAAGTCAAAGAAGCGTCTTATAAAATATTACATAAAATTTACCTAGTAAAGCATTTCATGCAGAAATTTAAGAATGATACTGATGTCAATTGTTCCTTTTGCTCGGTACAACCCAAGACAGTTAACCACATATTCTGGCATTGTAACTACACAAAAAGGCAATGGAAAGATATAGCAAAATGTATCTCTGATAAGTTGTATATGAACTTTAATCTGCATTTTGAACATGTTATTTTTGGCTTTCATTCTGCTACTACAGAAGACCTGGATAAGGCTTTTGTTATTAACCTGATACTACTTTATGCAAAGTTCCACATCCACAGAGCTAAATTTGCTGGAGATAAACCCATTTTTTCTGTTTTCTACAAGTGTTTTGAATTATATTTACAGTCCCTCACCCTGCTAGGAAATAAGAAAGCCATAAAAACAAAGAACATTTGTGAAAAGTTTAATATTGGTAAGTAATTAGCTGTTATTATGTTGGTATTATTTTCACAGTTACTATTTATTTATTTATTTACTTATTCACTTATTCATTTATTTATTTATTTATTCTTTTTTTCTCTCTCTCTTTTTTCTTTTTCTTTTTTGTCTTCTTGTTTGATTGTTAATGTTTATTTACACTGGCTTTCTGTTCTTTCATGAAATGTATTGTCATTTTTTTTTGCGAATGTAAGACTTTTCTGTTTTCATTAAAATGAAAAACAAACAAACAAACAAACAAAAAAAAACCCAGTGCCATCTACATCTCTCTGGTTAGCAGGAAACAGATTAGGTAACGTTACGTTGCCTCATCTCACCAATGTACACCCAAGTGTGGGCGAGCGCAAAGCTCCTATTTCCTTATACACAACATCTCGTCTTCGTCTGGCCTGGGAACGCCTTGGGGTCCCCCAGGAGGAGCTGGGAGGTGTTGCCAGGGAGAGGGCTTTCTGGGGTGCTTTGCTTGGCCTGCTGCCTCCGCGACCCAGGGTGCGTCCCAAGTCTCTTATTTTTATAGTGCTACTGCTAGCTCCTCGCTTGAACCGGAAGTCGTTCAAGGTCCGTCATCTTCTAGGCCGTCCCAAGTCTCTTATTTGTGCAGCAAGGAGCTAGCACTAGGAGCTAGCAGCAAGCTTTAAGCAGCTACAAGCTAGGATGGTCAAGAGCTTCCCATCAGGAAGTCTTTTTCAGCTTGAGGCCCTGACGTATAAATACCCGCCCCCTACATCTGGCTCATTTGAACGAGATGGCGGAGAAACAGCGCAAGTGTACCCGTTACATGCAGTCTTTGCAATGAAACGCTGTAATCCACATGCCTACGTGACTACAAAGAGTAACGTTAATGATATTTGCTGCAAGACTGTCATGTTGTAACAAAGTTTATTTCATTCACAACCCGTTGTGTTGTTCAGCAGACTGTCGGTGATGTGTGGCTGTTAAATTGTGCAGCTGCTCATGTCCAGAACCACACGTGTTGATATAACACCTCACACACACACACACACACACACACACACACACACACACACACAAACATATTTGCCCATCATTAATTGTCCTGCATGTCATGTGAGTGGAATAATGTTTAATAGCTTGTAGGTAATATTAATTAGCCTATTAATATTAATATTAGGGTCATTCCTCACTATTGGTAACATTCCAGTCCCTGGGACAGAGCCCCTCGTATCTTACTTTACATAAACCAAATTTTAATATGAAATACATTTTATTACAGATAGAGGTCTCCCATGTAATATTAACACAGAATATTGCCTGAAAAAAATGTATTTATATTTATATACCTCTTTTTAGGCACAAACACACGTTTTTACCATGTCCCCAAGGCAACTTTTCATATTTCAATGAAGAATATTTCATTAAAATAATAAATAATTACAAAAAATAGCTTTATTATTGTATATATCAAGATTAAATAATTAAAATTCTAAATATATGTTTGTGGCTATATCACTGTTATTTAGGTGTTCCATTGAATTTACTGAGTGTCCCCCGAATTGCGTTCCACCCTGTTACATTGTGGTTTTGAGCCTACCAAACCAAGTAAAACTACAATTCCCATGATCCAACACGCAGGAACTGGAAGCAGCCTTTTGGTGGGAAATTTGAAGGAGAAGTCAGCGATAAGAATCAACATCTCTTGCCGTTTTTGCATGTTTTATAGTGTAAATCCACATGTCCTACTCTTAAATTTCCACCCTGTTACGCTAAATTGTTGAGAAAGTAAAAACAAATTTGAAAATTTTTTAAATACGTTTGATGTCCCTATTATGTACTGTTTAAATCTGGAGAGCTAGCTAGTCAGGTCTGGAGTGCTAGCTGGTCAGGTCTACTTTGGTTGGAAATATTCCACCCTGTTACGTAACAGGGTGGAACGTAACAGGGTGGAAAATATCTAATAATAATACAGAATATGCACTCTCAGATGATGATGATGATGATAGTATTAATGATAATTATACTAATAATAATAACAATAACAACAATAATAATAATAATTATTATTATTATACTACTAATAATAACAATAACAATAATAATAATAACAATAACAATAATAAGTAATAATATTATTATTATTCTTATTATGACCATATTAGCATAACTATCGTTATTATTTAATAATAAAAATATGATATATGTACATTTCATGATCATTATTAGATATTATGATATAATGAACTAATTTGTAATGAATCTGTTCTTTGCCAATATAAAGCCTATAGAATATTTTTTTGCGGAATGTGGGCATTAATTGGGCTTTATCATTTTAAAAATACTGAATGAATTACTCTATGGTTTTAAATGACATGAAATGAAATACTGAATGAATTACTCTGGTTTTAAATGACATAAAATGAAATACTGAATGAATTACTCTGGTCTTAAATGATAAGAAATGAAATACTGAATAAATTACTCCAAATGGATGAATATCTCTACAGTTAGAAATGAAAATGGAATGAAATTCTGTATTATTTACTCTAAATGAATTGATTAGTCTGTTATATGGTTATAAATGAAATGAAAATGAAAGACTGAATGAATTACTCCAATGAATTACTCTCTCTTTAGAGTCCAAATGAATGAATTCATCTTCTGTAAATATGTTAACTGTAACCTTGACTAGTACTGCCGGGTGTGTGGTGGTGGTGTCACTGGGGGGGCACTATTGTACTATTTTCTTGATGGTATTGTATGTGGATATAATAAAAACGTTCAATAAATAGCAAGTTACAGCTAATCATTGTTGATAATTCCACCCTGTTACGGTACTTTCCACCCTGTGGCGCTTGTTTCCACCCTGTTACACACAGTTTCTTTTAAAATGATCTAAAAACAATGGTATTTTTTCAGAATGTTCTTACGCTAATTTGCAGTCCTGAAAGAGACAATGAGAATACATGTGTTTTATTGTGCACATATCTATTTATCTTGAGCATTTTGGCTAAATTGGGTGTGCACATGGACATTTTCTAAACAAAAAGCCTATATTCTACACAATTATTCCTGTATCTTCATTATTCAAATTTAAAAAACATATGTTATGAAATAAGGGACACATAAGGTATAAGTGCTGATAAATATTGTTGAATATTTACATTATTAACATTTAGCAATACTTATGTATATGTCCGTAACAGGGTGGAACTCTAGCACGATCCATGTCTCAGCAATCCATCCATAATTATTATCATTTAAGTGCCTGAGCTCTAAAAATACAAATTCCTCAAGGTTAAACATGTCTTCTACCTAATGACATGTTAAAAACATCAAAAATTCACAATATTATTTTCAAAACTTAACACCTTGAAAAGTTACCAGTAGCGAGGAATGACCCATTAATATTATTACTTTCATTAATGTTGTTGTAAACTACTGTCATTACCATCTGTCCTGCATCTCTTTCTCTCTCTGTCTCTCTCTCTGTCTGTCTCTCTCTTTCTGTCTCATTGTGTCATATGTAGATCACTGTTAATTTATTATGTTGATCTGTTCTGTACGACATCTATTGCACATCTGTCTGTCCTGGAAGAGGGATCCCTCATCAGTTGCTCTTCCTGAGGTTTCTACTGTTTTTTCCCTGTTAAAGGTTTTTTTTAGGAGTTTTTCCTTATCTGCTGTGAGGGTCCAAAGGACAGAGGGATGTCGTATGCTGTAAAGCCCTGTGAGGCAAATTATGATTTGTGATATTGGGCTTTATAAATAGAATTGAATTGATTGAGGTAGACTGACAGGTCTGATATGTCTAATTCACTCAGCAGCTGACTTGTTGAATGATGGCGAGTGGATTTAATAATAGTGATAATGATGATGATAATAATAATGATAATGATGCTCATCATAGTGACAGTGGAATAGCAGGGCTACAGACTGTTCTTTAATTGCCACAAACTTCGAGTCAATAACAATTAGGGCTGACCTTCGAATCCATACTTGGACATTCGAAGCTTTGGAGCTCAGAACGAATATAATTTGAAGCATTTGACGAAGCTCAGATTTTACGACCGTGCGGATTCCGCTCCGCGCACCAGTGTCACTCAAAAGACTGCTTGACATGTATTTTTCACATCGCCATGACAGAGACGTGCAAGAATTGGGGGTAATGTAGTGTTTCACGGACATTTTTTTTTTTTGGAAAATACAACACGGAAGTGCGCTCATCGCCCCGCTTATAGTGCGCCCGAGTCTGTGAGCACCTTAAATTAAAACTCTCGGTGCACACTGCAACACAATCAAACAGATGCGCAACTCAGAGGATCAGAAGTGTCTCTGACACCAGACTCAGAGCGGCTCTGAGTGCGATTGTGGCTCGTTGACGGTGTTAGTGTTGCGTTTAAGGCCTCCCCCCCAAAAATGGAAAAAAAAAGTGCCGAAGCTTCGATTTTTTTTTTTTTTTTTTTTCACAATCGAATCCCGTGCCATCGAACGAAGCTTCGAAGCTTCGAATTTTTTGGGTCAGCCCTAATAACAATTATTGCGGCTCAAATCTAAAATGTTCAAAAAAGGCCGCGAGGGGCTAAAACATGGGGAAGGGCTACTGTGTGACGCGCTTCGTAAATCCACTTTGAATCCAGGTCCACTCCGTAGTATTTCTCAATGATCAACATTTATTTTCAGCAGCACACAGATAAGTACAACAGTTCCCAGCAGCATCCTTTTTAACTATTGCATCTGTCCCTGAATAAAGTGCTCTGTGCGTGGATCTAAAGTCTGTAGCGGTCAACAGAAAATGTGCTCCCCAGCTCACCCCCTCTCCATCTGATTTCCACACTGGCTCTCCCGGTGAATCAGCTGATTACTTCAACAGGTGGCACCGCCCCAATTACAAACCACGCCCACCACCAACTAGCAATCAGTGCCTCAATAGTGTGTGTTAATCATTCAATAATAAAAAATAAACATTTCTCTATTCTGGCTCCTACAACAATGGTGACATGCGAAACTGTGTGACCAAAGTCATGACAGGGGGGTTACGGCTTTGATCAGCGAATATAATGAGACTTGGGATGTACCCATAGTAACACCAGGCTGGCTGCTTTTACGGAGCAGATCCAGCGGTGCCGCCGTCATCAGAAATGGACGTCGCTTCACGTGACGCTTCAGAGTAAGGCTGTCTCATGTCTCTTAAACTGACAATGCTCGCTCATCGCTCCTAGCGCTAGCTCCTCACATTTTTTCCTGGGAGGGGCTAAACAGCTAGCAAAGTCAGCTAGCAGTAGCACTAGCAGTAAGAGATTTGGGATGCACCCCCGGCCTCGGATAAGCGAATGAAGATGAATGGATGGATGGATCTATGGATGGATGGACAACACTGTCGCCCCTGCTGTCATTTGATATTAATGAAGTGTACCCATTCAAATCACACTTCTTGTAGTTTCCGGCAGTCTAGATGCCTTGTGGCACATTGCTGCCTCCCACAGGTCGAGTCTATCCACCTTATTTTTCACGGAAACATGGAGGCGCAACAGAACGCAGCCAGCTTCAGTTTTTTTTGTGCGACACTTCCAGTCCAGCACTGACCACTGTGTAAATGGGAATCGCCTTGTTGTTTACCTTGTTGAGTTTAGCTATATATATCACATTTTTCATGTTTCTATATCACCGTTTAGACTAATCTGGTGTTTCTAAAATCTATAAACACAATGATCAACAAACATTATTAATTTCTGTGTACACGTTTTGTTTGTAATTAATAACATGTTTATCGTAGATTAGCTGGGCTAACCATTAGCTGTTAGCCGTTAGCGGTGTCTGTAACTCAATAACTCAATAAACAGTCCGTTTTTTTTTTTTTTCCAGCAGATGTCTTAGTTACAACATGATTAAGCTAACTGGAGTAGTTTCATGTCATATCCGACAATGGGAGGCTTTTAATAGATGATGTCCTGATGTTAGCTTTGCTGCTAGCTAGCTGTTCCTGTCAGCTGCAGCCACTGATGCTTTCTAGACATCGTGATTTCCCAAAACTGAATAAATACCACACATAGCAACACAAAGCTGCTTTGCTAGCTCAATAATGTTGTAACGGCTGGATGATTGATGCATATGCTGATTTGGGTGCTATCAGAGCCAGTCCGCGCATCACTATGGCTTAATGATCAACTCAGTCAATAAAAACCCGTCCTGTGTTAGGGGTGTATGTCGCTGACAGAAAGAGAGAAAGAAACGGAAAAAACAAGATAGAAAAGCAACGTACACCTCACAGCTGCGCACACATTTGGCTGTCATGCAGACGCACTGTCTGTGTGTCGAGGGTGCGAGCTGCAGCTTCAGCTGCTCAGGTAAAGAGGCTGTGTAGCCCGGTGTGTGTTTTTTCGCTGATTCGGTTCTGCAGGTTCTCTGCTGGTACACTGGAGACAGGGATCAAGCAGTTTGTCTCAATCGGTATAGATTGTGCTTTTGTGGTTCATAGTTTTTGATTGACATGCAATTTATTCATTTAGAGGGAATAAATTTCTGTTATAATGTAAACGTGGGCACAGTTATCGATATAAAATACACAGACTAACTAACTAACTAACTGATTGACTAACATAAACAACTGAAAACTGAAAAAATTGGCTTGTACCGTTAGCTCCGGTAAGGGAAAGCATGAGGGAAAGCGGCTGACCGGAAGTCACGCACAAAAAAACAGAAGTTGATCAATATTTACTTCCGTGTGGATAATACACTTAATTCCATTTTCACAAGTGTAATCCTGTAGCGGCGATGAACTCAAGGACTGCTTTCACAGCCCTTGGCTGGTTATCAGTGGGATTCAGAAGGCTCTTTAATGTAACATCCCTTGCAGGCTGGTCTGACACTTCTTCATACATCCTCTTTCGCTCTTCTGTGTACTGGCTGCACTCCATGAGGATGTGCCTCACAGTTTGTTGTTTCTTGCAGGTTTCACAGAGTCCGTCTTTGTGTTTTCCAATTTTTAACAGGTCCCAGGCCAGCCCATAGTGCCCCAGTCTCAGCCTTGTCATGGTCACCATATGCCTCCTCTCTGACCCCAAGTAGTTCTGCCCCTTCTTAACGCTGTTCTGAATACTAAAGTAATGTCTTCTCTTTTTTTCCTTTTCCCACTGCTCTTGCCCCCCCCGCTGAAATTCTTCTTCTGATAATGGACCTATACTCATTCACTCCTATAGACACCTTCACATCCACCTCCCTCCTCAATGCCCTTTTAGCTGCCCCGTCTGCCATCTCGTTCCCCTCTACCCCCACATGGGCTGGCACTAGGGCTGCGCGGTATATGCGGTAGACGGCAGAAATGATATAAATTTGGCCCACAGTAGAGATTTGCACTCTACCTATCGTCGATGACGTCATTGCACCTGCCTCAGTGTAAAAATGGCTGCAAGCACAGAGACAGTGCAGTAAGAGGAGCTCGTTAAAAAAACAGTGCTACATCTGTGATGTGGACTTGGTTTGGCTTTAAACGGTTGGATAGTGAGCAGAAAAACATAATTTGCAATAAGTGTTGAGTAACAGTGACAGCAAACAAAGGTAACACAAGCAATTTATTTTACCATCTCAAGACAAAGCATGTGCTTGAGGGCTGGGCGGTATTCGCGGTGACGGTAACTTACCTGCTTTTGTGATTAAGGTTACCTTCATACCACAGTACTCGGCGGCAGAACGGGGCCCGGTGGCCGGCCGGCCTCACGCACCTTCCTCGCTACGTGATGGAGGTGGCCTGGCCAACCGCACCAAACCCAGGCCCGCGGGAGAAGGGGGCCCGGGAGCTGCCAGCCCTCCCTCTTGCTGAAACCTCCTCCGACAGTCACCTGCACACTACTATGCCCAGACTTGGAATACAAAAGGCAAAACCTGACTTCCTTGTTTCTGGATCTGGGACCCGTCTGTGTAAATTTGAAGATGATGTTGCCAGGAGCCTTCTAATCTGTTTTCCACCAGGTCACTATAAGCTGTACTTCCGTTTGTTGTGATTAATTCCAATATGCTGAGGTCTATCTCCGGTGATGGTAATAACCAAGGCGCTACAACTGGCCAGTGCACTATAGGGGCAACCCCCACCTCCCCCAACCCTGGCCCCTCCATTTCCTTTCCTAATCTTAAAGATGAAGCACTCCTTTTTGACACTTCCTCCTCCCCACTCCCATGCTTCCTCCAGGACTGATTTTGCTGGATTCTCCCCTTTACATCCCCTTAGTTTATTTATGTACTGCATTGCCAGCTTTGTCCTCCGAATTCCCAGTGGCGTCTCTTCCATTTCAACCAGTAAGGCCGGGATTGGGGTGGTGCGGAGGGCCCCACAGCACACCCTCAATGCCTTTGCTTGCACTACATCAAGATGTTTTAGAGCTGTTTTGGCTGCTGTACCATAGCACAGACATCCATAATCTAGTCTTGATCTTATCATTGCTCTATATATTAGTATTTGCGTGTCTCAGCCAGCGCCCCAAGTACTTCCAGAGAGAAACCTCATCACATTAATAACCTTTTCACATTTACCTACAATACTATCAATATGTTTTCCCCATGTGAGCCTTTCATCAAAATGTACTCCAAAGAATTTAAATACTTTTACCCTCTCAATTGCCTGTCCATACATAGATAGACCTTGACATTCAGTTTTCTTATTACCAAACACAACATACTTTGTTTTTTCTACTGATATCTTAAAGCCCCACCTGCTTCCCCAGTCAGTTATTTTATTTATTGCTCCTTGCATTCTCTCAGTTAAGTGTTTTATGTTCCTCCCGCTTTTCCACACTGCTCCATCATCTGCGAACAGAGAGAGACCAAACCCAGGCCCAATATCTTTAAAAATGTCATTAATCATAATGTTGAATAGTATTGGACTAATTACGCTTCCCCGTGGTGTTCCATTCTCAATGCCTGTGCCGCTAGATAGAGCCCCTCCCACCCTCACCTGTATTTCCCTGTTCTTAAGAAAGTCCTGGATCCAGCTTAGTAAGCGTCCTCGTCTTCCTGCATCATACAATTTCACAATTAGCCCCTCCTTTCACAACATATCATAGGCTTTTTCGATGTCTAAAAACATTGCTATCAGTCCCTCTTTATTTCACATGGCCTCTACGAAACCCACTTTGCTTTGGAGTGAACCACCCCTCCTTCTCCAATTTATACGTTAACCCTATCAGTCACCATTCTCTCCATTATTTTGCATATTACTGCAGTAAGTGCAATAGGTCTGTACGACCCTGGCTTCGCAGCATCTTTCCCCGGTTTTAAAATTGGGACCACTACTGCTTGCTTCCAGGCTGCAGGAAGAAATCCTTCCTTCCATATGTTGTTAATGAGAACAAGTATTTCCTCCGACACTAACACTCCTAAATTCTTCATAGCTTAACCCATCTTTTCCTGGTGCTGTCCTTCCCCCATTCTTTATAGCTTTGCACAGCTCTGTCATTGAGAAGTACAAATTGACAGCATCAGTATTATCATCATCCACTTAGAGTTTGAATTTGTGGAGTCTCAATGTCTCATTCCTTTTCCTTATACCCTCTTCCCCAATGTTCATACCACTATGGACAGCCTTAAACTTATTTTCACACATCTTTGCCTTCTCTACATCACTTGTAGTAACCACCCCTTCCTCTTCTAACACTGGCATTCTCTTCTGCCTCACTACCCCTGACATTCGGTGAACTGCTGCCCATACTTCTCCCACTGAAGTGTCTACCCCTAACCCTCCACAGTACTTCCTCCAGTACTCCTTTTGTGCAGACTTACTGCAGACTTCTTGCCTTGGCTCTCAACCTTTTATACTCTATCATATTACTCTCTGTCGGGACCTTTCTCAGTGCTCTATATGCTCGATTCCTACCTCTGACTGCCTTATCACATTCTTTATTCCACCATGGGACGCTTACTTTTGCAGTGGGGTTTTTCTTAATAGGGATACACTCATATGCTTTATGCAATAGCATTTCACAAAGACTATTACTCCACTCATCTATTGTTCCTTCCCTTTTACACTATCAAGGGCCTGATCACACTTCTCTGCAAAAGTCTTCCAGTCTGCCTTGCTATAGTCAAAATAACCTGGCCTTATCTGCTCTTCAATTAACAATGTTTTCCCAAATCTCAACAAAATAGGAAAGTGATCACTGCCCAATGTATACCTGTCCATGGAATCCCATTCTCCCACCCTTGCCCACTCACTGGATGCCAGAGCTAAGTCTATGCATGACACTGCCCCTGTTCTTATCTCAAACCTAGTAGGCCTGCCATTATTCACACATACCAACTCATACCTGTCCATAAATTCCTCCACATTGCTCCCGTTACCATCTCTTACCCTGCTGCCCCACAGCTTTTGAAAAAAACGTAATTAGAAAAACTACACAAGAGGCAGTCGCATATGTGACGTCATAGCTTTCGCTCCCTTCCTGCAGCATGGAGTGACTGTAACCTGGCACAAAACACAGACATCTTTAATCATAAATCGATTAATAATAAAACAGTGGAATTTCAGCAGGGAGGCAAAGCTGCAGGAAGCGAGCGAAAGCTATGAGGTCACATATGTGACCTCCTCCTGTGTACTCTTGAGACTTTCTAATTAAGAAGCTTATATCTCAACAGTTTCACCACAAAGTATGACTTTCTTGACCTTAATATTTCTGTTTTAAATTCATTAACGACATATTTGGATTTCACGTCGCAACTCAAACAGGAACAAAAGATAATATTGCTCTCCCCATTCACTGCCATTCATATTTTTTCTGATCTAAGGTCCCATGAGCTCTACCGGAAGGGGCGTGACTTCGGCACTCTGTGGGTCACAAGTTTAATTAAAAAACAACAACATAGTACTACATCCATTATTGTTATTATTATATATTATGCCTAATTGGCATTGCTTTTTTATCGTTTTTCCTAACCAAATCTGTGTCGCTTATTTTTTTAATACTTTATTTTATTGTCATCATGGCATTTCATACATTTAACCCATGTTATATAGCCTATGTAACGATGACAAAATATTTTTGACATACATAAATAACGTGTGTAGGTGTGTCACCCAGTGATACATCGTATGTTAAAGGAGCTCAGTCTATAACTAGCTACTGAGGTATCTGACCTGGGTTGAGGCGCATGTTGCTGGACACGCTATGCTGCCTTCGTTTCTTTAATGCTGAAACAGAGTCCATGAGGCTTCTTGCGTTGCATCACCGTAACATTTATTCCATGTGTTCATGGCAAAGCCCATCCGTTGCATACACATTAAGATTCAGTACAAAACAAACAAACAAAACTGTAGCGTTCCGCGTCATTGCGGTCAAAAACCATTTGTCCTTCCGGGCCCAACACCGGCTGACCATAGTGAGGTCACATCCTAAATACCTGCACTCACCATGTGACGGTACAGTGCCCCCCAGTGCAGACACAGTGAATTGCACAGTTAAATACAAACAAACAATAACAACCTGGCTCCTACACACGGGCCCCTAATTGTTAATGGTGTGCAAGCATAACAATTCAAACAAACAAACAAACAAACAAACAAACAAAATGAGCCAGATGTTCTTCTTGAGTGGTAGGTGTACATGTAACATACCATATTAGTGCATAAACACCAATTAAACATCACAGGCTGCCATCAGCAGGCAAAGCTTAGTTACAGGTCTTTAATAATATTGCATTTTGTTTTGAGACGGACAGATCGCACAAAATCATTCTTGTCAGAAAAGGTTTCCAGCACTTTACCGAGCAGCCAAGAGCCTCGAGGAGCTGCAGAGTCAATCTCTAAGACGATGTCCCAAGCAACAAGACTTCTTCTCTCTTGGTTCCACTTCTGCCTCTCCTGAAGCAATGGAAGATACTCTTGCACCCATCGTTTCCAAAACAGATCCGAGAGATATTGGACCTGTCTCCACCATCGCTTGACATACAGATCTAGCTTCACAAACAGTCCAGGTGGTATAGCAGGTTTGCCCTTCAGGAGGAGAATGTGATTGGGTGTAAGAGGTTCAAGGTCGTTCGGATCCTCAGATAACTTAGTGATGGGCCGATCATTTAGTATGGCCTCAACTTCACAAAGAACTGTATGCAGTCCATCATCATCCAGTGTTTGTAGATGCGGAACAGAATTAAGCACCTTTCTGATCTTCCGAATAACACGCTCCCAAACACCACCATAATGGGATGCTGCTGGTGTATTGAAACTCCACTTGATTCCATGTTGAAGCAGTGCTCCCTGTATCTTGCTGTGATTCAACTTTGCAAGAGCCTCACGCAATTCTCTCTTGGATCCAACAAAGTCAGTGCCATTGTCAGACATCATATGAGTAACTTGGCCTCTTCTGCTCATAAATAGCCTCAAAGCATTAATGCATGCATCAGTGTCTAATGAGGTCGCCATCTCTAGGTGAACTGCTCTGCTTGACAAACAGGTAAAAATCACTCCATAGCGTTTACACATGCTTCTCCCTCTTTTCACCTCAATTGGTCCAAAGTAGTCGACTCCAACGCTTGTAAATGGAGGGAGATGAGGAAGAGTCCTCTCTAGTGGCAGTTCTGCCATTTTTTGTTCACCTGGTCTTACAGTGAAGCGTCTGCAAGTGCAACATTCAGATATCACTTTCCTTATTGCTGAATTAGCCCCTGTGATCCAATATTTTTTCCTCAGTGTGTACAGTGTGTGGTTTCTTCCACTGTGGCCCAGCTGATGGTGGATGTGTCTTAAGATGAGAGTTGCAACATGTTGATCTTTAGAGAGGATGAGTGGATGCTTACTCTCCTCTGGCAGCGCTGCTCTACTCAGCCGTCCTCCAACTCTCAGCAGGCCCTCTTCCAAGCGTGGATCCAGTTTGTACACAGAACTTTTCTTTCTGACTGATGACTTTCCAGACACAAGTGTGTCAATTTCCTCCTTAAACCGCTGCTGTTGAGCATACTTTATGATGGAAACCTCTGCCTCCAATAGGTCGTTTGAAGAAACACTCTGCCCCCCAAGTGTCTTTCTGACCCTCTTCATCTCCAACTGCACGTGTGTGGATTGATTGTTTGGGTCAGAAGTCAGCTCCTTTCTCACTTGGCGCAACTTCAACAGAAGTTCCTCTTCACCTTGAGGAACCATGCAACTGAGACCTTAAGCCTCTGCCAGCTTGAAAAATAAGTGAGTAGTTGGTCAGTAGCACTGGGTGAGTCTTTCACAATTACTGTACTCACAATGAAGTCTCTTTTCACTTCTGGGTCATCCAATGAAATGGCCATCTCCACGACACATTCTGGCCAATGCTCCTCTGACTTCCATAGGAAGTTGGGCCCTTCCACCCAGCTGCTGCCAGTCAGCAGCGTGTCAACCTTTATACCTCTGGATGCATCGTCAGCTGGATTCATTTTAGAGCTGACATATCTCCACTGTGACACATTGGTGGCATCCCTGATAGTTGAAACTCTGTTTCCCACAAAGGTATGAAATCGTTTGTCCTCATTTTTTATATACTTCAGGACGGAGGTGCTGTCTGTCCAGAAGACTGAATCTTCCAACTGTAGCTGCAGCTCTGCTCTCAACATCCTGTCCACTCGAACAACAAGAACCGCCGCTGTAAGCTCCAAACGTGGAATAGTGACCTGCTTTAATGGTGTCACTCTTGCTTTGCCGAGCCAGAAGGTGACATGAACATCATGCTGACAGTTCTCCATCCTCACATAACTGACAACACCATATCCGTATTCACTTGTGTTGGAAAAGTGATGCATACAAGCATGTACAAGCAGTCCAAAATCCTTTGGCTTAATGCACCTCCCGATCATCCCACCCAAAGCTTCTCCTGCATAGCTCCTGCAGCAACACTTTGCCTGGTAGAGTGATTGGTGCAATGAACCCCAAAGGATCATAAACTGAACTGAGCAGAGAAAGCATGCCACGTCGAGTGTGAGGTTTTTCTTTCACACCATCTTAAACTGGAAGTTGTCACTCTCGATGCACCACTGCAAACCAAGGGCTCTTTCCAAGGGAAGACTGTCTCTGTCTAGATCTAGTTCCTTTAAGTCCTTGGCTCTATGCTCCTCTGCGACAGTCTGCAGCACCACATGGCTATAACTGACCCACTTTGTCAGATGAAAGCCTCCTCGTAGACAAAGAGCTGTAAGATCTTTAATCAGCTGCACAGCTTTCTCTTCAGATGATGTGCTCTTTAAACAATCGTCCACATAAAAGCTTTGCTTCACTGTGTTGGTGACATCAGCAGGGAAGAAGGCCTGTCCATCCTCAGCTGTTTTCCTGAGTGCATAGCAAGCACAGCTTGGGGATGAAACAGCTCCAAACAAATGAACAGTCATCCTATACTCTGCCACCTCTTGATTCATGTCACCCTCAGGCCACCACAGGAAACGAAGGAAGTCTTTGTCTGTTTCTGCTACTTTGACCTGGTAAAACATCTTCTGTATGTCTCCCATAACGGCTACAGGCTCTTACCTGAACCTGGTGAACACTCCCAGAAGATTACTGATAACTTGGGCCCCTGTAGCAGCTGACTGTTTAGTGATGTTCCTGTAAATGTTGCTGCACAGTCAAACACCACATGCAAGGTGTTCTTCCTTGGATGGTAGACTCCGTGGTGCGGAATATACCAGACCTTTCCTTCAGCACCATCCAACTGGTGCTGAGGTACCTTCTCTGCATAGCCATTGTAGATTACATCAGTAAAGAAGTTTGCATATTCCTGATGGAACCGCTCATCTCTCTTAAATCTCCTCTTGAGTCCTAGTAACCTTTGTTTGGCCATAGACAGATTGTTTGGGAGTGTGGGATGCTCTTTCCTGAAAGGCATTTTTAGACTGTAATGTCCATCCTGAAGGTTTGCAGAATCACCAACAATTTCCAAGAACTTCATGTCTTCTCTTGACATTTCCTCTTTATCATAAGTCTTTTCATTGAAGTCGTGCATGTACTGACTGGTCAGCAAATCCTCTAACTTCCTCACAGAGATCCTGTTCACTGTGGCAGAGGGAAACTCTGTCTCCAAGGCACCACTGCTTCCACTCAGTGGACCATTAACGGTCCATCCCAACATGGTTCTAATAACGTACAGGCCATTCCCATGGCTGTTGATGACCTCCCAAGGTTCCAGTAATTTGGGAGCGTTGGTTCCTATCAACAAATTAACGTTTGCCTTTACAGTGGGTACGGAAAGTATTCAGACCCCTTTAAATTTTTCACTCTTTGTTTCATTGCAGCCATTTGCTAAAATCAAAAAAGTTCATTTTATTCCTCATGAATGTACACTCAGCTCCCCATCTTGACAGAAAAAAAAACAGATATGTAGAAATTTTTGCAAATTTATTAAAAAAGAAAAAAGAGGGTTCCTATAGGAATGTCTCTTGGTGGCAGAGATCTTGTGATTTGCTGTTGCACCAAAGCAGCTGTTATTTCATTTTGTCTGTGCATGATGGTAAGTATGTCTTCAGATGCACTTTGATTTATGTGAGGTTGAGTGAATTGATGGCTGATTTGATGAGTGATTTGAGGTTGACTGATTTCCTTGTTTAATTGAAAAGTTGCCATTTGACCTTTACGTTGGTGTGAATTTCCCACGCTTTCCTGGTGGTCATGCATATTGTACTGATGTTCAGAAGCTGCCTTAAAACGTTCCTTTGGTCACACATCCAGTGGTTTATTTAGGTTTATTGAACACTGTTGTTTCTTTGATTTCCACAATCCAGGCTGATATTCATTTTCCAAAGGATTTAAGACAATCACAGACTCATTTTTCCTTTTTTCCTTTTCCAGATGAGAGCCCCTTCCATTTTTGGATCCTGAACCAGAACTGCTCACACCGGAGGACTGAAATACTGCCAACTTAGCACTGGTTGCAGCTATTTCTGCTTCCAAGTCAAGCTGTCCTCGTTTCCTCCTCAGTTGTTGCTCCTGCTCCTCCAATGCGTGCCTTTCCTTCAAAGCTGTAGCACGGGCAATAAGAGCAGCTTTATCTGCTTCAGCTTTTATGCGTGCAGATGCGGTGCTTGATCTTCCACTTTTACTACTTCCTTTGCTTGAGCATTTGCTTCCCACATTAGAAATGCTGTCATTTGGGCTAATGTCATCCACAGCAAGCCCAGTTGTATGTGCATTGTTTTCATTGTTTGTGGATTGATACCAACAACCTCATTTTTATTTGCATTACCTTCATTGTTTGAAACACCAACATTTTCTTGTGTATTACCTTCAAAGTTTGAAACCCACATTTCTGCATCATGAATACACTCATTTAAAGACAGCAATTTTGCTTTAAACCATATGTCATGTTTTTCTTGTTCATCACGTGGCATTAAACCCAACAGCTGTTCATGCATTGATCTTGCATCATCACACATCACCCTTAATTCATTCAAAGCATCATACACCATTGTTTTATCACCCTTTGTGATGAAATCTTTCATTGAGTTTCGTATATTGACTGCTTTGTTCAGCTTAGCCTTTTGTTCTGTTTGCAACCTTGATAATTTATCAGCAAGCGCCTTTTCAGTTAGGCTATTTTAACCTTTCGCTTCTGAGATTGCAGGTCTATTTCAACTCCGGTTTCCATGGTTACGTCCGACGCCGTTTACGCACTTTCCTGGTTAATCAGTCACTCCACAGTTTGCAGCAACAAGTAAAGTTCACGCAAAGTCAATCACTTATTCGTTTCGGCTACGAATGCATTGGTTTTATGCCCCCGTAATTGTGTGCATGCAAGTCGAATGACCATTATTGTGTAGCGCTACTCATACCTCGGCATCCGTGAGCTGGGCACCATGTGGCGATCAGCTGATCCGATGCTCCGCTGCCTCGTCGTTGCTCCAGTCTCCGGTCGAATCGCTGCCAACTTCACCCGAACTCCACCTCACACCAAGACGAACCCCAACAGCAACAGCAGCTCCTTCACTTGTCCTCCCACGATCGCCTCCACCCGGCTTTCCTGACGCAGTGAAGGCCCACAGAAACCACAACGCCAACTGTTGCTTTCCCAATGAGTTCAGTAGGAATTGGTTTTTGACTATTGTTAAAGGAGCTAAGTCTATTACTAGTTACTGAGGTATCTGACCTGGGTTGAGGCGCATGTTGCTGGACACGCTATGCTGCCTTCGTTTCCTTAATGCTGAAACAGAGTCCATGAGGCTTCTTGCGTTGCATCACCATAACATTTATTCCATGTGTTCATGGCAAAGCCCATCCGTTGCATACACATTAAGATTCAGTACAAAACAAACCAACAAACAAAACTGTAGCGTTCCGCGCCATGGTGGTCAAAAACCATTTGCCCTTCCGGGCCAAACACCGGCTGACCATAGTGAGGTCACATCCTAAATACCTGCACTCACCATGTGACGGTACAGTGCCCCCCAGTGCCGACACAGTGAATTACACAGTTAAATACAAACAAACAACAACAACCTGGCTCCTACATCGTACAATAAATTATACAATAAATTAAAACAAATAATGACAGTATTTGCAGTACAGATTTAAATAATATAATGTTGTAATAATTCTGTATTAATATAAAAACGTCCTTCTTGGGGTGAAAAAATCCCAAAACAAAACACTTTGGGCCGGATCTACTAAGATCCCAATTTGCATGTACTAATTTGCCTGCGCAATCTAGAATTTTGCGTGTGGGGCTGAACTGCGGTTTGCAGGTGATTTACTAAGAGTGCTTGCACAAATGACAACAGATGCAAACATGTTGGAGACACCCTATTTAAATGAGGGTTTTGCGTGTTTCATGGTTTGCAGCATGGCGAGTTTGGAGAGAAAGCGCAAAGTGAAATTCGACCCTATGGAATTAGAGGTGTTGGTAGATGAGGCCAATAAACACTTTAATGAGCTACAGCAAAGAAACCTGACTGTCTCACAAAGGAACACTATATCACTAGGACCGCCAGGATTACAGCGCCCCTCCAAGCGCCGCAAAGGCCAGACCGTCAAATGTAACTTCATTGTTTATGCTGCCCTTGTGCTCAGAAGTACGGAAGCACACAAAAATGCATTTTTGAGTAATTTCTGAGAAGTTAGGATAAAAAAAAAAAAAAAAAAAAATACAAACTATAGAATAGGACTGACAACCTCTCCAATGTGCCATGTCAATTAATTAACACTATTTGTCTACTTTTTATAATGTCTTTTTTTTCTCTCTTTTTTTTTTTTTTTTGCTGCTGTGCTGCTGCTGTGCCATGTCGCCAGTTATAAGTGGCTTTGCTAAACACACACACACACACACACACACACATACACACACATTGAACGCGTGAATGAATGAACATTGGAAGAGGTTCAGCCGCAGTCCTGCCGGCTAGCGCGTTCACTGTTGAGATTAGGTTACATTCATTTTTTATTATTAACAAAATGTTTTTTTATTGACCGTATGAATGGTTTTGTTTTCAAATAAATATTTGGAAACGAAAATGTATGCTTTAGTGTACTTTTACAGAGTTTTGCAATGCCCCCTTAGTTTAAGTTTTGTGTAGCATATCTGCAAAAACAACAAAAATACTGGTCCAACCGACCAATATTTTTGTGGTGAATTGTCTGCCGACGGCAAGCAGAGTCACAAAGTCATAAATGAGCGTCAAGTTATGTAAAGCTGGTGAGATGAGGGACAGCTGAGACGGTCTTCAGACGCCAACGGTATCCATGACAACATACTGTCATCTGGACCTTTGTTCTGAAGTAAACGCATAGATGTACCCTGTAGTTGTATAGGCCACCCGCTGAAAATATAAAGGAACAATGTAGATTGATGTTTGTTTGTAATTAGGTCATTTTGAAATAAAATCACATCTGATTTATTACTTGCTGCAGAAGTCTTCCACCATCTTCCCTCTTCAGTTTTATTGTCATACTGTACCCTGTAATAATAGAATAAGTACCCTGTCGTTAAAAATACCTATTGTATAAGTTCTCTGTAAATTACCCCCAAACTTCCATATTATCAATCAGCAGGTCGCACATACCCTGTTATAATAGAATAGGTACCCAGTAGTTAAAAATACCTACTGTGTAAATTCTCCCCAAACGTCCATATTATTGATCAGTAGGTCGCACATACCCTGTTATAATAGAATAGGTACCCAGTAGTTAAAAATACCTACTGTGTCAATTCTCTGTAAATTCCCCCCAAAGGTCCATATTATTGATCAGTAGGTTGCACGTAACAGAATGGGTACCCAGTTGTTAAAAAAACCTATAATATAAATTCTCTGTAAATTCACGAATTGTTAGCCCCTTATTTCATAACTTAACATCTTTCTTGGGGTTCGTCTTTGTTCCCCTGTACCTACATATATGTACTGGTACATAGTACTACACTGGTACACCGTTAGTACAACAGATTACACCGTAACTACCCGATAGTTATGGTGTAAACTGCGAGCTGTAATCTAAAGCGTTACCAAACCATTTCCCTCAGTGGAAATGAAGCTTTTATTTACTTTTATTTCACAGACAAGAAAAAATTAATTGTGAAGACAATAAAGCCCCCACACAATGGCATTTTAAGTCCTGATTGTGATTCATCCTGGCTTCTTATGAGTTGGGAACAACTCAGCTAGCTGCTAGGATAATTTATAAAATGTAAAATGCTTGTGCTAATGACATTAGTATGTTGTATTTGTGGGGAAAACATGTCCAACAAAAGACAAGTGTTTTGTCTGAGAAGCTTGTTAGTTATAATGAAACCGATTTGTGTACTTCTATTTGAAATTTGTTTAACCTGGGGAGCAACTGAGGATGAGGGTGAGTCTGAGCATGGAATACCGATGATTTATGGTCTATCATTTTACCCACAGCTATATTTGAAATTGGGTATAATGTAGTAACATTTGAACACATGCTTGAAATGAGGTACTTTTTCCAGGAGAGACCAGTGTTGTTCTGTTTAACCTGTTTAATGTGTGTGTTTTGAATCCATTAAACAGTAAATCACTTAAGAGAAACTCCACTGCCGACTGGTGTTTTGGACATGTTACTGTGTCACAGACACAACACTGCGCAAGTATAATGCTAACAACAGTGTAGCCCACATGCATAGGCTAAAGCGCAGAAACTGCGTATGCATGGGGCCCACAATTTGGTGCTGTGTCCCTGATCCAAAAGACAAAAAACAACATAGTCAGTGTTGGGGTTCATGCTTAAAGAAATCTATCTGTACCTGACAGGAGTCAGTTCCTCCCTCCAGGTATCCTGCACAGATCATCCAGGAGGAGATGAAGCCCTGGTAAACCTCTGGCTGATTGCAGGTCTTTGTGGAGAGGAGTGGTACCATGGCCGAGCGCAGAACAACACTGGTCTCTCCTGGAAAAAGTACCTCATTTCAAGCATGTGTTCAAATGTTACTACATTATACCCAATTTCAAATATAGCTGTGGGTAAAATGATAGACCATAAATCATCGGTATTCCATGCTCAGACTCACCCTCATCCTCAGTTGCTCCCCATCCAGAGATCCAGCACATGGTGCCCTCCTCAAACTCCTCCCCATAGTTTGGCAGGCAGATGGGCTCCACAAAGCCTACACAGGACAGTTAGAATGAACTACATCCCCCAGACAAACTGTAAATGACAATGTGTTTGTGCAGTTTCCATCATTAAACAAATAAGTCTGCATACCAAGTAGCTCCCATTCAAATTTTATTTTCTTATTTTATTTATCTTATTATTTTTATTGATTTTTTTACTTTGCCAGATGTTTCTTTGTTCCAGCATTCACTCCATTGGACGTTGGGATGTGCATGACTCTTGTACTGTTTTTGCAGTTTCCATCATAACCAACATCAATCAGACATGCAGTTAATGTGTAATTACATTCAGGTGGTGGCTACTGCAGTTTGGATTAAAATGACACAGCAGTGTACAGCTTCAAACAAACTCCTTCGATAATCCCTTTAGTTTTTCTTTTATCTCAGACATGCATTAAGGTGTTAAATACCTTTTTTAGGCTTCTGACATATTTCGGCGGAAACTTCTGCCTTCCTCAGAAGTGTCACTTGGTGGTGATCTGTCAATCAGCTGATGTTAGGGAGGCGTGATGGATGATCACGCCACCTGCTGTCTGTTCACTGCCGCTCCAGGACACTACAGTATACACTAGAGCATGTATGCCCCCTCATCCCTGTCCATCGTCCTTGGGCCCCGCTTCCTTATCTCGATAGCCTCCTTGATCCAGCACCGGTATTTGTTGTCTTCGGTGCGGATGACTCTGGCCTTGTCCCAGTGACCACCTAGTGACACTTCTGAGGAAGGCGGAAGTTTCCACCGAAACATGTCAAGAAGCCTAAAACAGGTATGTAACACCTTAATACATGTCTGAGATAAAAGAACAACTAAAGTGATTATCAGAAACTGAAGACATAATGATCTCCTTTGAACTAAACTCCACTGATGCTAAAAGGGAAGACTAATAAGTGAGAGCTGAGACTCAGACAACTGATACACATAATGGCACAAAGCTGTCCGGAAGCAAGACACTGAGAGGGGGAGGGAGTACTCTCCTCACAGGACTGAGAGGGGAGACAGAGAATAAAGGAAGAGATAAGAATCTGCAGTAGTTAAACTAGGGGGAGTGTTGAAGCAGAATTCAAGGCCTGGAGCTGGGCCAGAAGGCTCCCGACCTCGTTCCCTACTTCCCGAACAAACTTACTTTGTTTTCTATTAAGTGCCTATAGCTCAAATATATAGGTCAAAGAATCACTGGAGACACATAGAATCAGGTGCAACAGAGTTTAATGTGCACGCAGGCAACAGCACATACAACTCCTGAGTCAAGCTCTGGAGCAGGACTGAAATTTCTTTGTCTGTGCATCCCCTTTTATTGCTGGTGAAGATTCTGTTGAGTCTCCATCTCTTTTCTTTAACCCTACCCACTTGAGCTAAACATAACAGTGTCATGGCTCTCCATTCTTCCCTTGAAGCCAGCCTACCCACTTGAGCTCGTACATAATGGTATCCCAGCTTTCCATTTTTCCCTTGAAGTCAGTTTTACCGTGTAATGCTTTCCTGAGCAGTCTAGGCCCGCCTCCTATTACCAGGGTCATATCAGGCCAAGCTGGAATTCCCCTAACTTTCCACCAATTATGTTTGAGCTCATCCTCATGCTATTTAAAAAAAAAAGAAAGATGTACAACGAGTCCCAGGTACTTTCCACCACAATGCTTAAGTGCTCAATGAGTGTGTGTGTCATGAAAATACATGAAATAATAAACCTGTGTGTGGCTGTAAGTGCACAGAGTACATTGCTTTAACGGATATCTTTAGAGGTCAACTCTACATTAAATGAGTACATTACACTACAGGAGAATAGCTTTACTGTGTAGGAATACCGGTTGGTTTCTGGGACAAAATGGAATGGGGGAAGGAATTTATAAGGCAGGGCTCAGAAGGGGCCCATCGCTGATTTTTGCCCTGAGGGCCCCTTGCAGGTCAATCTGGCCCTGTATGTATGAGAACCACTAACTGCTGCTGAAGAGATAGATATTTATCAGTCGTTTGGAATTCATAGTGTGCCATACAGCAATGGTCAGACAAATAACTTGATAACTATAATAACAACAACAACACAGAATAAAAACATCAAAAATAGGAGATTAAAGAGTTGTAAAAACGTGATAGCTGTCATATCTTGTGTCTAACATTTTAACAAAAACTTGCTTAATGTTGTTGCATATCCTGCTGACACAGAAACATGAACATTAACTGGAGCAGAGTACTACAGTTGTTACAGGACCTACGGATGTCTAAAAATATATATGATGGGTGAATCAGAAACATCAGGAGATGGGGGTAAAAGTTTTATTATTTTCTTAGCCTAACCCAAGGAACACCCCACCCTCCAGACCAACATTAGCACTGTGTGGGAAAAAAAGCTTTTTTATTCAAAAGGGGCAGCTGTCAGCTGTACCTGGCACAGACAATACCCACAGTGAGGTTAACTCTTGAGAAGACTTTCTGGAGTAATCTGAAAGATGCTTATGTCTGTTAATCAGTGTCTGATGGTGAGTCTGTGCCCGTTGGGAATTATAGGCTCTGATTGTTAATGATGTCAGAAGGCCTAAAATGTGACACAAGAAGAACTACTACATGAAATTGAATGCATTGAAACAGACAATATTACTGATGTATTAAATAACGTTGCGGAGCACTTTTTTTATTCCAACGCCACACAGTCACATCTACAGTATACGCATGAACACGAACACATGCTTGCTCAGATTAACCCTTCTGATTCCACTCTGACATTCACACACAACAGGCCAAGCCTGTTTATACATAAAGGCACAGATGAGGCCACAGTGGAAGCTGGAGTAATTTTATCATTTTGTTTTTTCTGTTAAAAATCAGATATCGACTTCTGTCTCTTCATTTTCCCAGATGCAGCCAGTGCAGGTGCCCGCCGTTAGCTTGCGACGCTCACGCATGACGTATTGATAAACAATGCACTTGATATGCACACTTATATCAAATGAAAATGCAGCAGTCAGTGGGAGTTTTTTATCGGCAGCAGTTGGTGAGAGTGAGTGAAGGTGTGTGGTGACTTGGCTCTTAAAAACACAGATAGGCTACAACTTAGGCTTTTATTCACATAAAATAGTTTGTCAGAGTAGAGCCCTGCTCATGGCTGTTTTCTTCATCCCGCTCCTCATCATTTTATAGGCTAGGCTGTTAATAAAGAGATTCATGGGGTTGTTTATTTATTTTTTTAATTTTACTTTATTAATTTGTTTTGTTTCCCTGGCCTGCATGTCTTTTGACGCACTGGTCAGGAATAGCGCTCTTATTTCGTTGTTTTCATTTAGTTTTTAATGAAATAAAGGCTGTTTCATATTCTATTCTCCTCCTCTGTATTTACTTATTTTTCTACCTTTATATAATCACGCAGTGATTGAGGTTAAGGCAAGCCCGGCTCCAGGATGAAGTTACTGAGGGGGCGGTTAAAAATTATGAGGGGGCAAATCTTTATTACGCAACATACGTTCACACAGTAAGTTATAAAGAGTGCGCAGCCGTGCGTAATAGTCGCGCGTAATGACAGCTCGTCGCCGGTGAAACACAATAAACTGCACGTTTTCTTTCATGTTTGTCTCATGACAGATGGAGCTGACAGACAGACAGACAGAGCAAGCAGCAAATTGGTATGAAAGCTGGTTCAGGGCATATTCGTCCATTTATGAATAAATATGGAGTGGAAACGCACATGCATGTGCACCAAGGGTGCGTCCCAAGTCTCTTATTTTTATAGTGCTACTGCTAGCTCCTTGCTTGAACTGGAAGTCGTTCGAGGTCCGCCATCTTCTAGGCCATCCCAAGTCTCTTATTTGTGCAGTAAGAAGCTAGCACTTAGGAGCTAGTAGCAAGCTTTAAGCAGCGACAAGCTAGGATGGTCGAG
Organism: Epinephelus cyanopodus; assembly: GCA_026686955.1. NCBI lineage: Eukaryota > Metazoa > Chordata > Actinopteri > Perciformes > Serranidae > Epinephelus > Epinephelus cyanopodus. The sequence goes on from CM048927.1 coordinate 1,102,748, forward strand.
AGCTTCCTAACAGGAAGTCTTTTTCAGCTTGAGGCCAGACGTAGAAATACCCACCCCCTACATCTGGCTCATTTGAACGAGATGGCGGAGAAACAGCGCAAGTGTACCTGTTACATGCATTCTTTGCAATGAAACGCTGTAATTCACATGGCTACATGACTACAAAGAGTAACGTTAATGATATTTCCTGCAAGACTGTCATGTTGTAATTAAGTTTATTTCATTCACAACCCGTTGTGCTGTTCAGTGTTCAGTGGACTGTCGGTGATGTGTGGCTGTTAAACGTGCAGCTGCTCATGTCCAGAACCACACGTGTTGATATAACACTAGGCGCACACACACACACACACACACACACACACAAACATATTTGCCCATCATTAATTGTCCTGCATGTCATGTGAGTGGAATAATGTTGCTGCGTCACAGACTTCACACTGGACTCTATCTCTGTTATTAAATCTCTGGGACTCCTGCGTCGCCCCCGGTATATTCACCGCAGCTCTCGACGTAAGTTTATTTATTTCGGTTCACCCATTTCCTCCATACTGTCTGTGAGGCGTTCGGGAACTGTGTAGCGTCATCACAACATACACCATGTGTGCACTAGACAGCTCCGCCCACTGCTCTGTGTTGACAGTGTCACTCCCATCAACCCTGCATCAGCTTTGGACAATGCTCTGACATTTATGATGCTTAATGTGCGCTCTCTTAACAATAAACCTCTACTCATTCATGACATCATTTTGGAACACAATATTGATATCATCTGCTTGACAGAGACTTGGCAGAAAAAGCTAGACTTTTTTGCAGTAAATCAAGCCACTCCACCGGGCTATGTCTACTTACAGAATCCCCATTCTGAAGGTGGTGGAGGGGGGCTGGCTGTCCACCGTGAAAACATCCCGATTAAGGAGGTCACTACACCTACTGCCACCACATTTGAGGGTGTCGTTTTCACATTGGCTGGGAGTTCTCAGCTTCAGTGTGTCCTCATATACCGCCCTCCCAAGGCTCCTGCTGCTTTTCTGTCTGAATTGTCTGAACTCCTCACTCCTGTCTGTGCTATGTCTCCATCAACACTTCTGCTTGGGGACTTCAACATCCACGTTGACACCAGTGGCTGCACATTCTCATCTGAGTTTCTGTCGCTGCTGGATTGTTTCAACTTTGTGCAGCACCTACAAGGTCCCACCCACAGTAAAGGCCATACATTAGACCTGGTTTGTTCCACTGGCTTCCCCCTCACCAACTTACAGTGCCTGGACCTGGCTGTTTCTGACCACCGTGCCATCATCTTCAATGTTCCTGCCTCCCTGCCGAGGCAGCGCCCTACACATACCATCACGTTCAGGAATATTAAGACTGTGTGCACACAGGCTTTGTCTGGCCTGATATTTAACCACTGGACTACGGATTCCTCCATCTCCTCACCTGACGACAGGGTCGCCTGCTACAACACTGCTTTATCCCTCAGCCTGGACTCTCTTGCCCCTCTCAAATCCCGGACTGTGTCATTCACCCGACCTGCCCCCTGGTTTACTGTAGAGCTCCGCTCCATGAAAGCCACTGGTCGGAGGCTGGAGAGGCTTTACAAAAGAACTGGCCTCACTGTCCACCAACTGGCTTTTTAGGAACATGTGAACGCATACAAGGAAGCTCTCTCCCTGGCCAGGACCCGTTATTATTCCACTCTGATCGGGTCTCAACAAAACCATCCCAGAGCATTGTTCTCTACCATCAACAGACTACTCTCCCCCCGCACTGCCCTCCACCCCTCTGCTGGCTCTGATCTCTGCTCCAAGTTTCATGATTTTTTTCAGGCCAAGGTTGACTCTATCCACCAGCAGCTTCTAGCTCCACCCTCCTCCCCTCTGGTGTCTTTGTCACAAGAGGCTGCTCTCCCTGCCACATGTCCCTCCCTTTCTTCTTTCACCCCAGTTGATGCTACTCTGATCACTGAGCTAGTTACCAAAGCCAAGGCCTCCACCCGCTCTCTTGACCCCATGCCCACTGCTCTGGTCAAAGCCTGCCTACCTTCTGTCTGCTCATGCATTGTGGACATTGTCAATGCATCCCTTCAATCTGGTTCTGTTCCAATCAGTCTTAAAACTGTCTCTGTCACTCCCATCCTTAAAAAGGTGGGTTTGGACCCTGTTGACCTCAGCAACTATCGGCCGATCTCCAACCTTCCTTTTATCAGCAAGATCCTTGAGAAAGCAGTTGCTGCCCAGCTCCATCATCACCTGTCCAACAACGACATCTATGTAACCTTTCAATCTGCCTACAGGGTTCACCACAGCACAGAGACCACCCTGGTTAAGATCACAAATGACCTCTTGATGGCTGCAGACTCTGGTTGCATCAGTATCCTGGTTCTGCTGGACCTGACCGCAGCTTTCGATACTGTTTCCCACTCCATCCTTCTCAACCGCCTCTCTACCCACCTTGGTCTCACTGGTTCTGCTCTGTCCTGGTTTGATTCCTACCTATCCAACAGGAAACAGTTTGTCACCTTCAATGGATTCAGCTCTCACCCAGCCCCAGTTAACCATGGTGTGCCGCAAGGTTCTGTCCTTGGCCCCCTCCTTTTCACCATATACATGCTCCTGCTTGGCCAGATCATCCGCCGCCATGGGTTGGATTTCCATTGTTATGCTGACGATACTCAGCTCTATCTCAGCACATCACCTTCCACCCAGTTCCTTCCACAGTCCCTCATCGATTGCCTTCATGAAATAAAAATCTGGATGACCACCAACCTGCTCAAACTCAACAGCCAGAAAACTGAACTCCTTGTTGTTGCTCCCAAGACTCCGCTCCGTGGGGCTGGAGATCTTGTCCTCACTGTTGATGGCTCCTCAATCTCGCCATCCTCTGAGGTTCGCAACCTGGGTGTCATCTTGGACTCCTCTCTTTCTTATGATACACACATCAAATCCGTCACCAAATCAGCTTTTTTCCACCTCAGGAACATCTCCAGACTCCGACCTTCACTCCCCGACTCTGTTGCTGAGACTCTAATACACGCCTTCATCACCTCACATCTGGATTATTGTAATGCCATTCTGAACGGGGTCACCAATAAAACTCTTGGCAGACTCCAACATGTTCAAAACTCAGCTGCCAGGGTTCTCACTCGCACTAAACCTTGGCAGCACATCACCCCCAGTCTCAAACAACTGCACTGGCTTCCTGTTAAGTTCCGGATCACCTTCAAACTTCTCCTGCTCACCTACAAATCTCTGCACACCCTTGCCCCTCGGTATTTAACAGACCTCCTTCATGTTCATCACCCGGCCCAGAACCTGCAATCTGCAGACTTGGGCCTCCTTTCAATTCTCCGCACTAGAAGGCAAACTTTTGGGAGCAGGGCCTTCAGTGTGGCAGCTCCCACCCTCTGGAACTCGCTTCCGCTGGAGATTCACCAGGCACCAACTCTGGACTCTTTTAAATCACAGCTAAAGAGGCACCTTTTCATGCTGGCTTTTGCCAGCCAGTTGTGTTTTCTGTTTGTTTATGTCATGTGACTTTGTGGTTGTCTGCGTGATTTTGTGGTTGTTTGCAATTGTGAAGCGACCTTGGGTTTCTTGAAAGGCGCTATATAAAATTGATTTTTTATTATCATTATTATTATTATTATTATTATTAATAGCTTGTAGGTAATATTATGATTATCAGCAGTCAGAGCAGAGCGGTGGTGGAAGCACACGGTTCTTACCGTATGCCAGCATTTGATCTGAGAACTGAACTTCCTGGGTTGTTTTTCCATCTTCTGATTGGTACATTAAGCAACACACTCTCATCAATCTGAATGCCCATTAACACAACACACACCTGGGAGCTGCCCAGTAAAACCATAGCTTGGGCAGAGCAGCTGCCGAGGTCATGTGCCTTGCTAAAAGGCACCTCACATCCTGCCAGCGTAGGGACTAAATTGAACCTTTAGGACCTTCTGAGACGATGTTGAAACTGCTGAGACGTGAATGTACGAGTATCAACAAAGAGCAGGATGTTATTGAGAAAGAATGTAAGGGCTCAGCAACAGAACACCAATACCATTGAAAGCAAGCGATGTGGACAGCTTCATCAGGGCAATGTCGTAGTCCAGTCCTTTGGGCCTGTACCGAGCGTGGTATATGATCTGCTCCACAGCCAGAGACTGAGCCCCGTGGACTGGCTGCTCCGTTAACCCCACGTGTACCGCCCACATGGAGGGGTCTGTGAACCTGATGACAGACATCAGAAGATACAGTGAAAGTCATTCAATTTGCAGGATACAGTGAAATCAAATCCTGCAATGTACAGCGTGTTTCGCTCTTGGCACTTTCATGGCTCTCCTCCTGGATACCAGCTAATCACCATATTTAAACACAAGTCACATGTTCAGTAAACAAGTGGCTTGTTTATTGGGCCCTATTTCAGAAACTGCGACTTGTGAAAATTCTGAGTATGTTAAGCCTGAGATGTGGGAAACTTGGAATTTTCCATTTCACAAAGCCAGTACAGCGTAACCATGAGTCAGTTACTATGGCAACATACAGGGTTCACCCTGTTGCTCTGGATGACATTATGTTTCATGAATAAACTTATTCACCATGTTAACAGTGACTGGTTGTCAGATTATTTATCTGTCAGTGAACACACTTTTCAGGGTTTCAGCAGAGTTTACGAAGCTATATTTAAGACCTTTATAGTACCACAGTTTGATATGTCATGGTCACACCTGTTAAAGTTCTAAAGTACAATGGAAAACTAGAGGTTACAGCCTAGAATTATTCACTATTATATCACATTTTTTAGTACAGCCCAGCAGTTTATAACAGTAAGTCCTAGTAATATAATGATCTAAATTAATAGGACCTGGACCCAGATATATGGCAGGAAATGGATGGTTGAATGAACCAATGAATGAATGAATGAATGAATAGGAATTTATTGAACTTCTCTTAAAACTGACACTTTTCCATTATGAGCTTCCCGGCTGCTAGCTATAGGTCAACTGGTGCTAACTGAGGTTCCAAAAAAGATTCACAACAATCTCAGAAACATTTTATAATTAACATTACTGCCTACAGCAAGCAAGCAACTCTTTATTGAATTTTCACTCTTTTTGAACACTCACAACAAACTACACAAACATTACATCATTCACACATACAGCTCAACACTGCACATCATATTTCACCCAACTACAAGCTTAACATCTTAATCAAAGTGCACAGAAATATGTTGTACAAATAAATGCAACATAACCATAGGGCAAAATACAGAGGAAAGGAGGAAAAAAACTAAAAAAAAGAGGTGAAAAGATACTTAAAAAAAAAAACAAACGCTTGACTTGACTTTTCAGCAAGAATCTTATTTTTTCTAAGTCCTTATGCTTCATGACATCTGTCAAAAGATTTGAAAGAGTTGGGGGTGTTTTTTGTTGTCCAATTAAGCAATATGCTGACAAATGATACCATTCTATGCTCCATATTAATTTTCAATATACTCAAGTCAATAATTCCGAGAACTGCCACTAGAGGGTCTGCACCAATTGGTCTTTTCAAAATATTTGATAGCATCTGAAAGATACTGTGCCAATAATTTGATAACTTTGAGCAGCTCCAAAACATATGCCCCAGTGATGCTGGTGTAAGTCCACATCTGTCACAGGAGGGATCTATTGAAGGAAATATTTTGTGGAGTTTTTGTTTTGACCAGTGTATGCGATATATTATTTTAAATTGCAGGGGGCTGTTTCTTGCGCATATTGAAAAGCTGTGAAATTGTGCCAGAGCTGTCTGCCATTGTTTTTCTGTGATCTCCCCTCCTAGATCATCTAGCCAGGCTGATCTTAGATGACCCATTGTATCTGTAGATATCAGATTTGAAAGTTTTTCATAAATGTAGGATATTCCTCCCTTCAAATGAGGATCTTGTATAAGTATAAATTCCATTATGGACCGATTAGGAAAGTTTGGGTATGATGGATTATTCTGCAAAACTCCGTACCTGTAGATATTTATAGACCTGAGACTGTTATATTTACTCTGTACCTGTTCATATGTTGGAAAACTTTGACAAATCTGAGAAGCTGTGAATTCCTTTTTCAAACCAGTCAATAAATGTAGTATTGGTAAATGCGGGTGCAAGGGCACGGTTTTTAATAAGAGGACTTTTATAACTGTAAAATTTTCAAACCTGGGACTGGGAGACAATCGGATTAGTTAACGATTCAGGGTCAACGGTGGGCAGAGCTGAAAACAGGATGGCTGGGAGAGAAGAGGGGTAACACCAGATCTTCTCTGTGCTCAACCATTGCGGAGAATTTTTTTGTAGCCAGAAAGCCATCATTTTGATGTTGCTCGCCCAATAATAAAGTTTGGGATTGATTTAAAGGGGTCAGAGATATAAAATTAATAAATCATATGCGAATAATGAGGTCTTGTGTTCGGCACCTCCTCTAAAGATCACACTGTATTCAACTGATGAACGCAAAGAGATTGCGAGAGATTAGATATCCAGCGAAAAGAGGAGAGGGGATAGTGGGCATCCCTGTCTAGTGGATCTTGTTAGTGTAAAGTACTCAGATTTAATCTTATCTGTCTGCACTGAGACCATCGGAGATGCATACAGGAGCCTAATCCATGACACAAACTTTGAACCGAACCGAACCCACCCTTGACAGGGCCAAAAAGAGGAAATCCCACTCGACCCTGTCAAAGGCCTTCTCCGTGTCCAGGGATATCAGTATTTCAGAAAGTGAGTTAGGGTTCAATGTATCTTACTATATCTTACTATATAATGATGAAAACTCTGTCTGTGGGTGTGTGTGTGTATCTGTTTGACTGTTCCACGTTTTTCTCCTCACTGACTTGGTCAATCCATGTGAAATTTGGCACAGTGGTAGAGGGTCATGGGAGGATGCGAATGAAGCAATATTACAACAATTGGCCAAAGGGGGGTGCTATAGCAACCGATTGAAATTGCAAACTTTGAATGGGCATATCTCATGCCCCGCATGCCGTAGAGACATGAAACTTTGCATAGAGATGCCTCTCATGAGGAACAATTCTGCCTCAATAACTTCCAGTTATATAGATTTTCTGCCATTTTGAATTTTTTGAAAAAACATAAAATCGATCTCTTCCTAGGAAGTTTGACTGATCTGCATGAAACTCGGTGAACATAATCAGGGACCAATATCTAAAGTTTCCTCTTGGCAAAAGTTGGAAAACATACTAAAACTGACCTTCTATAAGGCAATGAATATTGCGGAGGGCGTGGCTCATCACATAAAGGTGTATAACATCTCAAGGGTTTCAACGATCACCACGCAACTTTGTAGGCATATAACCACACGTAATCTGAGGGGACCCCTCCATTATTGACCCGATCAAACAAAATGGGGGTGCTAGAGAGCTAATTTCTTATCTAGGCCTAACCGCCATATCAAATGGCAAAAATGCGACCGATCGCTGTGGCCCACTGTGGCCGAATGTTGTTTTTTTTCTTCTGATTTTTGGTATGACTAAGTCATGGTATGGTATGCTATACATAATCATGGAAACTGTTGGTGTGTCATTCTGTCAGTCAGTCATTCTGTCTGTCCCACGTTGTTTTACTCACTGATGTGGTCAGTCTATGTGAAACTGCACATAGGCATTGAGGATTGGCATAGGTAGAAGGTGACAAAGCTACCAATGGGTATGGACTAATAATATTGAATAGTCTGCGGATGTTATGAGTCATTTGTCTTTTCTTGATGAAACAGGTTTAATACATGTTCTACATTTTCTCTCCATGTTCATAGTATCTGTGTCTGGAACGATTTATTAATTTGGTTGTTTTGGATGTGGAGAGGAGATTAAACTCGGTTTGCAGACTTGTCCTTTTGGAGAACAGTTCAGGATTAGGAGACTTTGCATACTGTTTATCCAATTCAACAATTTGTTCTGTTATAGCTTTTCTTCTCGTATGTTGTGTCTTTGTCAATTGAGCCGAGTATGAGATAATTTGTCCTCAAACATATGCTTTCAGGGCCTCCCATAATGTAACTTTAGAAACACCTGGGGTCTCATTAATTTGCATGTATAAAGCTATTTGAGATCTGATAAATTCTGTGCGGGTTTCACTGGCTAGCAAGCCATTACCTATACGCCATGTTTTGGATGAATGCCTACAGGGGAAGTTTAGTTGTATTTTTAGAGGGGCGTGATCTGACAAAACAATGGCTTCATAATCTATATATTTTACAGCTGATAGAAGTTTTGAGTCTATAAAAAAACAATCAATCCTGGAGAAGGACTTATGTGGCTGACAGAAAAAAAGAGTATTATTGTTGGTTTTGGTGCTTACAGTGTATCTCCATGCATCTATCATATTAGTTGACTTCAAAAAATTGTGCAGCATTTTAGCCGATTTAGATAAACAGTGTTGTTTGCTCGATGATCTGTCCAGCACAGTCACCTGCTAGAAGCAGGTTATGAGTGTGAAGATTGGGTAGGGAAGCAAGTACTGGTGTCATAAATTCCTCATCATCAAAGTTAGGGGCATAAATGTTTGCCAGAATTACTGGGATGTTGTACATTTCCCCTGTTATTACGTATCTTCCATTCGAGTCAGCTGTTATGTCTGATGCAGTGAAGGGGACATTGTGACTTCGAGTTAAACCTAGAATGAAACACACGTCCAACCCAATTTTTATGTAATTGTTCATGTGCATGGTTTTTGAGGTGTGTTTCTTGCAAAAAGATAACCTCAACCCTCAATCTCTGCAGATGAGCAAGTACATTACCCCGTTTCACAGTTCCATTTAATCCTTTGCAATTCCATGTGACAAATCTCACCACACTCTGTTCCGCACTCACTAATGATCTCTTTGGGTTTCTATCCATAGTCTACTTGCTACAATGGTAGCATGAAAATTCCTGCATCCTGGCTTAGGAAAGAGTAGAAAAAAAGAGAAAAAAAAGGTAAAAAAAAAAAGAAAAATAAGAGGGGGGGTTACACAAAAAACATGTAGGTACGTGTAATAACTTTGAATCATTTTCATCATCTAACTTAATATTGAACTTTATAACTACCGAAATGATGAAAGGAGACTCAGAGAACATATTTTTCACCCTTGTGTGAACATTTTTGAAATGAATGAGGAAACAATCATTAAAACATATCGCCTATCCAGCATTGCCATTTTGGGGCTGTTGGAGGAACTCAGAGCGGATTTGGAGCCAGCCATGAGAAGGAGTCATGCAATACCTGCAATGACAAAACTCCTTGCAAGTTTACATTTTTTCGATAATGGGATATTCCAGCATATGGTAGCCATTACAGCTGGGATATCCCAATCCCATTTTTCAGATATGTTGTCTGAATCAATTCAATCAATCAATCAATTTTATTTATAAAGCCCAATATCACAAAATACAATTTGCCCCACAGGGCTTTACAGCATACGACATCCCTCTGTCCTTTGGACCCTCACAGCGGATAAGGAAAAACTCCCCCAAAAAAACCCTTTAACAGGGGAAAAAACAGTAGAAAACTCAGGAAGAGCAACTAAGGAGGGATCCCTCTTCCAGGACAGACAGACGTGCAATAGATGTCGTACAGAACAGATCAACATGATAAATTAACAGTAATCTGTATGACACAATGAGACAGAGAGAGAGACAGAGACAGAGAGGGATGCAGGATGGACAGTAATGACAGTAGCTTACAACAACATTAATGAAAGGAATATTATTATAATTATAATTCTGGCTGTAGTGGCACAATATGTTTAAAGTATATATTAATATCTGATAGTGTACATATGTGACATTAATCATATGTGTATAATAACAGTAGAAGTATGACTAATGATAACAGCAGCAGGAGGAGGCATCTGGCAGGACCATGGCAGCAGCACAACCACACATGTCACACCATCCAGGCACCGCTGCAATATAAGTTAACCTGAGAGACAGTGGAGCACAAAGGCTCCAGAGAAGAAGCCGAGACATGCAGTATGGCCGAGTTAGCAAGATGCGGTAACAGGACACGAGAGAGAGAGAGAGAGAGAGAGAAGGAGAGAAGGTGCCCGGTGTATTATAGGGGGTCTCCCGGCAGACTAGGCCTAAGTCAGCCTAACTAGGGGCTGGTACAAGGCAAGCCTGAGCCAGCCCTAACTATAAGCTTTATCAAAGAGGAAAGTCTTAAGTCTAGTCTTAAATGTGGAGACGGTGTCTGCCTCCTGGACTGCAACAGGAAGATGATTCCACAGGAGAGGAGCCTGATAGCTGAAGGCTCTGGCTCCTGATCTACTTTTGGAGACTTTAGGGACCACAAGTAACCCTGCATTCTCAGAGCACAGTGTTCTGGTGGGATAATATGGCACTATGAGCTCTATAGATATGATGGAGCCTGACCATTTAGAGTTTTATAAGTTAACAGTAGGATTTTAAATTCAATTCTGGATTTTACAGGGAGCCAGTGCAGAGAAGCTAAAACAGGAGAAATATGATCTTGTTTCTGAGTTCCTGTTAGTACACGTGCCGCTGCATTCTGAATTAGCTGGAAATTTTTTAAAGACTTATGAGAGCTACCTGATAATAGAGAGTTACAGTAATCTAGCCTAGAGGTAACAAAAACTTGGACCAATTTTTCTGTATCTTTTTGGGTCAGGATAGGCCTAATTTTCAGAATATTACGCAGATGAAAAAATGCAGTCCGTGAGGTTTGTTTTAAATGAGAATTAAAAGACAAATCTTGATCAAACATAACTCCAGCAATGCCATCTAGAGAAACTATGTCATCAGATAAAGAGTCTCTGAGTTGTTTGGGGCCAAGAACAATAACTTCAGTTTTGTCTGAATTTAACATAAGGAAAGGTTTTTTATGTCTTTAAGGCAATTATGAAGTTTAGTTAATTGATTACTTTCTTCTGGTTTCATCGATAAATACAACTGTGTATCATCCGCATAACAATGGAAATTTACAGAGTGATTTCTAATGATGTTACCTAAAGGAAGCATATATAGAGTAAATAGGATTGGTCCGAGCACAGAACTCCAAAACAAACTTTATTACGTAAGGATGATTCATTATGAATGTGAACAAACTGAAAACGATCAGATAAATAAGATTTAAACCAGCTTAGTGCAGAACCTTTTAGGCCAATTACGTAAGTGTTCCAGTCTCTGTAGCAGAATTCGATGGTCAATAGTGTCAAACGCAGCACTAAGATCTAATAAAACAAGTACAGAGATGAGTCCTTTGTCTGAAGCAATTAGAAGATCATTTGTAATTTTAACTAGTGCTGTCTCAATGCTATGATGCACTCTAAATCCTGACTGAAATTCCTCAAATAAATTATTATCATGGAGAAAATCACACATCTGGTCTGCAACTACTTTCTCAAGGATCTTTGAAAGAAAGGGAAGATTAGATATTGGTCTATAGTTGGCTAACACCTCTGGATCCAGGGTGGGCTTTTTTAGGAGAGGTTTAATTACAGCTACATTAAAAGACTGTAGTACCTAGCCTGTTAATAAGGATATATTGATCATGTCTAATACATGAGTGTGTTAACTAAAGGTAAGACTTCTTTAAGTAGCCTAGTTGGGATGGGGTCTAAGAGACACGTTGATGATTTAGATGAAGAAATCACTGTGGTCAATTCTTGAAGAGAAATCGGGGAGAAGCAATCTAAATATATATTAGGTCTTACAGCTGTGTTTGAGGTTAGATAGGTACTATCTGAGGACAGGAGGTCATGAATTTTGCTTCTAATAGTTAGAGATTTTGTCATTAAAAAAGCTCATAAAATCATTACTGCTAAGGGCTAAAGGAATACAAGGCTCAATAGAGCTGTGACTCTAAGTCACCTGGCTACAGTGCTGAAAAGAAACCTGGGGTTATTCTTGGGGTTTTCCTCTATTAATGTTGAGTAATAGTTTGCTCTGGCATTGCGGAGGCCCCTCTTATATGTTTTGAGACTGTCCGCCCAGACTAAACGAGATTCTTCCAGTTTTGGTTAATCGCCAATTCCTTTCAAATTTTCGTGATATTTGTTTTAACTTACGGGTGTGCGAGTTATACCAGGGAGTGAACTTTCTTTGCTTTGTTAACTGCTTTTTAAGAGGAGCTACAGAATCGAGTGTATAGTGCCACTCAGCCTGTGAGCATATGCCACCTGTACATATATATATATTACAACTCAAGAAAGACTGTTGTGTAATATGTAACGTGTTTCTGTTAATGATGTAACCCCTAATCCCTCTATCTCTCTCACCACAATATACCACAGCGGTTCATCAGAACTCAAGGTCTTAAGCATGTGTTAGGTGCACCTTCTCCCCCTTGAATCCTGGCCTGCTCCCTGGCTCTGTGGGGGATCGCGGGGCCGGGCGGTTTCCCCTGGGGGCGGGTGCGTCTGGACTGCTCACCCTGTATGCCTGGGGGAGGCGGGGTCTCCTCGTGCTCCCTGGGCCCCCTTCGCTCCACTCCCGCCCTTCCCCCTTCCTCCTCCCTCCCCCCTCTCCCCGTCCCTCCCTGCTCCTCTCTCCTGGCCTCGGGCGGGCCCAGGGTCCTCCCCTGGGCTGGGGGGCCTGGGGGCTGGGGGCTGCCCGCGGGGGGTGTTCTGGTGCTGCGCAGTGTGGGCCTGACCGTTGGTGTGCGGCCGGCAGTGGGGGCGGGTCAGATGGGCTGGGGGTCCAGCTTTGGGTCTATGGCGGTCTGGGGGGGTACTTGCGGGGTTGCGGGTTGGCCTGTGCTCCTGCGCGTCAGGGTTCGGGGGGGCTGGGTGGGGCTCGTCGTCCGTGCACCCTGGTGGCGCACCTCGTCCTTCTGCTGGGGGTCGATTTGCTGCGGGTGGTGTGGCCCAGGTCGGGACCATTGTGGGGGCCTGATGCTGCAGGTGCTTGGGGGGCGGGGTTGGGTGGGGCCCGTTGGGTTGGAAGGTGCGCCAACCAGACCCTGGTGCCGCTTGGCCCGCTGTCCATGCGCGCTGGGGGCCTCGCGGCACCAGGGTCTGGTTGGCGCCACCTTCTAGCCCCTCTCATCCATCCCTCCAGCCTTCGGGCCGGACCTACACTGGCCTGGCCTCTTAAACCACATTTAGTTCACTCACCACACATTCCACAGTTTTAACGCACCACATACACTCACTCTTCGAGGTACAGACCACTGATGGATTGGGGGGCTTCATGATGGGGCAGGATATGGGACAGCGATATGGGTCCGCGTCGGGCGCCTGTCTGGGGTGTGTCTCTGGCTCTTGCCAGAGAGCCACCCCGGGTCCTTGGGCCTGCGTGGTGTCCTGCGGCCTCTGCGGCTGCCTGGTCGTGGGGTCTGGGCACTCCTGCGGTCTTGGGGTGCCATACCGCCCCCCTTCCCCCGCAGGGCTGGCCCTGGACCCTGGTGATGGTTTTCATAAACACATTGGGAGGGTTCAAATACACGCATGCATGTTCGATACTTCAGCTCCGTGACGCATCGCAAAGAACCAATGGGATCACGTCAAAGGAGCCCACTTGCTTCTCAAACCTATCACACCGCGCTGGCAACTCTTCTCTACAGTCAGGCTTTCCCCCTCCACCAAGACTCTCACATTTTTGGTGTTCGGTATAGACTTCTCTTTTGTTTTTGTTTTTCAGTACAGTATAGTAGACATGTATATGTTTATTTTTGATCATCTGCATGGAGCACAACCATCTCAAGGCCACAATACATCAGCTACACTGCCTGTTTCTCCCCTGTTTTTTGTTTGTTTGTTCATTTGTTTGTTTGTTTTTCCTCCTTCTTCTCCGCATGCACTGTCGCTATATAACTCATAACTTAAGCACCTGCCCCCTCCCCCTTGCTTGTTCCTTACTTTCCCCTTGACACACTTTGGTGTATCACAGCCCTCTCTGGCTCATATTAAGAAGTTTTTCCAATAAAGGCTGATAGGCTAGTCTCCAGGGAGGGTGGGTGACGGTCACAACCACACATTATGGGTATAAAATACTTGACTGCAAGATTAACAGTGCATCAATCTTCACAAGAAGCTTACACCCTTTTGTGGCACTAAGATATGAAGACCAATGCAGACAAGTAGGAAAAAAAAGAAAGAACTAAACTAGATAAAAACTATGAGAATTCAGATACAAATTCAGAATACGGTCCAGGAGCACGGTATACTATAACGACTGCGAGGTTTTCCAGGTCGGGTGTAAAAGACTAAGAACAAGTCTTTCAAATGAATTATAATCTAGTTTAGGTTTATGGCTAATTAACAGACTAGAATTAAAAATAGCTGCAACTCCCACTCCTCAGCCGCTGCCTCGAGGAATGTGGGTATATTATGACTGAAAAGAGTGGATTCATTTAGACTAACATATTCATCTTGACACAGCCAGGTTTCAGTGAGACTGAGTAACTCAATATGATTTTCTGATATTAATTTGTTTACTAACACTGCTTTAGATGATAGAGACCTGATTTTTAACAGTCCACATTTAATTCTCCTGTTTTGTCTTTCTGTCACAGAAGAGGTTTTCATTTTTATGAGGTTGTTATGCACAACTCCTCTTTGTTTAATTTTAGATTTTGATAATTTAGGTGGTCGGGGAACAGACACCGTTTGTATAGAACTATGGGTGGGTAACTGCACCAGAAGCTCAGAGAAGTGTATAGGACTGTGACTCTGAGTCCTGATCTCAACTCTGGGTTGTCACAGTTTTGAATGACAAATAAAATTTGCCAGGTTCCTAGATATGAGAGCAGCTCCATCCAAAGTGAGATGAATGCCGTCTCTCCTAATAAGACCAGGTTTTCCCCAGAAAGTTTGCCAATGATTAACAAAACCCACATCGTTTGCTGGACACCATCTGGACAGCCAGCGATTAAATGATGACATGCAGCTAAACATGTCATCAGTGGTCAGATTTGGTAGGGGTCCAGAGAAAACTACGGAGTCCGACAGAGTTTTTGCATATTCACACACCAAGGCGATATTAATTTTAGTGACCTCCAACTGGCATAACTGGGTGTCATTGCCGCCGACGTGAATGACGATCTTACTAAATCTATGTATAGCTTTAGCCAGCAGTTTTAAATTTGACTCAATGTCGCCCGCTCTGGCCCCAGGGACACATTTGACTATGGTCACTGGTGTTGCTAACTTTACGTTCCTCAGAATGGAGCTGCCAATAATCAGAGTTTTGTCCTCAGCAGGTGTGTCGGAAACATGAACAAGATGTGATGCCAAAGGCATCATTACCAATGTTGTGGCAAAATATCCCGGGTCAGTACATGATTCTTTTATTCTGAGAATCAGTGTTCAGTTTCGAGATGGCTGGCTTGTAGGTGAGTCAATTTGTAAAATCCTTTGTAAAATAATTTATTACATTAAAAACAACAGCATGTTTCATATTGATTCATATGTTTTTTAAGTTGATAGTACATACCCCCTACACCCCTTCCTCCTGACACCTGTTCTCAACCCGACCACTGCTGGAAAAATAAGGTACAACGAGGCCCATATCCGCACACGGGATATTGTGGAACGCAACTTCGGAATCCTGAAGAGCAGGTTCCGTTGTTTGGATTGCACTGGAGGAGCACTACTGCACAGGCCAGAAAAAGTGGCCCAGATTGTAGTGAACTGCTGCATGCTACATAATATTGTCAAGCAGCACGGGCCGGAGCATATTGCCATGCCGGAAGAGAACACCGACCCCCCCCCCCCCCCCCCCCATATGGAGCAACAACCCAATGCTGAGGGGATGCAGACATGCAGCAATCTCATTCAAAGTCACTTCTTGTGAGTTATTTGGGATATGCATTTATTTTTCTATTTTCATTCAATAATATGTAATGCAGAAATACACCTTGATTAAACATATGCTGTAGATTAGAATACGAGTGCAAGACCATTCCCTACAGAGCATTGCAAAGTTAAACAAATCACCATTTATTGAAAAAATATGATTAAAATCACTATCTAAATTCCAAAAGTTTTTATCAAATGAAATGCTCAGTCTCATAAATGTCTAATTATGTTAAGCCCCGCAAAATCATATCAAAGACACATTGTTTCAGTCACAAAATATATTAGGCTATAGCTCTAACATTTATAGTTTGTTTGTTTGTTTGTTTATTAAGGATCCCCATTAGTCTCCACCATAGTGGAGACTATTCTTCCTGGGGTCCAGGCAAGATACATTACAGTGCAAACATAAAATGCCATACAGCATGGTCATCAATCCTAAAGTAAAGTATACAAGCGTAGAAAACGCAATTTACATTAATAGTATAATAAAAGAAAACACAGAGAAAAACCAAACAAAGAGTTCATCAGTCAAAAACCTAATCAAATTTGATATCTTTTCTGATTATTGCTATCTTAAGTCTCTTTTTGAAAACAAATCTATTTCTGATAATAGGCAAGTGTGGTGGAAGCATATTCCAGTATGATATGGCTCTGTACATGACCGTTTTTTTAAGTGCGTTGGTTCTGGACTTTGGTAAAGCAAAGTTACTACTTAGTGCTTGCCTAGTATGATACTGATGTCTTTCACTTGCAGGTACTATTTTTGTAAACAAACAGAGGGGTTTCTGTAAGGAATACACATTTTTTAAAAACAGAATAAGACTGCATGCCAGTCTTTCATGCACTCGCATCCATGACAACCTGGCATACATAGTATCCACACTACTTCTGACAGAACATTGAAGTGCTAGCCTTGCCGCTCTGTTTTGAGCATACTGAAGTTTACAAAGTTGTTGCTTTGATGCACTGGACCAGATAACAGGACAGTAGTCCAGGTTTGACATAACTAGAGACTGTATAACTAATTGAACTGTATTGTTAGTTAGCAGGTGAGCACTCCTTCTAATGGCATAGATGCTATTACTCATTCTGGCCACTGTATTATTAATCTGAGTGGACCATGACAGTGTCTCGTCAATGGTAACACCCAATAATTTCACTTCTTTAACCTGCTCAATTGTGGCACCATATAGAGAGAGGCATAATATCTTATCTGTCCTGAAAGCGTATTTGGATCCTATAGTCATACATTTAGTTTTTTTAATATTAAGCATCATCATATTTTCCATGATCCATTCATTGGCCAGCTCTAATTCTAGTTGAAGAACCTCATTGACACCCTCAATGCTCTCTGACGATGCATACAAAGTTGTGTCATCGGCGTAAATCGCCATACTTGCATTTCTCAATACATATGGCATGTCATTTACAAAAATAGAGTAGAGAAGAGGGCCAAGGCAACTTCCCTGAGGAATTCCACACTGAAGTGTCTCAATATTTGAAAGGGACCCATTGAAGTTAACACATTGTTGTCTGTTCATTAAATAGTTCTTCAATAAATCAATGGCTGAGTCTTTGAATCCATACGCAGATAGTTTCATGAGTAGTAAGTCGTGGTCTAAAAGGTCAAAGGCCGCGCTGAAATCCAAGTATAAAACCCCAACCACTGATTTCATGTCAATCTGTTTTAACCACTCGTCATTAAGACATGTCAGTGCAGTGCTCGTAGAGTAACCTTCTTTGTATGCATGCTGTTGATCTGAGTTAATATTATTTTCTGCAAGATATTGCTGGATCTGCTTAAACATAATACCCTCAAGAGTCTTACTTAAAACAGGTAAAATGCTTATAGGTCTACTGTTTTCACCTGTAAATGACTCCCTACTGTTTTTTAACAGAGGAGTAATTTTTGCAATTTTCCACAAGTCCGGATAAGCACACTCTTTAAAACATAAATTGAAAATGTGGCCTATAGGCTTAGCAATAGATTTAGCTGACAGTTTAAGTAGTCTTCCATCTATATTATCAAACCCACAAGGTTTTTCACACTTGATTGAATTAAGTTGCTTCAACACAAAATCAACACTGATTGGCTTGAATTCAAACACACAATCCTTTCCCCTCATTATATGTTGCTCTATTATATCTTTGGATAGCCTGCCACTCCCAGGCAACATTTGATTTCTTAATGTATTCACTTTACTAAGGAAATAATTATTAAAGTAATTTGCAATATCAAATGGTTTAGTGATGAATTCTCCATTCACTTCAATAAATAAAGGCATTTTAGCCATTTTACTTCTGCCCATGGCATCATTTAGTACTCTCCAAAGCTGTTTACTGTCCCCGTAATACTGCTCAAATTTAGAATTATAGTAGTATTTTTTCTTTTGTCTATTTAATTTAGTTATTTTATTTCTTAATGAGCGATAGGCTTGCCACTCCGCAACATTTCCTGACAAGGTGGCAGATTTTTTCAATAAGTCCCTGTCTCTCATCATGTTTCTTAATTCTTCATCAAGCTAAGGTGCTTTGACTGATCTAACAGTGAACTTCTTAATTGGAGCATGCTTATCACACACTGTGGAAAATAGGTTCATAAAGCAGTCTAGTGCAGCATTTACATGCATCTTCTCAAGAACCGCATCCCATTCAATACTTTCTACCTCAGAAATAAAATCTTTTTCCAAAAAGTTTCTGTATGTTCTCCTGTGAATTACTTTAGGCCCTGCTTTAGGAACCTTTGCTTTTACAGTTAGGGCAACAATGTTGTGGTCACTGAAGCCCACCGGTGCCGACACGGCTTTAGAGCATTTTTCAGAACAGTTTGTAAAAAAGTGATCAATACATGTTGACGTGATTATTCCATTCTTGCTGACATTAATTCTTGTGGGTACACTTATGACTTGAGATAAGTTGCATAATGTGGCTGTATCGCTCAGCTTCCTTTTCAGTGTGCAATTGCTGGACAACCAATCTATATTCATATCAGCAAGAATGTAAATCTCCCTGCCATTGTCAGCTGCATTCTCTAGCATCGTGCACATATTACTCAAATATTCAGTGTTAGAGCACGGTGGCCTATAACAACAACATGTCAATATTGGTTTCAGATGAGGGATATGCACTTGGAGCCATAAGGCTTCCACGCCAGTCATACCTAGATCTTTCCTTATTTTAGCCGGAATATGATTTTGTATGTAAAAAGCAGTACCTCCTCCATACCTGTCTCTATCCAATCGGAATATATTATAGCCTTGAATTGAAACCACTCCATCCTCTATAGCATCCTCCAAGTGTGTCTCTGACACAGCCATAATATGAATATCATTTTCGTGTAGAATAGAAGATAACTCTTGAACCTTGTTCTTTAAACTGCAGATGTTTAAGTGAGCAAATCTTAATCCCTTTTTTGGTAGTTTCAAAGACATTAAAGAAAGAAAAAGAAAACAAACTGAAGGTCCTCATTTCTGAGTCCTACATACCACTCCTCTTCATTCAGGGGTGGAGGACATTTGCGGGGGCGTTACAGCCCCTCGCTCCCTAGGTGGATGGGTCACAAGGCGATCGTATCTTAAGTAGGCAATGTCCCCTCTCTTCCATGCCTCCCTTAGTTTAGGCATAAGATCCCGTCTTCTCTGCCTTACAGCCTCGGAAAAGTCCTCGTTGATGTAAACCCCAGGAGCAGTCTTCTTCCAGTTCCTTTCTCCTCTTCAGGATTAGCTCCTTGTCCTTGTTGTTTAAGAACTTAACAACAATAGGTCGCTTGTTATCAGCTCTGTTTTCTGGCTTTCCACTGCGATGAGCCCTTTCAATAGGCATTGCCCTGGCATCCAACTTCAATTTTTCAGAGATTAAGGTGCAGACTTTACCCTCAGTATCCACCCAGCTCTCCCGTGCTGATTCCTCAATCCCTTCAAAAATTAGATTATTTCTTCTTGACTGATTTTCGAGATAGTCAGCCTTGTTGTTTAGCGTGACAAGGCCCTCACAGATGGTTTTCATATTATTTTCCAAAGTGTTGTGATCATCAGAGAGTTTGGACACAGTAGCTTTAATCTCATCTACTTCTCTCTGAGTGTAGTGAATACTGTCCTTGATCTCCTGTATATTCCTGTTCATGTAGTCAAGACGCTCGTTGGTGGAATCCAGAATCACCTTGACAAACTTATTAAAGGTGTCGGTTTGTCTGTCCAGCATCTCCAGGTAGTGAGCTTTCTGTTGAGTCAGCATTTGATTGATCATCTTTCTGACAGAGGCCATGGTGACCAGCTCAACCTCCTCTTCAGCAGGAGAGGATGCTTCTCCCTCGTGATCACTGGCTTGTTCATCACCCTTGTTCTTCTTGCTCTGCTTCTTTCCTTCTCGCTGAGGCATCTTTCCTCGCTGCTTGCCACTCTGCCCCGCGAATAGAGGGCCGGCTGCTGCCTGATGGTAAACTAGGCCTGATCCCCGGCCTAGTGCAGCTTACCAAAGCCTGGGCCTTTAGTGGCAAAAAACAAAACAGCTCTTTACCGTATAGCCTATTTTACACAAAATGAATATTCACAGCCAGTAGGGTCGATTCTAGGATCAGAGGTTTAGGGGTGCTGAGCACCCAGAGAGCTGCCCAGCCAGGCAAGATAAGTTTCACTGTTTTGTACATTTTAACGCAATTTCATTCCACATTTGTGAAAGAAAAGCACAACACTTTTTGGGAAAGTCTGTGGTTAAACCATCAAATCTGATAAAGGTTAAAGGGGGCTGTATTTTTGTTGTTAAAATATTACGTTTCAACCTAGTACTGTGTGGTTTTGACACTTTTCTAGCTTGTTAATAAAAGGACATACAGTAAAAAAAACATAAGTAAATAAGAGTCTCTCTCTGGCGGCCAGTGCCACTGTTGGCTGTTAGCTGACGTGCTGACGTATTGCGGTAAGCAAATTGTGTCATTTCCGGTGTTTCTGTGACAGCGTCTCTGTGCTGCTCTGGTGAATTCTACTAGCCTGCTTTCTCACTTTAGTTGCTTAAAACGTCAACTCCAAGTCTTAACCCACACTCGTTCTGTTTAAGCACTCATAGCTCTCCTCTTTTCTACGACTTTCTCGCTAATCTCTTAGCTGTTGTTTGCACGCTACTAGCCTTGGTAGCTACATTAGCTTTACTGCTAGCGATGGCTTCTCCCTCTGCTCTCTCTTGCCCGGTGTGCCACATGTTCAGTTATGCCTCTGCCTCCTTTAGTGACAGCAGTAAGTGTAACAAGTGTAGCTTATTTGTTGCGCTGGAGGCGAGGCTTAGTGAATTAGAAGCGCGGCTCCACACCATGGAAAATCACTCAGTAGCTGCGGTAGTTAGCCAGTCCCCTGTAGCCGGTGCGGAGCCACATAGCACAGCCTTAGCTCCTGCTAGCAGTCCTCCGGTAACTCCCGTTCAGCCGGGACGTTGGATAAGTGTGCGCCAGAAGCATAGCTCCAAGCCGAAGCCCATGGCTCACCACCAGCCTGTTCACGTCTCCAACCGCTTTTCCCCACTCAGCGACACACCCGCTGACGATAAAACTCTGGTTATTGGCAGCTCTATTTTGCGGAACGTGAAGTTAGAAACACCAGCGGCCATAGTCAAATGTATCCCTGGGGCCAGAGTGGGCGACATTGAGTCAAATTTAAAACTGCTGGCTACAGCTAAACGTAGATTCAGTAAGATTGTTATTCACGTCGGCGTTAATGACACCCGGTTACGCCAATCGGAGGCCACTAAAATTAATATTGCCTCGGTGTGTGAATGCGCAAAAACGATGTCGGACTCCGTAGTTTTCTCTGGACCCCTCCCTAATCTGACCTCTGATGACATGTTTAGCTGCATGTCATCATTTAATCGCTGGCTGTCCAGGTGGTGTCCAGCAAACGATGTGGGTTTCGTTAATAATTGGCAAACTTTCTGGGGAAAACCTGGTCTCATTAGGAGAGACGGCATTCATCCCACTTTGGATGGAGCTGCTCTCATTTCTAGGAACCTGGAAAATTTTATTAGCAAATTAAATCCCTGACAACCAAGAGTTGAGACCAGGACAGAGAGTCGCAGTCCTATACGCCTCTGTGAGCTTCTAGTTCACTTACCCAGCCATAGTTTCCATAGTTTTATACCAACGGTGTCTGTCCCCCGACCACCTAAATTATTTAAATCTAAAATTAAACAAAGAGGAATTGTGCAAAACAACCTCATAAAAATTAAAACCTCTTATGTGACAGAAAGACAAAACAGGAGAATTAAATGTGGACTGTTAAATATCAGGTCTCTTTCGTCTAAAGCAGTGTTAGTAAACAAATTAATATCAGATAATCATATTGATTTACTTAATCTCACTGAAACCTGGCTGTGTCAAGATGAATATGTTAGTCTAAATGAATCCACTCCTCCCAGTCATAATAATACCCACATTCCTCGAGGCAGCGGCCGAGGAGGGGGAGTTGCAGCCATTTTTAACTCTAGTCTGTTAATCCGCCCTAAACCAAAACTAGATTATAATTCTTTTGAAAGCCTCGTTCTTAGTCTTTTACATCCAACCTGGAAAACCTCGCAGCCACTTTTATTTGTTATAGTGTACCGTGCTCCTGGCCCGTATTCTGAATTTATATCTGAATTCTCAGAGTTTTTATCCAGTCTAGTTCTTAAATCAGATAAAGTTATTATTGTAGGCGATTTTAACATTCATGTCGACGTTGATAATGACTCCCTGGCTACCGCGTTTATCTCATTATTAGACTCCATTGGCTTCAGTCAGGGTGTACATGAACCCACTCACTGTTTTAACCATACCCTCGATCTAGTTCTGACGTTTGGAATTGAAATTGATAACCTAACAGTCTTTCCACAGAATCCCTCGCTATCGGATCATTATTTGATTACTTTTGATTTCTTTTTACTCGATTACACACCACTCAGCAACAGTTACTATACCAGATGTTTATCAGATAGTGCTGTCGCAAAATTTAAAGAAATGATTACTCTGTCGTTAAATTCAATACCAAGTCCTTTAGTAACAGAGGTTTCCCGCACCGACTTTAACCTCTCCCGAATTGATCAATTTGTTGATAGCGCCGTAAGCTCGCTGCGAACAACACTCGACTCTGTAGCTCCTCTTAAAAAGAAGCTAAAAAAACAAAGAAAGTTCGCTCCTTGGTATAACTCTGAAACCCGTAAATTAAAACAAATATCGCAAAAGTTTGAAAGGAATTGGCGATTAACCAAACTGGAAGAATCTCGTTTAATCTGGGCAGACAGTCTCAAAACTTATAAGAGGGGCCTCCACAATGCCAGAGCAAACTATTACTCAGCTTTAATAGAAGAAACAAAAATAACCCCAGGTTTCTTTTCAGCACTGTAGCCAGGCTGACTGAGAGTCAAAGCTCTATTGAGCCTTGTATTCCTTTAGCCCTTAGCAGTAATGATTTTATGAGCTTCTTTAATGACAAAATTCTAACTATTACAGGCAAAATTCATGACCTCCTGTCCTCAGATAGTACCTATCTAACCTCAAACACAGCTGTAACACCTAATATTTATTTAGATTGCTTCTCCCCAATTTCTCTTCAAGAATTGACCGCAGTGATTTCTTCATCTAAATCATCAACGTGTCTCTTAGACCCCATCCCAACTAGGCTACTCAAGGAGGTCTTACCTTTAGTTAACACCCATATATTAGATATGATCAATATATCCTTATTAACAGGCTATGTACCACAGTCTTTTAAGGTAGCTGTAATTAAACCTCTACTAAAAAAGCCCACCCTGAATCCAGAGGTGTTAGCCAACTATAGACCAATATCTAATCTTCCCTTTATGTCAAAGATCCTTGAGAAAGTAGTCGCAGACCAGCTGTGTGATTTTCAAAGGACTCGTCTCTGTACTTGTTTTATTAGATCTTAGTGCAGCGTTTGACACTGTTGACCATAAAATTCTGCTACAGAGACTGGAACACTTAATTGGCCTAAAAGGTTCTGCACTAAGCTGGTTTAAATCTTATTTATCTGATCGTTTTCAATTTGTTGACGTTCATAATGAATCATCCGTACGTACTAAAGTTTGTTTTGGAGTTCCGCAAGGTTCTGTGCTTGGACCAATCCTATTTATTCTATATATGCTTCCTTTAGGCAACATCATTAGAAATCACTCTATAAATTTCCATTGTTATGCGGATGATACACAGCTGTATTTATCGATGAAGCCAGAAGAAAGTGATCAATTAACTAACTTCATAATTGTCTTAAAGACAAAAACCTGGATGAGCACCAATTTCCTAATGTTAAATTCAGACAAAACTGAAGTTATTGTTCTTGGCCCCAAACAACTCAGAGACTCTTTATCTGATGACATAGTCTCTCTTGATGGCATTGCTCTGGCCTCTACCACTACCGTAAGAAACCTCGGAGTAACATTTGATCAAGATTTGTCTTTTAATTCTCATTTAAAACAAACCTCACGGACTACATTTTTTCATCTGCGTAATATTGCAAAAATTAGGCCTATCCTGACCCAAAAAGATGCAGAAAAATTGGTCCACGCTTTTGTTACCTCAAGGCTGGATTACTGTAACTCTCTATTATCAGGTAGCTCTAGTAAATCATTAAAAACTCTCCAGCTAATTCAGAATGCAGCAGCACGAGTACTAAAAGGAACTAAGAAACGGGATCATATTTCTCCTGTTTTAGCTTCTCTGCACTGGCTCCCTGTAAAATCCAGAATTGAATTTAAAATCCTACTGTTAACTTATAAAGCTCTAATGGTCAAGCTCCACCATCTTAGAGAGCTCATAGTGCCATATTATCCCACCAGAACTCTGCGCTCTGAGAACGCAGGGTTACTCGTGGTCCCTAAAGTCTCCAAAAGTAGATCAGGAGCCAGAGCCTTCAGCTATCAGGCTCCTCTCCTGTGGAATCATCTTCCTGTTACGGTCCGGGAGGCAGACACCGTCTCTACATTTAAGGCTAGACTTAAGACTTTCCTCTTTGATAAAGTTTATAGTTAAGGCTGGCTCAGGCTTGCCCTGTACCAGCCCCTAGTTAGGCTGACTTAGGCCTAGTCTGCCGGAGGACCACCTATAATCCCCCGGGCACCTTCTCTCTCCCTCTCTCTCACTCTCTCTCGTATCCTTTTACTGTATCTTGTTTACTCGGCCATTCTGGATGTCACGAACTCGGCTTCTTCTCCGGAGCCTTTGTGCTCCACTGTCTCTCAGGTTAACTCGTACTGCAGCGGTGCCTGGATAGTGTGACGTGTGTGGTTGTGCTGCTGCCGTGGTCCTGCCAGATGCCTGCTGCTGCTGCTGCCATCATTAGTCATTAGTCATACTTCTACTGTTATTATACACATATGATTATTATCATACATGTATACTGCCAGATACTAATATATACTTTCAACATATTGTACCACAGTAGCCAGAACTATAACGACAATATTATTACTTTCATGAATGTTGTTGTAAGCTACTGTCATTACCGAGGATGTCATACAGATTACTGTATTGTGTCATACAGATTACTGTTCATTTGTTATGCTGATCTGTTCTGTATGACATCTATTGCACGTCTGTCCGTCCTGGAAGAGGGATCCCTCCTCAGTTGCTCTTCCTGAGGTTTCTACCTTTTTTTTTTCCCCGGTAAAGGGTTTTTTTTGGGGAGTTTTTCCTTATCCGCTGTGAGGGTCTTAAGGACAGAGGGATGTTGTATGCTGTAAAGCCCTGTGAGGCAAATTGTATTTGTGATATTGGGCTTTATAAATAAAATTGATTGATTGATTGATTGATTGATTGTTAGCCGCTGTTAGTGCTGGCCTGTGATTGTATTACCTTTCTCCTTCAGCAGCTCTCTCCACCTGGGAAAGGCAACCCAAATGCTGACCCTTGTTTTTTTTAATTCGCCGGTCACGCTGCGTTTTTGATTCCCTTTTGCACTTTCTTGCCGACGAGGATTCCGTCTCCCGGGATGCTGCATAATACGTGATCCTGCATTATGCTCAAAGAGTGGGACTTGGTTGTGCGGCAGTAGTGCCGCTGGCCACTAACAGCTGTTTGCGGCGCAGTAATGCGAGCAGAGGGATGAGGTGTGTGAGGTTGAGCCACTTGTCAGTTGTCAAGGGACAAGACGTGATTGGTTTGTTTCAATTTACATCCGCCCCAACAGTCCTATGTTGTAAACACAGCCAGCATGGTGAGGAGGGGATTTGTCAACTCGCCTTGCATGTGTCTGTGTAGGAGCCTGAATGAATACTCCATGTAGTATCGGATGACATGGTTTCATCAATGTTATCACAGCTTTTTGGTACACAGCGGCTACAGTTGTTGCAATACGTGTTTGAAACAGTGAGGCACTAGAGTGCGCCATCTGTTTGAATGCAATATATGATTTCACCGTTTGATGGGAGAAATTCCTACACACTATGGCTTTAACCATGCGCTTTCGTCTCTCCAAACTCGCCATGCTGCAAACCATGAAACAGTCAAAACTCTCATTTAAATAGGCGTGTCTCCAACACGTTTGCACCTATTGTCATTTACGCAATCACTTTTAGTAAATCACCTGCAAACTGCGGTTCAGCCACACACGCAAAATTCTAGATTGCACATGCAAATTAGTACACGCAAATTGGGATCTTAGTAGATCCGGCCCTGTGCGTATAGTATTGCCTTCTTCGCTACTTTGAATAAGTAATAAACATTCAGAGTGTATATTTCCAAAAGTCCAAATATCTAAATAGAGAGCAGACACAGAGATATACCATATTGAAGTTACAAAAATTGTTACTTTTCATTGTTTGTTGTTTTTTTCAAATTTTAAGCCATCCCATTATAATAACTGCTCTCTGACAGAAAAAAAGCAACAAAAAAAAGATTACAGGATATAAAGAAAAGAATATCAAACACTCAGTATTATGATTATTTGCGTTTATGGGGATCAGTCCACTGGCAATCTTCTGGTTGTAGAAGTCTTCAGCGGCTTTCGGGGAATCACAGGTGTGTGTAATCCCTTCCACAGTGATGACGAGCTTGGCAGGGAAGAATTAAAAAGTTTCCTCTTTGAATGCATTGTCAGCGGAGCGCTGCCTGCCAATCTCCAGGCTCATGTCAGGAGAGATGTGCACCAGGTCCCCTCCGTACGTCAGTCACCCTTTAGCTTTGCCCAGATCCATTATCTGCTGTTTGTCCGTGTAATAATGTAGGCGGGCGAGAATGGCCCGGGGTCTCCCGTTGGCCAGCTGCGGGCTAGCGTACGATGTGCCCGGTCAATCACCACAGGGGATCTGAAGTTGTCGGCTCCAGGCACCGCAGTGAAGAAATCAGTGAGGAATCTGATCATATCGCCGCCTTCGCCTCCCTCTTTAATGCCAGTCAGCCGTAGACTCCTGTTTCTCCTGCTTCTATTTTCAAGATCCTGATATTTGTCTTGCAGTTTCTTATACTCTTTACTGATTAGTTCATGTGCCTGTTCCAGCGCGGTGACCCTATCCATCGTTTCACCGAGCGCGGTTCCCACCTCGTCACATTATCAGCTGTCTCAGCCTGAGCCGAGCAGAGCCAGGCAAACTCGCTGGTTAGGTCGTCCTGTATGGACCGTATGCCGGCTTTAGTTTCTTTGCAGAGAGAGACAATATCCTTCTTTATTTCTTTAAAAGATGTGGCAATATCGGCTTTAATCTGAACCAGAACCTCTTCTCTGGATGTCTGTAGTTCCTCTCTCAGCATCCCCAGGGAGAGTGTGATCTCAGGTGTTTCCCCTGTGCGTTTGCCACTGCGCTGTCAGCCGTCTTTAGACTGCTGTGAATGAAGTAATCATCTTTTGTGTTTGCGTCTTTTGCCTTTTCTCTTGATGTGTGTTCTTTTTCATATCAGGAGTTTGACGCAAAGTGGTTGACATTTAGATCGTGTCCCCTTCTACCGGTTTTGAAGGTTCAAATTTACTTATTATTGATTTTTATGTCTGAGCTCCTCTCCTCTGCAACCTACTTCATCATGCGGAAACCAGAAGTAAATCTTCTAAACCCTTTTTATTCTGGGCATGCAGATACTCTGATTGGCATCAAACACCATTTATAATTCTACAAATAGCACCAATTTACAGCATCCAGCAGTGGAATCCAATCGTCTTAATCCGTTTATGTATGGTGGATCATCATTTGCAAACTTAATAAGCTGTTGAATATAGTAGGTCTGAATGGTTTGATGAAGAATTCAGATAAACAGCTGAGATATTCATCAATGTTGCAAACTGCAAGAAGTGCAGTGGTGTGCAAACCATCATCTCCACTGTTATTGGGTTGAGCTGAATTGAGCTGATCGGATCCATATTAAATTGCATGGCATCAAAATATGCGTTTAAAAATTCATTATTGTTGTATTTTTTGCATCAAGGACCAAGCTTTATACGTGCAGTATAGACTGACACGCCCGTTCATACTAACTTGTATATGTCTGTTCGAATCCCAGTCAGGACAGGTAACACATATCCAGACTGGACCCTTAAGCAAGGTCCATAATGCTGCTAGCTGCTGACCCAAATCCAGAGTGGTTGACCCAAAAACGGACATTCCTAATCATGAAGGTCCCAGAAGGGCATGGTCATATCCAAATACCGGCCAATAATCTGCCTCTGTACAACATGGAAGCTCCTGTCAGTCATCATAGCAGCTAAGATCAATAGGCACATGGCCCAATACATGAGCAAGGCCCAGAAAAGAATAGGTAGTAATACCAGGGGAGCCAAGCACCAGATAGCATTATAGAGTCATACCAGCTCCTGTCTGGAGCCCCTTGCAATATTAAATAACTGACCCTTTGTTTATATTGATGAATTCACTAAGTTGAGCCATAAACTGAGTTCTAAAAGACTCGTCACGGAGTAAGGTAGTATTAAAACACCATTTAGGAGCCCATAGTGGGGTGAAGCGAATCAAGGCAAGAACAGCCACTGCCTTGTGATCCGAAAGAGTAACTGGCAAAAGAGTGACCTCCATAATTTTCTGAAACAAGCCTCTAGAGGCAAAAATAAAATCAATATGCGAAAAGGACTTGTGCCTTGCTGAAAGGTGGGTAAAATCTCTGGAGGTAGGGTTTATCATACGCCATAAATCCACCACACCAATTTTATTTGACCAGGAGCGCAAGGCTTCAGAACCCTGTTTTTGTTCTTTGTTTTCGGACTGACCACATCTATCAAGAGAGTGGTCCATTACAGCATTAAAATCAGCACCTATAATGAACTTAAAGTCAGGGAGGTCTAGCAGAGTTTTAGTTATCTGTTCAAAGGTATTAGGAGCATAGAGAGATACAAGTGCAATGTCTGTATTTTCTATATGAATTTTGGTGATAGCTATTCTACCTTTATTGTCAGTCCATGTATCCAGCAATTTAAAGTGCAAATTACGACGGCATATAAATGTGCCAACAAATAAAATCAATCAATTAATCAACAAAATAAATCAATTAGTACTTAAAGGGAGTGAAGACTTAAGTCATAAAAAATAATAACCCAGAATCAATAAAAAATAATAAAGATAACAGTTAGTGAACACAAGCACTTAGAAATTAGGTGCAAATGTAAAAATAATTAACTAAACAAATGTGATGTGTGGGGAGCAGGGCACTGAAGTTGAATGCCAGACTCACCAGCTGCCTGCAGTACAATGATTGGCAGATAACAGGACAAATTACATGTTACCATCCAAAAATGTCTTTGCATCCTCTGGGTCTTTGAATGACTTCTGTACACCGTTCATCTTGAATGACAGCACTGCAGGGAAGATCTTTGAAAGCTCTTCGTGCAGACCGGACCAACGGAGGGATGTCAGGAGCAAAGTGGATGGACTGGTTATCATGTTGGATGGTCCCTTTGCGTCTTGCTGCAGATAGTATCATGGTGAACGATGGATCCTGACGATAACAGGGCGAGGACGACCTTCCAGAAGTGGCCTGAGGCTCCGATGTACGCGGTCAATTGAGATGGATTGGACCGGTAGCTCCAGCACCCTGGGAATGAATCCTTCAAAGAAACGAACCGGATCACTTCCTTTGGTCGACTCCTTGAGATTTAAGATTCTAATATTGTCTCGTCTGGAGCGACCCTCTAAATCAGTGACTTTAGCTGTCAGCTCGACCTTTACTTTCTCCATCGCGGTTAGTTTCCTCTTCAGCGGAGTAACGTTGTCTTCCAAGGCAGAGACACGGGCCTCGTATTCGGTCTGACGTGCAATGAGGGAGTTGGCAGTCGCCACAACTTCATCAATGTGCTTCAACATGCCGTCAACTTTTTCCTCCAGTCTGGATTTGAAGCTGGTGAAGACTTGCTGGAGCAATGTTTGCGTCCGCTTGCCCTCTTCGGCAACGACAGTGGAAATGTGTTTAATCAGCGCTTCAGATGAAAGTTCAAGTGACAAGCTTTTAGCGTTAGCAGCATGCTCGGTGTTAGCGTTAGCGTCACTGGAGTCAACGGGATCTTCTGCCGTATCCCGGGGCTGATCAAGTTTGTGCTGTTTTGCAGGCTTCGGCATTACGAACTGAAGTTAAGAAGACAATTTGATAGGTATTTATGCTGGTTAAGTTGGCAAAAGATAAGTTAATTAGTACTGAACGGGGAAAAGACAACGCCATACTGCTTCTCGCTACCACACCATACCGGAAGTCCCCGTTCAAGTTTTCTTGGCTATGAATATTCATTTTGTGTAAAATAGGCTATACGATGAAGAACTGTTTAGTTTTGTTTTTTTGTTAGAGCTATAGCCTAATATATTTTGTGACTGAAACAATGTGTCTTTATTATGATTTTGCGTGGCTTAACATAATTAGACGCTAATGAGACTGTGTATTTCGTTTGATTAAAATGTTTGGAATCTAGAAAGTGATTTCAATCATCTTTTTTCAATAAATGGTGATTTGCTAAACTTTGCAATGCTCTGCAGTTTATTGGGTCACACTAGCATTTGCATTCTAATCTACAGCATATGTTTAATCAAGGTGTATTTCTGCATTACATATTAGTGAATGAAAATAGAAAAGTAAATGGATATACCAAACATCTCACAAGAAGTGACTTCGAATGAGATTGCTGCATGTCTGCATCCCCGCAGCATTGGGTTGTTGTTCCATACGGGGCCTGTGTTGCTTGCCGATGTTATGTAGCATGCAGCAGGTCACTACAATCTGGGCCACTTTTTCTGGCCTGTACAGCAGTGCTCCTCCAGTGCGATCCAAACAACGGAACCTGCTCTTCAGCATTCCAAAGGTGCACTCCACAATATTCCGTGTGCAGATATGGGCCTCGTTGTACCTTATTGTTCTTGGGTTGAGAACAGGTGTCAGGAGGAAGGGTGTAGGGGGTATGCACTATCACCTTAAAAAACATATGAATCAATATGAAACATGCTCTTGTTTTTAAATGTTATAATTTGGAGTGGGGCATAATTTCAAGTCACGTGGAGGGGGTGGGGGGGCATATGCATTGAAATAGACAATATTAGTGATGTATTAAATAATGTTGCTGTGGAAGCTGGAGTAATTTGATCATATTGTTTTTTCTGTTTACTAGAAAAAAATCAGATATCGACTTCTGTCTCTTCATTTTCCCAGATGCAGCTAGCGCAGGTGCCCGCTGTTAGCTCGAGACACTCACGCACACTAATATCAAATCAAAATGCAGCAGTCAGTGGGAGTTCTTTATCGGCAGCAGTCGGTGAGAATGAGTGAAGGTGTGTGGTGACTTGGCTCATCATTTTAAGCGCTATTAATAAAGAGATGGGGTTCATGGGGTTGTTGTTTTTTTGTTTTTTTTTAATTTTCCTTTATTAATTTGTTTCGTTTCCCTGGCCTGCATGTCTTTTGACGCACTGGTCAGGAATAGCACTCCTATTTCATTGTTTTCATTTAGTTTTTAATGAAATAAAGGCTGTTTCATATTCTGTTCTCCTCCTCTGTATTTATTTATTTTTCTACCTTTATATAATCATGCAGTGATTGCGGTTAAGGCAAGCCCAGCTCCAGGATGAAGTTACTGAGCGGGCGGTTAAAAATTACGAGGGGGCAAATCTTTATTACGCAACATAGGTTCACACAGTGAGTTATAAAGAGCGCGCAGCCGTGCGTAATAGTCGCGTGTAATGACAGCTCGTCGCCGGTGAAACACAATAAACTGCACATTTTCTTTCATGTTTGTCTTATGACAGATGGAGCTGACAGACAGACGACAGACAGACAGACAGACGGAGCAAGCGGCAAATTGGTATGACAGCTGGTTCAGGGCATATTCGTCCATTTATGAATAAATATGGAGTGGAAACGCTCATGCATGTGCACAAAGTTTCTTTTTCTTCTTCTTCTTCTTCTACTGTTTAATGGTGGTTGGCAAACAGCGAATTGGCCCAATACCGCCACCAACTGGTGGAGTGTGGATCAAAATGACTATTACTATTTGCATTGGGTCCCACTGGGTCCCAATGCAGCCCTCTATGTCAGAGTACAAAAGTTACCCAGGCCATGGCCCCCCTGGCCCCCCCAGTTCTGTGGTCTATGTTTTAAGTATTATGCTGTATACTGTGTTGTGGATGTTGGTGTCATCTATCTATCTATCTATCTATCTATCTATCTATCTATCTATCTATCGATTGATCTAAGAGCAGACCCTAGCAATCCCCTAGAACAAGAGCCAGCTGCCATTACAACAGCAGACATCCAAGAAAGAGTATCAGGTATGAAGAGCTGGAGAGTGCCGGGCCCTGACATGACCCACACCTACTGGCTAAACAAACTAACCTCACTCCATGAACGCCTGACAGCACAAATGAACTAGCTGCTGATGGATGGGACCCATCCAGAGTGGTTGACCCAAAGACGGACAGTCCTAATCATGAAGGATCCCCAGAAGGGCGCAGTCACATCCAACTACCGGCCAATGATCTGCCTCTGTACAAACATGGAAGCTCCCGTCAGGTATCATAGCGGCTAAGATCGATAGGCACATGGCCCAATACATGAGCAAGGCCCAGAAAAGAATAGGTAGTAATACCAAGGGAGCAAAGCACCAGCTACTGGTTGATAGAGCAGTCACCCAAAACTGCAAGTCCAGGCAGGCCAACATGTGCACCGCCTGGATTGACAACAAGAAAGCCTACGACTCAATGCGACTCACTCTCATACTGGAATGCTTGGAAATATACAACATCAACAGGACACTAAGAGCCATCATCAAGAACTCACTGTGGCTGTGGAAAATGACTCTTGAGGCCGACTCAAAACCAATTGCATAAGTTGTCATCAAGTGCAGCATACACCATGATGGTGCACTGTCCCCACCCGTTCTGCATAGGCCTAAACCCCCTCTGCCAACTCATCACAAAGAGTGGCTACGGATACTGGTTCAGAGGTGGAGCAACCATCAGTCACCTCTTCTACATGGATGACATCAAGCTGTATCACAGGCGTGAGCAAGACATTGACTCACTGATCCACCTCACCGGGATCTGCAGTAATGACATCAGAATGTCATTTGAACTAGATAAGTTTGATCAGATAGTGTCAAAGAGAGGGAAGATGATCAGAGCCAAGAGGGTTGAACTACCAAATGGCAGCATTGCAGATGTTCAGGACAGATACAAATACCTTGGGATACTGCAGGCAAATGGGAACCACAAGAAAGTCAACTACAGCCAAATACCTACAAAGAGTAAGGCAGGTCCTGAAAAGTCGGGTAAACAGCTACTGCCAGTCATCAGATACCCCGCTGGTATAATAAGCTGGCCAAAGGCCACTGATATAAAGGCAAAGAAGCTTCTCACAATGCATGGAGAATTTCATCCCAAGTCCAATATTCTGAGACTGCGTGTGTCAGAGCAGGACAAAACAACCAAGATCCAGGAATACATCAGGAAGTTGACCCCCAAAGATGAGCTGCTAAATACCTCAGACAGCAGACACCCGAGAATGCAGAAGAGGAGGATGAACCATCATGGAAGGACAGGCCCCTGCACAGCATATGCCACCAACAGATTAGAGAACTGGCTGACATCAAGAAATCCTACCAGTAGCTGAAAAAAGGCTGGACTGAAAGACAGACACTAAATGGCCAGTCACGTAGTTAGCGCAACCTTAATTAGCAGTGTAACACCCATTAGTTACACACACAGTGTAATCCCCAATTTTTACAGCTTGACAATGTGTAGAGCTACTGCCTAGTAAGACTTCAGATGTAGTTGCTTATTTTCACCAGCAGGGTGCACATTCATCCCACACAAATGCTGGCAGTGCCCCTAGTTTCCTTGTTTTTTTATACGCTGATGCAAGAGAGGGTTTTCTTGCCAAACCTGACCGTGTGGATATTGAATTTTATCGAGTGAAAACTCCGGTGAGTAAATGCTAGTAACGATGAGCGTAGCATGCTAGCGATGCCGACCACGGCTAATTACCTGCTTATTTTCTTGAATATGTCTCCACTACGTCTAGTTATGCTTCTGTGATAGTGTTTAAAAACCAACCGGAGACTGATAAACATGTGTTGTAAGGTTGAAAATGTTTTCTACTGTGTATATCTGTGGAAAAAAACGATGTATGTGTTAATTGAGCTAGCACTTGCTTTACAGCTAAGAAAGCTGGTTGTTGAGGGTAGAACACACGCAGCCGTGTGCACTTGAGCTTACAGAAGGTAATTCATTTCATTTTCGTGGGTAAAAACATGATTTAAAGTCATTAATTTCATGATTTGTGCACACTAAGCTGTGATGGGTTTAAAAACCATTTAAAATTCATATATACACACACAGTTGTGTGTTGGCTGTATTAACTCTCTTTTATCTTAAATCAATGAACTCATTGATTTAAGATAAAAAGAGAGTTAATACTGTACAGTTAAGATAAATAGATAAAAGATAAATGCATGAAGAAGAGAGATTAAAGAGAAAAATATGAATTTATTTAAAAGAGATACTACTACTGCTCTATGCAGGTTGGTTTTTTTTTTGTATGAGTGGATTCTGACGGCTAGCCAGAACCTAGATCGGTGGCTCTTGGAGCGGGACGCAGGTCGACACGCGTGGAGGGTGTGACGTCAGCGGGAGCTTCACTGTGCTTGGAAAGAACATCCCTTCATACAGATAAGACATAGAACATAAAACTATTACACAAACACACTGAAGAAGGACAATTATACAAACACACTGAAGAAGGACAATTACACAAACACACAGAAGAAGGACAAACTGTGAACACTGACTTAATCCAGACTTGACTTTTTGGACTCTTTTTGGACTTTATGTTTTTTTATTATTTTCTTTCTTGTTTTGTTTATTATTTTGGGCCCATATTTACTAATTCATACTGTGAAGTGTTTTGTTGTTCTATTAAGTGTTCTGAAGCATTATTCAGTACAATTTTCTGAGTGCTGCTAATTTCTGATACAAGGAAAAAGAAAAGATTTCAGTCATATCTGAAATATCTGTGTTTTGCACTTAAAGGTGGCACTTTTGCCAGTAAAGGCTATTTTGATTACTACTCTCTTCAAACCGTTGTCTTGCTCCATCAATCCTCCTTGAACGTATCTATTTCTTCTGACTGGCCTAAATTTAGAGTGCATGACAGTAATTTTATTATATGCACATTAGACAGTGTTACAGCAGTATAATTAACAAACATGGCGACAGATATTTCGTATTTCTGCACAGCGCACTTGACAGCAGTAATAAAATAAAGAACATGTGCTGAAGTGAACATATTTCTGACATGCTGAATCATGCAGTGGAGAGCCACAATTATAGCATGCATGAAACGGAATTAATTAGCATATTCATTCCGCACCTAAACTCCAAATAACCATCATCTGCCATCAGAAATCCTCTACAGCTGCATCAACACAAGTAGATATACCACCACAGGCAATATAAAGAACAATACTCACTTTTCATTCACACACAAATCGCTGGGAGGAGTAACAAAAGGTAATGCACTGCAAACCTCTCTTGCACCTCTCGACTGACTCTAAAGCACACACAGATGCTTCGATGAGTGGCATCAGCTACATCTCGAAGGCAGGTGGAAGTGGCTATTTATATACCATAAGCAGCAGTGAATGAACAGCACATTAAATATTGGCAACATTACTCAATTATTATTAACTCTGTGACTTTGGGGCCTTCTCTACAGAACATGAGAAGCTGGAAAAATACCAAGGGAGCTAGGAAAGATGTGTAGTGGGGTAGTGGTAAATGGAACACCTTGGGCCACCACCACACCTTATATGTATGTATATATATATATATATATATATATATATATATATATATATATATATATATAAAACATCTCATATGTAGAGTGATGGAGTTTGCATGTGTGACTCACCCATACACACAGTGTGCTGCAGTGAGGACCCAGCGTGATGTTATGATGGAGCCTCCACACAGGTGTTCACTGCTGAAGTGGAGGCTGACCTGCCAAGGGAACTGACCTGGCCTGGAGATGTTACCACCAACAATACGAGTATTGTACTGGGGCCTGGAACCGCACTCTGAAGACAGTTGTGTAGAGGGTCATAGGTCAGCTTGTATAACTTTTAGGCACAGATGCAAACACAGTACTAACTCACTCACACTGGATTAACAACATGTGCTGGAGGGCTGATACTAGCGTTAAATATCAGTCAGTCACTGTCATGAGTTTCTGCTACCAAATATCTGCTACCAATTACAAATAAGTGGAAAGTGGAGAGTTTCACTGTCTCATGTTGGAAAACATTGGAAATTTAAAGTTGTTTCCATCAAAAAGGTTGGTTTGGGGTACTGCAGAAATTTAGTATTACATTTCCATAACATTTTGGTAATCACAAGAGACATTAAAAAAAGAATGATCAAAAACAGGGTTATTTTCTCAGACTTGAAAAAGCTCACTCAGAGTCACAGAGAAAATGATGCAACTGTTTTCATAAGCTTGTGCTCCCCATGACAAGTCATCTGAACTTTGTGTAAAATTGGTGGAATACCCCTTTAAAGCTTATAAACACTGATCAAAAGTATTGACTATGAGCAGTTTTTACCTGAAAGCATCAACTCTCACAACTCCACAGTAGTTGAATCCTAGAACATGAAGACTAAAGGCATTTTTGGACTGGAGGAACTTTTTCATAGTTCTGAGAACCTCCCTATTTTATTTTATCTGCAGTACAATAGCTAAGAAAGATTGTAGCTTCTAGAACACGGTTTTGAGGGATTTTTTTTTACTTTTCCAGCACATGAGGAAACTTTAGTGACGCAAGCATGGTGATTGGCTGAACACAAACCAATGCAGCACTGGCAGCCAGCATTTTTAAAAACATGTTAGCTGTGAACAGACAACACAAAACACAAACAAAAGTTCATAACAAAGCTATGCACGGTTGTATGCCTCTACAAATCAGTGAAGTTGCAGTCAGTTTACATCCTTTTTTTAATACTAAGCCTGTCAGTTTACATCCATGTCTGTGAAAACATGGATGCTTCATACACATCTTCCCCCACAGAAGATCTATACAATCGACACAGTTTCGAGGTGGATAATTTTGCCATAAATAGTGAATGAATTCTTGGATTTTGGCCAAAAACATGTTTTGGAAGGTCAGAGTAACCTTGACCTTTGACCACCAAATTATAATTTGTTGGTCGTTGAGTCCTGGTGGAAGTTTGTGCCAAATTTGCAGAGATTCCCACAAGGTGTTTTGAGATATTGTGACTGCATGAATAAATTAGACAAGGTCACACTGACCTTGACCTTTGACCTATGACAACCAAAATGTAACCAGGTCATTGTTGAGTCAAAGTGGATGTTTGTGCCAAATTTGTCAAGAAAATCCTGAGTAGCAAGCATCTTGTATGGTAGCCTCAGCCACCAGTGTATGAATGTGTGTGTGAATGTGTGAATGGGTGAATGTGACATAGTGTAAAAAGTAGGGATGGGAATCAAGAATCGGTTCCTGTTAAGAACTGGTTCCAACTGGTTCAATTAATTGACATCATTAGACTTTATGCTTAATGATTCCCTTATTGATTCTTTTCATTATGCCGAATCTTTACATTGATGACGCACGTCAGTCAGCAGCACGTTCAACAACAAAGAAGACGTAATGGTGGAGAGATAGAAGCGGTCGAAAGTGGGGCCAAAAAAGAGTAACAGCGCGGCGTGCAATTTATGCAGCACCGTAATTACATGCAAGGGAGGAAACACCACCAACTAGGCCTGAACGATATATCTTTTAAGCATCACCATCGTGATGCACACGTGTGCAATATTTACATTGCGGGGCTTGCGACATGTGGCTTGCCCTGATTAAATTAAGCATGCGTGTTTAAATTGCAGAGTGATGCACGTAAAAGTCGCTTCCGTTTTAATGACTGACCAACAAAGATGTCTAATTTAATGGAATAAAGAATAAATGGACGATTCAAGTGCTGGAATTTGTTATTTATGTGACAACGCCTGAACGCAACACAGGCTCCGCTCTATAGACTGTGTGTACAGCGGTGTGCTGCGGGTTCAGGCCGGGCTCAGTTATAGATGTCTCGGACTCTGGAAAATGCGGCCCGAGCCGTGCTCTAGTGTGCTGGGGCCGAACTCCGCTGTGCACGATACAGAGAGCAGAGGAGGATTGTAAGACACGAACATGCCGTTGTGTTAACAATAGAAGTCATCACGTTATAAGGTGAAATGTTTCACTGTATAACACGATAAATAGTAACTTATGTTATTATATGAAGCGTCCATCATGCAAAATAATGTAATTTTAGTTTATGAAGAGATAAGAAAAAATAAATAAATAAATAGTTGCATATAGGGGAAACACTGAAAGAGATGGTGGTTTCACTGAATAAATGCCTATTTTCAGCACATTTTATGCTGTTGCAAAGCAATATCAGACCAATAATTCCAGAATGATTAATTCTCACCAAGTAGAGCAACTGAAGTCATCTGGTGGAAAAAAATGGATCCTTAAGGGGAAAAAAAAAAAAAAAAAAAAAAAAAAAAATTGCAATATAATATATAGCGCTGGGGGCAATTTTTCCCAATATCGTGCAGCCCTACCATCAACATGCTGAAACATTTGTCATCGCATGGCATTAAGTGAAGCTGCAGCAAAGTCTCAGCAGAGCTATGCCAGTGATGGTACGTATGTCCCGTCCCATGTTAACGATAGCACAACGCATTCATTGACAGATTCTGTAACGTTATTTTACATAGACGAAAACAAATGCTGTACAAATATTCTTTCATTTGTTCCATTTGAGATGATAACGGTACACCAATTTCATATTTGTTTACTTACACAAGCACTTATCTCTTGTTTAGAATAGAAACTCAATACAATTCTCTTGTTTAGAATAGAAACTCAATAAAATTTGTGTTGTTGACACCGAAAACCTGTAAGGTCTACTTTTTCTACAGAGAAAATTCACAGGGGGAATCGATAAGGGAATTGAAAAAAAAATCGTATCGATAAGCAGAATCGATAATGGTATTGACATAAATAAAATCCTATCAATTCCCATCCCTAGTAAAAAGCGCTTTGACTGGTAAGAAGACTAGAAAAGCACCATACAAGTGCATATGTTCCACATGAACATCATGCAACCCAGCTGTGGGCTATTACAGTTTGTTAATACAGACTACTTGTCTCAGAGGGCAAAAGTAACAGCATACATAAAGGGGTGTTCCTGAAACTACAGGCATTTTAAGTCCCAGCAGTGAAATTTTGGATTTATGTAAAAAATGTGTCAAGTGATGCTTGATAAATATATACACAATGTTATTACACATCTTGAAACAAAAGAAACCAATCAAAACAACTAAATATTGTGATTTTATTAAATTTCTGAAGCATTTTATGAGTCCAAATTTTCATGCCACATCAACTTAAGAGACCATATTATTTTTTAAACATGAAAATTAGTTTGACCTGGTCTTTGCTATATGTAATACCTTTTGTTTTTGTCTGTTACTGTTGTTAACTACTGTAGCTTATTGTTAAGAATAAATTATATCATTAACAGTGTGTCCCTATGGCGATAAGATGTCATTTCCGCAGCAGTGTTTTAATTTGATTATTATTATGATTTGTATTTGCAAAAATTATTTTAACACTTGAAAAGAGATGATTTACACATTAGAACTGGAATATCTGTCATAAAAGCAATATATTTTATTTTTTATATGCATAAATACAATTGACATGTAAGGTTACTGTCAAAATTTTCAGTGGCATAGAGAAGACTATGAAATTCCATATTTTGTATTATAGTTTTGCATCAATATTGGAAATGGTTTACAAAGCTTGAATTCAAATGTCTTATAATTTCATAAAAATCTTTAGAGGAAAATGCATGAAATGAACGACATTAAATTAACATTTGAATGTCATGATAAGGACATTTTGTAGATGTGGCGAAAAACATTAAAAATAAACATATTCCACATTGAAAGCTTTACGGCTATATGCAATTTTGTGTGCCTGTTACTATTACAAACTGATGGTTAAGATAAAATTTATGGAGGGTTTTTTTTTTTCATTTGAGAGGGTGAAAGTGTTGTAGAAACACCCAAACGCATACACGCCAACAAAGACTCACACAGAAGATACATACACATTTGCATGCTATGAAAGAACACAAGCACATGCAGGAGCACATGTGCTCATATTGACTCCATCTTAAACTCTCATAGAAAAATAGTCATGAGTTAAATAAATATGACTTGTCTGTAGTGTGTGCTCTCACCCAGACATTTCAGAGTGGCCACCTTCCCTGAGCTGCACCGAGTCTTACTGTGACAATACAGGAGGTGGGGAGGAACATGGATAAGTACTGCATGTTATGCTTTAAATGTCACTGACTTCACAGAGCAGGAAACACAAGGTTCACATGTAGAACAGTTTTCTGAAGAGCTACACTCATCAAAGTCAGTGAAGGTATTTGACACATATTTGAGTACATTTACTCATGTGCTGTACTTTCTTTACTGTTCTGGTACTCTATGTTATGATTGAGACATTTTTCCTTCACAAACTTATTTTTTTTACTTGTTTCTTCACTTTATTTATCTGACTGCTAGCACAGGTGGTTCCCATAGAAACTCTGAGGGGAGCAGGTGTGTGCTGCTCTTTAACAAAGGTGTGGCAGCCAAACCAACCAGTTAATCCTTATCTTTAAGTTCTTTTCTCTTGTAAAACAGAAAAAGCATACAGCATAAATCTCACCTTGTTTTCAAGTGTGGAACAGGTTCATTATTTCCCCTTATGGCTGCTTGGGGAAAAATATCCACTACAACTACAGCAATTCTCATCAATCATCAGGTAGAAGGCCTTGGGCAGCAGCAATGAGCCCCTCATGTTTTGGTGCACCAAAACTGCACTTATTTTGACAAATGACAAACAAAATTCTCTTCCCCCAATACATTTCATTGTACCACTGACCCTGTGTAAACCTTCCTATGACTAAGGGACTGTTCTTTACTTATCACAGGATGGGGGGCTGGGGTGTGACTTCGCCTTTTTTTTTATTTTGACCCTCTCTGAAGCTACAAATATTTTTCCTTGAGCCTCCCTGAGTGACTGGTGTGTGCACAAATGTATGATCCCCCCTCCACTTTAAATGAGTAATTAGATTTTTACTTTGCTTACCCTTTGATTTTTTAAAGTTAAAAGCTAAAGGCAAAAATCCTGGAGTTGAAAAAAACCTCGGTTTTTCACTCTTGTCATGCATGCTGGTTAGTTCATGCAGACAGTTTATTTTTGGCCAAATTTTAAATGAGATGAAAAATAAAGTGATTTTGATGAAACATCACTATTTTAAGCTCAGACTTGGCTATGTTTTGTTTTTTTGTTTTTTTCTGATGGAAGCATTCATCGCACATGATATAGAGTGTTGAAAATTAAAAAATCCAATAATAATTTCTGGCATGTTTTCTTTAAATGTCTGTGGTAAAGAAATGTATACAACCATTTAAATTTGTATGCCCCTCCCCTAACCCAAAATAAAAAATAATATAAGACCCTCACCATTGGTTAAAAAAGTATTTGACATGCCTCCCACTTTTTGCACCACCCTCTCCCCTCTCATAAGTAACATACAGTCCCTAATAATAATAATAACAGTCATGATAATAATAATGATAATAAAACACAGAAAATGAAGGATAAAGACTAAAAATGAATATTTAAAAAAATAAAATAAATATTGTCAGTCACATTACAAGCACAAAAACATTCAGCAGAATTCAGTGGATTTTCATTCTGGATCAACGTTTAAAACTGTACAAAAAAATGTGTAGATTCTGTTTAAATCTGCCTGGGACTAGAGTTACACTCAGCTACACTTTCTGCATCTGCATTGTGTGAAGGATCCGACTAATGTAAATCTGCTCATGTCAGCAAGGGAATTTGGGCCACTTGGTCTCTACCTGCCTAGAAACACTGTCTAAACATGTGAGCTAAGCTCTGCTGACCTCTGGGAGCACGGCCACTGTGGCTACGTTTTGCAATAAGCGCACAATATCAAATCACCACCATCATCATCATCATCATCATCATATTGAGACCAATTGAAATGACGTGTTTTCTGGGCAAAATCGTAGTGTTCAGATACCACTGCCAAGTCTGGAAACTATTAACAGTTTCACCTTACTGTAGGTCTTTGAGTAATGACCTGGTGATCAGAACAGACCATCGCTTAGAAAACAGACACTCACAAATACATATTTTTAAATAATTGCAAATTTCTTTTTGCCATTAAGTTAGTTGCTCAGACTCTCCAACCATACAACAAAATAAATAAACAAACAAAATACATAAAAGCTGTTATTTGCAGACTGACCTGGGTTAAGTGTCAAGTTCCAAATAGCTGAAAAGAAGCAACACACGTCTAGCTCTAATGGAGTTGCTTTAGATG
The DNA here is from genome assembly GCA_026686955.1 of Epinephelus cyanopodus. NCBI lineage: Eukaryota > Metazoa > Chordata > Actinopteri > Perciformes > Serranidae > Epinephelus > Epinephelus cyanopodus. Next base: position 1,145,451 of record CM048927.1, read on the forward strand.
ATTTATATGGTGTCACTGAGCATATGCACAGTTAGTTTGCATACTTTTCCATTCATTCAAATGCGGATGTGCTTTCTACCTGAAGGCTGTGGCGTTCTGGAGCTTAATGATGTGTGACTGGCTCAGGTTGATGGACACCAGGTTGTACTGAAGGTCCTGCTCAATGGAGGTTAGAGAAATGAAGAAGGACTCCTCATACCTGTCAGACACACAGCACCGCACACAATGTACAGCTGATGATGAGGCTGTTGATATTTAACCTGATGACAATGTCTTAAAACATTAGGATGAAACACTTATACGTGTGAAGGGGTGACCTTACAGCACAGACACTCAACTTGCAGCCTGTGGGCCGAATCTGGCTTCACAATGAAAATAACTTGATTCACACGGATATTTTTTTGTCCGTTGAATGTTGATATGGATCCAGAGTTCATACAAAAGCATCAAATTTGAGCTTTTAAATCTAAAAAAAAAAGAGAGAGAGGCAAGGGAGGATCCCCCGACGCCCAACAGAGGTCTGGGTTATGCCTCAAATGTAAATCCTAGAAACACCCCTGCTGGCTTGCTTGGACTGGATTTTCCTCTTGGTAAAGATGAGTGACAACAGCACGCATCGAAAAGGTTGGAAACATGCAATTATTTTTCGATAAATATTGATAAACATTATCTTTCTTTTTTAGTTGGACCCTGGTTTCCTGTCATTTTGAAAAAATGTAGGCAAAACATGTATTTGATCATGCCTCACTTGTATATTTAAATATAAAATTTCACAAAATTTCACACATTTTTTTTGTTTTTATAATTGTTAGATTAATGTGTTAGAAGTTTGACCTTGTTCACCAGTGGTGTCTCCACTGTATAAAAAAGCAACACATTCTCACTCCAACTTTGTCACATATCGAGGTTTGTTCATAGACTTTCCACATTGACACATAACTGCAAGGTACCTTGGGTGCGTTGGGTGTTGACATTCTCAGATGCCATGTCAACTTCAGTCTGTTACATGCATTGTCTAATTTCAAAATATACTTCTGTTTTCACAAGAAATGTACAGTTTGCAATCAACCTCTTTCAAAATAAACACACTACATCAGTACACCAAAATTGCATTTTTTGTTTGTTTTTTTCCCCTTCAACAAGCACACATGGTTACATTTTGCCAACACACGCACACAGTTGGGTTTGGGCAACAAAAGCACGTGGTTGGGTTCAAGAAAAAAAGAACAGGGTTTGGCTTTACAAACATATTGAAAGCAAACACCAGCCAGTGTCAGTGGCTGTTGGACCCATTCATCAACTTATGCAACCAAGCACTGTTAAACAATAACGGCGACCAGCCACGTATCATGCCAAGGTGAAAGGATGGCTTTTTTTTAATGGCGTCTGACACCAGAAGTCAGTGACCAAGCACTGGTATTCAATGACTTTGGAGCGAGACCAGGTTGGAAAAATACCCAGCAGCTAGTCTACATATAAATTAATCAACCTCGAAAAAGTTTTTTTCAGTGTCATCTGGCAAATGAGATAAACCAGGCTCAACTTATGCCGGAATGCAAAGTGACATCATTTGGAAAAGGCACTGTATTGGCCAGTCAAATTTCTGCACTGCGAGCACACATTCCTGCTAGATAACATTGCAACATATTTCTACTGTCCACTTTGTGATCATTGCAAACAAAGATAAAATGACTGACTCTGTGAAAAATTCCTGTAGTTGTAAATCCGGTCTTATAGCATGATACACCACTATGCAGTGTCTTGACATGTGATGACCCTTCAAACTCAAAAATCAGTTACTGAAAATAGACTTCCTGGATTGTATTTCATGTCTCATTGGTTCCTGAGGAAACATCGCCATAACATGCAGGTAAGGTTGAGAACGTGCTACGACAACAAGGGAACAGAAACATGGGATTTGTCAGAACCTGGAGTATCCCAACTGCTTGCAGGCAGAGACTCCCAGCCAGTTGTTCCAGCCCTCTGAGCACACTGTCCTCCATACTCCCCCTCTCTGGACCTGCAGGACTGAGCTCCTCCCACTCAGACGCACTAACACACAGACACAGAGACAGATGGAGAGAAAGACAGACAGGCAGACAGAGGTGGGCAGAAAGGTAACATCAAACAGATTTCAGAGATAATTATCACTCTACATAGTAGCTGAGCTTTCACTGCATCTCACAGCCTTCTTAAACAGATGTTTGCTCAGTTGTATCATGTGACCTTATCATGTTATAACAGGTCAAGCTTCATCAGCGAGTTACCCAGCTGGCCGCCAACATCATGCAGTGCTGATATTTGGTTGAATTTAGGTTTTGACATCGGGTGACCAAAATTCAATGTCAGGACTTCTCATGCTGATGTCAATTTAGCGTAGAATATTGATCACAAATGACATTGATATTTTGTTGGTTTTAAGTTGTATAGGTAAGTAACCAAAGCCCAACAGCTTCTGAACATCTCATGCCAACATCATCCTGATGCAGAATAACTACATTTTGTTGTAAAGTATGGAGAACAAGACCAAACATCTGCAAAACCTTATAATGATAATGTCCACATAATTTGAAATTCTAACATTGTTAGACATTTGAAATATCATCAACCCGTATTTCATTCCAACCACAGTCTTAATCTGTCCAACATAAAACTCAACAACATCTTTCTGACATCATATTGACATCTGGTGCCAGCTGGGAAGTGGACCCTGAGTTAGGAAACCAAAAATCACAGTGCTTAAGATTCAATTCTGGTAGGGTAATGCTGAATACTTCAATTTATTTATTGGCCTAAAAGTATTAATGTATATATAAATGTAACCTCAAACACTGGAATCAGCCCACAGAAAACCTCCAGGTATGGCTCGGCAATATATCAATATTACATTGATATTGTGATATAAGACTAGATATAGTCTTATATTCTGGGTATGGTAATATGGTAAGCATGTCTTTTTGACATTTAAAAGGCTGCATCATAGTAAAGTGATGTGATACGAAGCCCTGAAATGAAATGCAGAAATGCATCTCTCAGCAGTCACTCTGAAATTTCGCTGATCCAGGAGTCTAATTGAATACACATGCATGCATACTTACAACAAAGCAAAACAAACAAAAGTGTTTTTGTTTGTCACACTGTAAGCCGATATCCATAGCAGCATGTGGATTTTGTACGGTTGAGTTTTTAATCTCAATGAAATACTAATAATGACGTGTCCACCAGCTTCCATGTGTTTCTGTCTGTGTTTGTGTGTCTGACTCTCATTATCACACACTGAGCTGTTGTTACAAGATGTTGCCTCAACAGTAAAAGTCATTCTTCCAGTCTGTACCTTGGTCTAAGTCACATACATGTGGCTTGATTTAAGTAGTGCAGTGACACCTTACAGTTTACTGTGGTACAGACTAAACCAAATTAAACTGTGGCCAGAACATGAGATGATGCACAGAATTATGATAGAAAAAAAATCAAATCAAGTTGCTATTGAATTAAATCAGTATGAGCACTATACCAAGTCTTCAAATATGTAAAAGGCTGTCTCAAAAGCATCCATTTAAGTACTTCCAACTTCTGTTCTTCTCAGGCAGCTCAGTCTCCAAACCCTACGGTGGCCGAGACCCGCCATAGCTGCAAATAAAAAAAAATGCTGCAAATAAAAAGAAATGTCGCAATGCAAATAAAAAAAAGCAATGACGCAAATAAAAAAAAGCAACGATGCAAATAAAAAAGCCACAACAGAAGTGAATTACCGGGGACTATTATTGCCGATGCACGTTTTTTTTATGTGAAAGAAGAAAAAGAAGACGAAGAGAGAAAAGTAAGAAGACGACGAAAAATAAGAAGAAAAACGAACGAAAAAGTAAGTGTGTTATATATGGTTAAACCATGTAGCCCCAGGTTTGATATGAAGCTGAACTGGAGGATGCTGGTGTTCCTCCATCTGTATAGTATAGACGAATTCGGCAGTCAATTTGTGTATGCCACCATCTTGCGGCGGTCAATTCATTATGCTGTCATTGTGAACTGACTTTCTACACTGAATCATCATGATGATGCATCATGAATAGCTGGATTGATGATGTTAGACAGTGGCCTCCGGTAACGTTAACTGATGAAGGTATCTTAAATGAGTACCCATATTAATTTAGAAATTAATCATTTGTTTGAGCGATAAGCAGGAAAGATTAGAGTAATAGGGAGTATAGACTGTATCATTAAACACTGTGTAATATAACGTTAGCATACGTTACGTGTGCTGACGTTAGCAAGCTAGCAGCGTGACATTTAATCATTATGGACAGGCTGTGCTTTCATTTCCGCATGTTCAACATGCCCCCTGATTGGTTACAAGGTAAGACTCGTATTTACACGTTACTTTAGGCATCTTAACAATAACCTATGTAAATTTTACAGCATTACTACAATCAACAACCTACTCCATCCTTTTTTTTTTCTTTACATGTTTGTTCTTATCACAGGCTTACTTACTCTACCTGACCTTGTCACTATTGGACCCCCTGGTGTGGCTCTCTTGAACCCATCACTCTCGCACAGTCTCTGGTTAGAGCTCTGAGGCTCTGTTTCTGGTGGTAGGGCACAATAGTCTGTGTCTTTTGTCGCTTCTCCTGGCGGCACCAGTTGTAAGTGTCGCCTGTAAGAGTGAGGAGTGCAGCTCTCACTGATGACTGATGCTGGACCTGTCCATGTTTTTCCTTGGTCCAACTTCATCAGAAGACGATCCCTTGGCTGTAACAGTGGCAAGTCCTTTACTCCATGTCTCCTGTTGAAGTAAAATCCTTGTTGTCTCTTAGCCTCTTCATCCTTGCGTCTGATAAGGTCTTTATCTGGCCATTTTGGAACCAGATTCCTTTTGAGAGAGGGGAGTGTAGTTCTTATGTTTCATCCCATGAGCAGCTCTGCTGGGCTTACTCCAGTAGAGGTCACTGGTGTTGCTCTGTAGCACATTAATACTAACAGTGGGTCTTGTTTGAGTATGCATTTTGCTGTCTGGACAGCACGTTCCGCATGCCCATTACCTCGAGGGTTGTAGGGGCTTGATGTCACATGCTCAATATCCATTCCTTTCCATGTGTCACTTGTATACTGTGGACCATTATCACTCACTATTTGCTCCGGAATGCCAAATCTTGCATATATGGCTTTCATCCTCTCAACAACTTGGTCTGTCATGGTTGTGGGCAGGTGCAAGATTTCCAAATAGCGCGAGTAATAATCTGATATCACCATGTAATTCTTGCCGTTATACTCACATAAGTCCGTAGCTATTCTTTGCCATGGTAGTTCTGGCAGATGTGTGGACTGCAGTGGCTCTTTACACTGTCTACATTTGTTTTCCTGCCAGAACTGACATGTTTCCACACAGCATTTGATATCAGCAGATATATTAGGCCACCATACTGTTTCCTTTGTGCGTTCACTACATTTAGGCAAGTTCTGGTGTCGATCATGTAAACGCTCCAGCATGTACTAAAGTTTGTGTATGTACTAAAGTTTGTTTTGGAGTTCCGCAAGGTTCTGTGCTTGGACCAATCCTATTTATTCTATATATGCTTCCTTTAGGCTACATCATTAGAAATCACTAAATTTCCATTGTTATGCGGATGATACACAGCTGTATTTATCAATGAAGCCAGAAGAAAGTGATCAATTAACTAAACTTCATAATTGTCTTAAAGACATAAAAACCTGGATGAGCACCAATTTCCTGATGTTAAATTCAGACAAAACTGAAGTTATTGTTCTTGGCCCCAAACAACTCAGAGACTCTTTATCTGATGCCATAGTTTCTCTCGATGGCATTGCTCTGGCCTCTAGCACTACCGTAAGAAACCTCGGAGTAACATTTGATCAAGATTTGTCTTTTAATTCTCATTTAAAACAAACCTCACGGACTGCATTTTTTCATCTGTGTAATATTGCAAAAATTAGGCCTATCCTGACCCAAAAAGATGCAGAAAAATTGGTCCACGCTTTTGTTACCTCAAGGCTGGATTACTGTAACTCTCTATTATCAGGTAGCTCTAGTAAATCATTAAAAACTCTCCAGCTAATTCAGAATGCAGCAGCACGAGTACTAACAGGAACTAAGAAACGAGATCATATTTCTCCTGTTTTAGCTTATCTGCACTGGCTCCCTGTAAAATCCAGAATTGAATTTAAAATCCTACTGTTAACTTATAAAGCTCTAAATGGTCAAGCCATATCTTAGAGAGCTCATAGTGCCATATTATCCCACCAGAACTCTGCGCTCTGAGAACGCAGGGTTACTCGTGGTCCCTAAAGTCTCCAAAAGTAGATCAGGAGCCAGAGCCTTCAGCTATCAGGCTCCTCTCCTGTGGAATCATCTTCCTGTTACGGTCCAGGAGGCAGACACCGTCTCCACATTTAAGGCTAGACTTAAGACTTTCCTCTTTGATAAAGCTTATAGTTAAGGCTGGCTCAGGCTTGCCCTGTACCAGCCCCTTGTTAGGCTGACTTAGGCCTAGTCTGCCGGAGGACCACCTATAATGCACCGGGCACCTTCTCTCTCTCTCTCTCTCTCTCTCTCGTATCCTATTACTGTATCTTGTTTACTCGGCCATTCTGGATGTCATTAACTCGGCTTCTCCGGAGCCTTTGTGCTCCACTGTCTCTCAGGTTAACTCGTATTGCAGCGGTGCCTGGGTAGTGTGACGTGTGTGGTTGTGCTGCTGCCGTGGTCCTGCCAGATGCCTGCTGCTGCTGCTGCTGCCATCATTAGTCATTAGTCATACTTCTACTGTTATTATACACATATGATTATTATCATACATGTATACTGCCAGATACTAATATATACTTTCAACATATTGTACCACAGTAGCCAGAACTATAACGACAATATTATTACTTTCATGAATGTTGTTGTAAGCTACTGTCATTACCGAGGATGTCATACAGATTATTGTATTGTGTCATACAGATTACTGTTAATTTGTTATGCTGATCTGTTCTGTACGACATCTATTGCACGTCTGTCCGTCCTGGAAGAGGGATCCCTCCTCAGTTGCTCTTCCTGAGGTTTCTACCATTTTTTTTCCCCGGTAAAGGGTTTTTTTGGGGGAGTTTTTCCTTATCCGCTGTGAGGGTCCAAAGGACAGAGGGATGTCGTATGCTGTAAAGCCCTGTGAGGCAAATTGTATTTGTGATATTGGGCTTTATAAATAAAATTGATAGATTGATTGATTTCCTGTCTCATAGTCTGTGGAATTGCGATGGGACAGCCCACTGTGATGAGGCCTTCAGATGTTTACAGTGAGTCCTTGACTGTGTAATAGTCCTTTGCACTGTTTGGAATGCTGCTTACTCGTGTAGGCCATCCATCTTTGATCAGCTTGAGTACGCTCTGCAGCTGCTCATCCTCTCATGTAGCAGACCTTATCATGTCTAGTTTGTGCGCTGATACAGGCCAAATGTGGATGACAGCATCAACGTGACTAACAATGATCTTCTCTGTATTGTTATCTTTGTCCTCGTTCTCCCCTACAGGGCTGCGTGACAGAGCGTCAGCAATAACTAATATCTTTCCTGGTGCGTATTCTGCTTTGGCGTTGAACCGCATCAGCCGCATTAGTAGCCTTTGACATCGCACTGGTACTGCATCCAGTACCTTACTGTTCATCAGTGGCACCAGCGGTTTGTGATCCGTAACGAGTCGGAATCTCTCCATACCTACCAGGTACTTTTGGAACCTCTCACAGGTCCACACTCCAGCTAAGCATTCCTTCTCAATTTGCGCGTACCTGGTTTCTGTGTTTGACAGTTTCCTGGAAGAATATGCAACTGGCTTCCAGCTTTCATTGTGTAGCTGGAGAAGAACACCTCCTATGCCATAACTGCTCGCATCGGCTGAGATTGCGGTCTGTCATTGTGGGTCATAGTGAGCCAGTACAGGCGAGGTGCTGAGGCCCTCCTTTATTCGCTTGAACGAGTGTTGCTGTGCTGATCCCATGTCCACGCTATATCTCCTTTCAGCAGCTCGTATAGAGGAGCTGCTGCTGTTGCCAAGTCCGGTATGTATTTACTCATGTAGATGACCCTGCCCAGTGCTCTCTTAAGCTCATGAACATTTCTGGGGTCCTGTAGGTCATTGATAGTGCACACTTTACCTGGATCTCCTCTGACTCCGGTGGCATCCACAATGTGGCCCAGGAAGCGCAGCTCTGACTGTCTGTACACACACTTCTCTTTGTTGGCCTGCTCCATTCTCTCCAATGTGTGCTGCAGGTGTGTGTCGTGTTCTTTCATGTCCTTCCCATGGACAATGACATCATCCATGTACACGGCTACTCCCTCCAGCCCAGTTCATTCATCTTGCGTTGAAATATCTCTGAGGCAATGTTTATCCCGAAGTGCAGTTGCTTGAAACAAAACCTCCCAAAAGGAGTGATGAATGTAGTTAGCAGGCTGCTGTCTTCATGTAACAGCACCTGCCAAAAGCCTGAAGCTGCATCCAGGAAGGTGAAGACTGTGGACCCTGACAGTTTAGGCAGTGTCTCTTCTGTAGTCGGTAATTGGTATTGCTCCCTTTTTATGTTGTCGTTCAGCTTTTGGAGCCCGACGCAGAACCTGACTGCTCCTGTCGACTTCATGACTGGCACCATCGGTGCGCGCTAGTCTGTTGGCTGTGTGACTCTCTCTATCCCACCTTGCTCCTCCATGCATTGCAACTCAGCTTTGACTTTAGGAAGGAGCGGTAGGGGAACTATTCTGGCTGTATATACAGCGTAGGGCACAGCATCTTCTTTCAGGTGGATCTGCACTGGCTCTGTTTTAAATGTCCCTTCCTGTCCTGCTGTTGCTCTAACATGCTCTACTCTTTTTACCAGCCCCATCTCTACAGCTGTCTCTCTTCCTAGTAGGTTGCTGACTGTAGGCCCTCTTGCTACCTGCACTGTAAATATGTACTTCCTCTGCTTATGGAGTGTACTTGCAGTATACTGTCCCACAATGCTCAGCGCTGCACCCGGGCTATCGAGAGGAATGCTAGATTTGACTAACTTTCTTTTTGGCTTAAGCGCATTAAATGTTTTAAGGTTCATTACTGTGACATCAGCACCTGTATCAATACGAAATTTAACAGGAGTGTATCCTACAGTTATCTTCTCAGGCCAGTATTCAGCACTGCTCTGGTTTGCTTTACTCACTGCACCTAAGTAAAAGCTTCCCTCCCCAGTATCTTTACTGTGTGTGACTTCTCTTACTGACCTAGAGAAACATTTTCTCTTCCAGTGGCCCTTTTTCCCACATTTTCTGCATACTGTGTCTGATGCTGGGCATTTTGCAGTGTCTTTGTGCTTCTCGTTACCACACCGGTTGCACGTGGAGTCCCGGGGGCAATTTCCTTGTCCACCACTTCTCTCCCCTGCAGACTGCCTCCATGGCGGTCTACCACCTCTCTTTGATGGTCGTCGATGTGTCACCTCCTGCACAGTAGTTGTCTGTCGCTCCTGCTGGTTTATCTGCTGTTCCACATCCTCAGCCTGCCGTATCATCTGCACTGCCGTCTCCAAAGTGAGTGTTGGCATAAGCTGCAGTCTTTTGGAGAGCTTCCTGTCACGTATGCCAACAACCAGCCTGTCCCTGATGCATTCATTTTTCTTGTCTCACAGTTTTCACTCAGTTCTGTTGTGTCTCGTCAAGTATGTTAATTTTATTTATGTTCATGTTTAGTATTTCATATTTTATGTCATGCCCTAGTTTAGTTTCATGTTTAGTCCTTTGTTGTCATGAGCACTTTATGTTAAGTTAAAGTCACTCATGTCCAGTCTCGTCGTGCACTTCCTGTTTTATTTTGTACTCACCTTTTCCCTCTTGTTTCAGACCCTGACTTCCTCCCTTTGTGTGATTTTCCCGCCATTGTGACTGTCTACACTGCCCCTGATTGGGTTCACCTGTGTTCCCTTACCTCATGTATAAATAGCCATTGTCTCCCTTTGTCTTGTGCCAGTTCGTCTTGTTCAGTCTGTGTGATGCCAGGTTTTCATGTTATCAGGTTTGATTCTAGGTTGTGATATTTTTTGATCCTCATTGTGAGTGTTTTTGTTTTGTGCTTTGAATATCCTCCCTGAGAGCACTTTTTGTTTAATTGATTTGCCAAGTAAAATACTTTTGTTAAACCTACTACGAGTCATGCATTTGAGTCCACCAGTTTCGTGTCTGAGGTCGTTACAGAACAAACTGGCCAAGTATGGACTCAGCCGACCCAAAGAAACTCCAAACCGCCCTCTCTGCACAGGGCGCCATGATCCATCAGCACGAGACGCAGCTGAGCACAATCAGCTGTGGCGTGAAGGACTTCACAGAGCGTCAGGAGGAGTTTCAAGCCTCAGTCACCTCTCAAGTAAACCACCTGGCAGAGCAACTACACCAAGTCCTCACTCACCTAGGGACTGCACCTTCAGTGACACCACCTGCTGAGAATCCTGCTACTGCACCGACCATGAATCATGCTGCTCCACTGTCTCTGCGTTTGGCCTCACCGGAAAAGTTTTTAGGGGACTCAGGTGACTGTACAACTTTCTTAGTCCAGTGTGACCTGCACCTCAGGCACAACCCGACAGCTTTTGTGTCAGACCAGGCTAAAGTGGCATTTATTGTGTCCCATTTAACTGGCATAGCTGTTGCTTGGGCCACTGCTGAATGGTCCAGAGATTCTAACATCTGCCAGTCACTCACAGTTTTCCAAGATACCATGAGCAAAATATTTGATCACACCTCACCTGCCAGAGAAGCCTCTCAGGCCCTCATGCAGATCAAGCAGTGCCAACGCCAAGTAGTCGATTATGCCATTGATTTCCGCACTGTAGCCACAGATAGGTGGAACACGCCAGCTTTAATAGACGCTTTTATGAATGGACTCTCTGAACCCATTAAAGATCATTAGCACCCTTAGAGCTCTTCCAGGATCTAGAAGCCATCATAGCCACATCAATTCGTGTGGACAACAGGCTCCGAGAGAGGGAGAGAGCAGCGTCGGACTGCAGTTCCTACTCCCAGTCAGGGGTACACTCCGGGGATCCAACCTTCAAGGACTTCTCCGTTCCCCACGTCGGCAGGTTCCGGGAAGACAGCACCACCACGTGCATCGGAGGAGCCAATGCAGGCAAGACTCCTAGAGAGACGGCACCGTCTGCAGGATGCTGCTTCTACCACTTGCTTGACCATGACTCTACCCCTGTCCGGGAAAAGATCGAGCTCACCAGCCATGAGGAGGGCGCTGGTGAGCAGGCTTGCCTCTGCCTTTTCTCCTCAATCACTGACCCAGGTAAAACTCTCCATAAATAACCAGACTGTAACTCAAGGGGTGTTAATTGACTCTGGGGCAGACGAAAGTCTCATGGACTGAAATCTAGCCCGACAGAGCCAGGTTAAGACTGTTCCACTAACCCATCCTCTTAATGCGAGTGCCTTGGATGGTCATTTATTGTTCAAAGTGACTCCCTGTACTGAACCTATTCAGGTAACATTAAATGACAACCACACAGAGATCATGCAGTTTCATTTGTTTGACTCAGCACAGCATCCACTGATTTTGGGGTTTCCATGGTTGAAAAGACACAACCCTCACACTGATTGGCGCTCAGGCAAAATTAAGGGGCGGGAACAAGAGTGAACACTCATGTAAAGCTAATCATGTGACATGGACAGACATCTCTGAGGCTTGAGTGACTGAACTAAGCTCAGGCAATGACTCTGACTACCCAGACTTATCAAATGTACTCATGTTATCATGATATAAAAGAAGTCTTTAACAAGACGAAAGCCATGTCACTCCCTCATCGACCTTTTGACTGTGCCATTGACCTGCTACCTGGCGCGCCCATCCCAAAGGGGCGTCTCTACTCCATCTCTGGGCCGGAGAGAGTGGCCATGGACGAGTACATCACCTCATCGCTGAAGGCTGGAATAATCCGTCCGTCTTCCTCTCCAGCTGGCGCAGGCTTTTTTGTGGGTAAGAAGGATGGCTCTCTCAGGTCATGCATTGACTATAGCCCCTTAAATGACATTACAGTAAAGAACCGTTATCCACTCCCGTTAATCTCCTGCTTTTGAACTGCTCCAAACAGCCACAGTCTTCACCAAGCTAGATCTCAGAAATGCTTATCACCTCGTCAGGATCAGAGAAAGAGATGAATGGAAGACAGGTTTTAACATTCCGAGTGGACATTATGAGTATTGTCATGCCTTTTGGACTTTGCAATGCTCCAGCTGTTTTTTCAGACATTTGTGAATGATGTGAGAGTTTTTGTGTTTGTGTACCTGGACGATATTCTGATTTTCTCACCAGATTGAGAGACTTATACAGTTCATGTTTGCCAAGTCCTTCAGAAGCTGTTGGAGAACCAACTTTACGTCAAAGCTGAAAAATGTGACTTTCATGCAGCTACTGTCTCTTTCCTGGGCTACATTGTCACTGCCAACCAGGTACAAATGGACCCGGCTAAGGTCAGTGCTGCGGCCAACTGGCCAACTCTGGACAGCAAGAAAAAGGTACAGCAGTTCCTGGGGTTTGCCAACTTTTACAGAAAGTTTATTCGTAACTTCAGTTCTGTTGCCGGGGTACTGTTTTGTCTCGTCAAGTATGTTAATTTTATTCATGTTCATGTTTAGTATTTCATATTTTGTCATGCCCTAGTTTAGTTTCATGTTTAGTCATTTGTTGTCATGAGCACTTTATGTTAAGTTAAAGTCACTCATGTCCAGTCTCGTCGTGCACTGCCTGTTTTATTTTGTACTCACCTTTTCCCTCTCATTTCAGACCCTGACTTCCTCCCTTTGTGTGATTTTCCCGCCATTGTGATTGTCTACCCCGCCCGATTGGGTTCACCAGGTGTTCCCCTACCTCATGTATAAATAGTCCTTGTCTCCCTTTGTCTTGTGCCAGTTCGTCTTGTTCAGTCTTGTGAGTGTTTTTGTTTTGTGCTTTGAATATCCTCCCTGAGAGCGCTTTTTGTTTAATTGATTTTGCCAAGTAAAATACTTTTGTTAAACCTACGACGAGTCGTGCATTTGAGTCCACCAGTTTCGTGTCTGAGGTTGTTACAAGTTCATAGAGGGCTCTTATAAACGTCTCAGCCATTTCCCCCGGCTTCTGTACTCGTTGGTGGAAATACGCGTTTTTCGTTATTGTGTTTTTCTTGGGCATTAAGTATGCATCATATTTAGCTAGCACCGTATCGTAGTCGTCACTGTTCTCTGCTTGTCCAAACGTAAATGACTTGAAAATGCTCTCAGCTTCATAGCCCATTGTGTAGATTAGCGTGCTAACCTGAACCTCACTGGCCTCTTCTCCCAACTTTACGGCCAACCTGTACCGGGTGAATCTGTCACCATACCGGCCAGTCACCGAGTCGCTCAAAGTTGAAGTGCTCCAGCTGGGGTTGAACTTCGCCATAGCGTCTGCTGTGAGTCTCTCTTCGAACACTTCTGACACCATGTCAAATATCTGATGTCCGCTTCAGTTACTTGTGCTCAATAACTGGTTTAATTACCCTCAGTTTCACATCAAGAGCTTAACTGAGCGTGACTGCTCTCACATGTGCTTTCATTTCCGCATACACGTTCAACATGCCCCTTGATTGGTTACAAGATAAGACTCGTATTCAGGCATTACTTTAACTCTTGTCAACGCAATACCTTGACAGCAACCTAGCAGCAACACAACAAACAGTGGCAATAAAGTCTGTCAGGAAAGACACACATACACACCAGGACACTAAAAACAGGCATTTAAATGTGAAATGAATGATCAAACACTGAAATGTGGGGTTATTATAGTTTAGTTTGCTAATTTGTTGATGTAAAGGTTGCTGAAAATGCCTACAACTTTTAACACATGAATTCCTATGGGCTTCTCTATAGGGGTACAATGCTGTCTAATGGGAACGTTCAGACAAACACACAGATGGAAAGAGTTAGAGGCATGAATTTTAAACTTAAAGGGTTTTGGAAATTTTCCATTAATACTGTATAAAATTTTGAATGACTGTTCTAAGCCCATGTATGTGTTGTTTGTCTCACCACAGCCGAGCTCATCCTCTCCATTGTCACAGTGCACCTCTCCATCACACTGAGCCGAGGTGCTGATGCATTTAGACGATGAGCCACAACGAAACTTCCCCACACAGCTCAGACCCACTGTAGACACACATACACACACACGCACTGAGGGAGGCAAACAGACAGAGAGGTGGATCAAACAGAGATTCAATGAGAAATTAATGATGGAGTTTCCCCATTAGTACAGAAAATCTGTTAAAGACCAACAAAGGCCATCAAGTATATTTTTGTTTCTGTTTCATTGATGGGTGCTGATAAATAATGTGTTAGCATGTCACTCTGTGGCAAATATGAAGAGAAAATAAAAAAAGTGAAGTGGCAGTTTAAAATACTAACAGCTAAGGTGGATTGGAATGCAGAAAGTTACATTTTGTTCACTTCTACTGAGACCAGCTTAAATGACAAAGGGGTTACAACCAGAGATGGGGGACTTGAGTCACATGACTTGACTCGAGTTAGACTCGAGTAACAAATATGACTTGAGACTTTCTTGACTAATGTTGATAAAAGACTCGACTTGACTTTGAATTTGTATTCATGACTTGAGACTTGACTTTGACTTGAGACAGATGACTTGATAGGACTTGGTTTTAATTCAATATGAAAGACACGCTGTTATCAAACACAACGGAGCTAGCTCGCCCCTCTCCCCTCGTCCTCCGTGACTCTGTCATGAACCAGCTATAGCTGCTAGTTACCCTTGATTTACACACCTGTTCGAGGGATAGTGCACCCAACATGAAAATTCGCCCATTGTCTACTCACCCTCATGCTGATGGGGGATCAGGTGAAGTGGCGCCCCAGATTCAAACGTCCAAAAACACATAACTGAAACCACAAAATATCTCCATGCTGCTCGTCCGTAGTGATCTAATGTCCTGAAGCCCTGACATAAAAAGTTGTTTGGGAAAACATCATTCCCTACTGAAAAAAACAGCTTAGACCAGCTTAGGATGGTTGATAGTTTTAGATGGTTTTAGCTGGTTTAACAGGCTGGTTGATGGTTTTAGATGGTCTTAGCTGGTGGGTTTAGATGGTTTTAGCTGGTCAAACTGGCTGGTTGATGGTTTTAGATGGTCTTAGTGGTTTTAGCTGGTTGATGGTTTTAGATGGTTTTAGATGGTCTTAGCTGGTTCAATAGGCTGGTTGATGGTTTTAGCTGGTCTTAGCTGGTTCAGTATGCTGGTTGATGGTTTTAGCTGGTTGATGGTTTTAGCTGGCCTTAGCTGGTTCAATAGGCTGGTTGATGGTCTTAGCTGGTCTTAGCTGGTTCAATAGGCCGGTTGATGGTTTTTGCTGGTTGATGGTTTTAGCTGGTTCAGTAGGCTGGTTGATGGTTTTAGCTGGTCTTAGCTGGTTCAGTAGGCTGGTTGATGGTTGACCGCACATTGTAGGGACAATCTGTAAAATGTGATAAATCAATTCCATGTTCCAACTAGAAGCAGTACTCCTGAGCTGACCCCTACCCATAGTGTATTTTTTCTGTGGCCAAAATTAGTGTTTAAAATATGGCAGCTGGAGCTGTGTTGCATCTACCTAGAGGTCAACTAAGATCACCTGGGAGGATGGACTTGAGTGTGACTGGCAGACACTCCAATGCCTTCAAAGGAAAAGTCAAATTGGACTGGACACAGCAAAAATTGCAGACATTCTTGGTGAGCATAACTTGATACATTAACCCAAAAGTCTTTGTGTTCATATATAATCCAAAACCAAAAAACTTCAAAATAAAGGATGCCATGCGCAAGCCATATCCGAAAGCTTAGGCCGATCTGACAAACAGTCAGAGACGCAAGCCACAGACAGACACACAGATGCTTCTTATAGATAGATAACCAAAACAATTTAAGCCTATAGGCCTCTTGCGCAACAGCCATTCTGACAGCAGATACTTTCACATGTGAGCCAGACTGACACGTGTAAATTTGGAAATACAGGCCGGGCATTTATATTTATTTATTTATTTATTTTATTTTTTATTTTATTTATTTATTATATTTAAAACAATAATAACAAAAGAGCCAAGAGAAAACCAACATTTGGGGAAATTAGCTTGTCTAAAAACTTTTGCAGAGTAAGTACACTGACATACCATCAGTGCATTTTGGCACTTTTAAGGGAAAAAGCAAGTCAACTAGCTGTTCAATGTTAAATGAGCTAGCTAGCGAATTTAAAGGTTTTGAACAAGCTAATTTCCCAAAAATATTGGTATTTGCCTTTAAGGATCAAAATGACAACAGTAGCAGTGATGTATCCTTAATTATCACTGTTTCCAGATAGCAAAAGATGTTAAATCAACATTGCGTTATGGTCAAAAAGGTTGATTTTTAGTTAAGGTTGAAAAATCAATGGTTGATCAACCTTCTAAAATTTTTATATTGAAAATATATCATTGAATACACATTGTATGATGGTTGAGATTGTAGATTGAAACACTGAATCAATATTGTTTCACTAATTCTGTTTCAATGCACTGAACTGGGTGAGACCATATAATGAGAGGTGGGGGTGGGGGTACTCATTTTAATTTAATTTAAGCACCTTTTGCTGTGGACGTAACTTTTTACTATGTAAAGTCTTCTGACGGTTTGTGTGTAATTTATAATGACAAAGACATTTAAAAGGTACTTTTGAACAGTGACAGCAAGGAGTGGAACAGCCCAACACTCCACACTTTAAACCTAGTGAAATGGTACATCCCAGGTAACGGTTGCCGTTCCATTTGCCAAGAAGTAGTCTAGTAGGAAGGGGGGGTCCCCATGGTCACGGTGGATTTCTAAATGAAACCTATATTTTTGGAATCGTGAAGGTCTGCAGATAATGGATTTTGATGTTCCCATCGCGAAAAAGGGTAGTCCTGGGATTCCGGCAGAATTTCTAATTCCGTCAATCAGAATATATGGAAAAAATTAAAAATCAAATGTATCCACAACTTTTGAACCATATATTGTACAGAGACAAATAAACCATCTTTTTTTGCATAAATTAAACATGAGAAATCAATTAAAATGGTTAATTTTAATGATTTAAAATGTATGTCTAAGCATAATTGGCTTTTCTTTACAAAATTTAGCAGAAAAAATATGAAAAAAGCTATGACCTATAGGAACTCTTCCCAATTTGTCGGTATTTGGTGAGAAACATCAGCTTTTTAATAGCTATAGAAAATTTTTAACTCTAAGCTTTCATTTGATTGGTTACATGTTGCTATAACTAAAAAAATAAAGTCTAGGAGACTGTTAGATCTATGTCTACTCCCAAATTTGTGATAAACAGGTCAAAATGAGGGATAACCATAACTCTTGAATCATACATCATACATATATAAATGAACCAATTTTTTAACGTAATTTTTTATTTTACAAATTGATTATGGTGTTCTCTTGATGACTGACTTTTTATGTATTTAGTCCAAATAGTATTTCACACTTTCCACACCATATTGTAATATAAAACACAATCAGTAGTCCAGGGGTCAACAGGCTAATTTTCACAAATTGGTATCACTTAAAGGGACCACACAAATTCGGTATTTTTGACTTCCTCTATGTCTCTAGTTTACATTTTGGTATGATAGACCTGTGTATCTAGTAGCTTAATAAATTTTTTTGGATGATCTTTGGGTCCTCCCCAAAATTGAAAATAGTCAAAATTGAGGCTTCTTCAAAAGGGACAGTGTCTGCCTTATCACATGAATCTCGGGAAATAATTATCAGAATGTCACCAGATTTGGACTGAATGTTCACAGACAGTTGCTGCACACAATGCAGCAAATATTTCATCAGTACCTTGCTCCTTTTAAAAATATATATACACCTAAATACACATGAATTATAGGCGGACATGGAATAAAGAATAAAAAATCCAAAAGGCATGTATATATGTGTTTGCCATTATTAACATTGACATTATTAATGTAAATAAGCCAATCACCCAAAAACTGCATTTATATGTGCCAAAGAATGTCATCTTATCATAAAAGCAGGTTATTAGATTATTCACCTCACCATCTGATGTCACCATCCCCTGACAGGTAGCTAGTGCAGCCAGAACTTCAAACAGACAAATAGAATGGGGCCCTATTAGTCCAGGAGCTAAAGGGATCGTTTTCACAACTTGGTAGGCCCCTATCACCCACGGGGACCAAATAATTTTTGGCATTTTTATCTCTCTACAGGTCTCTAGTTTATATTTTGGTTTGATAGCCCTGTCTATCTAGTAGCTTAAAGCTATAGTGCGTAACTTCTGTCGCCCCCCAGCGGATAAGGTGTTATTACAACAAAATAAGCCGGCACTTCCATGTACACAGAGTAACACTTGCTTCACACCGTGTACACAGAGTAACACTCGCTTCACACCGTATACACAGAGTAACACTCGCTTCACACCGTGTACACAACGTTACACAGCGTGGCGAACACCAGGCTGCTAACATTATATTATGTTCATGGCACCATTTCCAAGAAAATAATAAAGTACTAGGTCCAGTACATGTAACAGCAACACATACTACTCGTAATTATAAACCAAGTCACTTACTTATCCAACAGCAGCAAGGCAACATCCGTGTCTGCCCTCAGCCCAATTTCTTCCTTCAGGGCTCTCCACCGACGAAAAGCAACGCCAATACAAATCCTTGTTTGCCTTCTCCGTCGGTCACTTTCCTTCTTTGCAGACAGACCTTCAGCTGAACAGCCAGGCTTTTTCTTTGTGGTAGGATCCACTTCTGAACCGTGTCTCGGCCGCTCCTCCGCCATGTTGCTTTCTCTTTCTACCTGCGCTCTACCTCTTGCTATGAGACTCTCCGCTCTTCCTCCCCCTGCCCTTCATTTCCTGTGTGCCAGCGCGGGAATGTCGCCGGTCGACACGCAAACTAAAAATGATATATATTGAAAAATACGGCGAGATGTTAGAGGAGCCAATCGGCTTAATCAGCATTGTGTCATCTCCTCTAGTAGTGGCTTGGGTGAAACGGACATTTACGGACATGTAGAAGTTACGCACTATAGCTTTAATTACAGTTATCACTCTGTAAACAAACTTACACCCATGTAGGCAAAACACTACAAATAGGGTGAAAAATTAACTAATAGATATCCCCACGTAACTAGCCCAGTTGATCACTCATATTAAGACAAGTATTTTTTGTATTACAAATTTTCGGAAATATTTTATTTAAATATGCACCAATTTTGTTAATGAAGACAATCACAACGAGGGGAAATTGATTATGCAGTTACTGTGCTAACACTCTGTGTTACTGTAGCCTACAGTAGGCCTACCAGCACTCAGAGCTGCCCAGTTGCTATTTGACCCATAACTAGGAAGCAAAGGGAGTGCTACAGCTTGCCTAAGGTGGACTCCCAGGCTAGCAGAGGGAAAGAGATGCCTTATTTCTCCATTGTATGCCGTCCTAAAATAGGGGGGGCCCACCTGCTGAGGCAGCAGTAGCATACTAACATGATCTGGCATCAGATTCAGGCAGCGAAGATTAAAAAAAGGGACCTGCATGTAATATTTTTAGATATTGCAAATGCGTTTGGTTCAGTACCACATAGCCTCATTTGGAGTGTGTTTGGCTACTTCAAAGTGCCACAGGTAGTTGTTAACTTAGTGAAAGCATATTTTCAGGATATTAGGTTGTGTCCAAGTACAGCAGGTTTCACAACAGGTTGGCAGAGGCAAGAGATAGGCATCATGGCAGGGTGTACAATTTCTCCATTAGCATTTACTATGGCGATGGAAGTAATCATCAGGGCTTCGAAGTTGGTGGTATGTGGGGAGAGACAGCAGAACGGGTTGCATCTTCCACCATTTAGGGCTTACATGAATGACGTGACACTGGTGACCACAACAATGCCATGTACAAAGAGGCTACTAAAGAAGGTAACTAATAACCTCAAGTGGGCCAGCATGAAGATCAAGCCTAGTAAGTCTAGAAGCATCTCGATACATAGAGGAAAGTTAAGTGACAGGAGGTTTGTCATAGATGATGAGGAAATCCCAACAATTAGGGAAAAGTCAGTCAAGAGCTTAGGTAGGTGGTACAATGTAGAGTTGACTGATGAAGAACAAGTGGTGAAATTTAGAAAAGATGTGGCTGAAGGATTGGATAGAATAAATAAATCAGAACTTCCAGGAAAGTTGACGTTGTGGTGTTTGCAATTTGGGCTATATCCCAGGTTAATGTGGCCATTGTCAATTTATGAAATTCCAATATCCGTTGTGGAGAGAACTGAAAGGTCAGTTAGCTCCTATATTAGGAAGTGGTTGGGCGTTCCTAGGTGCCTAAGTAGTGTTGCATTGTATGGAAAAGCGATACTTCAGCTGCCAGTATCTAGTTTAACAGAGGAATTTAAATGTACCAAGGTCAGGACAGAGCTCTTGTTATCTGGGAGTAAGGATGTGGTAGTCAGGAGTGTGGTTCCAAATCCAACCAAGGGGAGGAAGTGGAACCCAAGGTCGGCAGTTCAGGAGGCAGAGGCAGCTCTTAGGCACGCAGAGATTGTAGGTAATGTTCAGTTTGGCCGGGAAGGCCTGGGGCTTGGCCCAGGCAAACTGTGATGGAATCAAGCAGGTCTCAAAGATAAAAGAAAGCTGGCTGTGGAGCAGATACGTAGACAGGAGGAGATAGTAAGGGGTGCAAAGGTAGTGGCCCAAGCTAAACAGGGACAGTGGTTGAATTGGGAAAGTGTAGAGAAGAGGAAGCTTAGTTGGAGGGACCTGTGGAGTATGGAGGAGAATCGTATTAGATTCCTGGTAGGGGCTACATACGATGTATTACCAACCCTCAGAACCAAAAACTGTGGGTAAATGGGGATCCATCATGCCCAATGTGTTCAGGTACTGCAGGCTTAAAGCATATTTTGTCAGGCTGTAATGTTAGCTTGTCATGAGTACGATAAACATAGTGACTTAACCAGGTGTTGAAAAGTTTAGCTGCAGGCATCAAAGGGAAACAAAAGAGGGAAATTCAGAGGGTTTTAAGGATAGGAGTTTAGCAATTCAGTTTGTCCGTGAGGGAGATAAAAAATACAGAGGCTATAAGTTAGTATGGAGGCAAGGGTGTGGCTGCCTAGTAGGTGCTTGTGATTGGGAAATGCAAGTAGATTTAGGGGGAAAGCTTGTTGTTCCCCAGGAAATAGTTTGTACCAAGCAGAGGTCTGACATAGTGTTGTGGTCAGTGAGTCAACGGATAGTTTATTTCATTGAGCTGACAGTTCCTTGGGAAGACTCAGTGGAAGAAGCCTATGAAAGAAAAAAGCTTAGATATGCAGACTTAGGAGCAGAAGCTGAACAGCGAGGATGGAAGACTAGGATTTGTCCAGTGGAAGTGGGGTGTAGGGGATTCATAACAAGATTAGCTGTCTTGCTCCTGGGGGAACTCAGAGTGCGGGGACAGAGTTTGAGGAGGACAGTGAAGGAAATGTCAGATGAAGCAGCCAGAGCTAGTCAGTGGATTTGGATGAGGAGGGATATTGTCAGTTGGGGGCCAGCAGGGGGAACTACTAAGCAGGGTACATGATTCCTTGAGATCAGGTGGAGAGATCCACCAATCAGTCCTCTCAGGAGAAAATCCAGGAAAAGGAAGGTTATTTAAGTGTGGGAGTGGCCTATTTGAATCGCTTTTGTTTGAGACCATGCTGCAAGGTGAGTGTGTTTGCTGATCCTGTGAGTTTATCTTCTCTATCTCCTTTAGCTTTAGCTTATATTGGAGTTATGCTATGCAATGTGTGAAATAGAGTATGGTGAATGTGCTAGGAAAGGTAGTATCAGCACTGTCTCTACCTGGAGCTCGCATGTACAGAGCCTGGGATTGGTTGAAGGTGGCAGTGCTGTTTGGGCTGAGAAAGCCATGTGTGATGTCAGATGAACCTGCCTTCCACAAACACAACTAAAGTTAACACGCTTTATGACCAGCTATTTTGTGCAAGGCATGGAGAAATAGACTCCAGTCAGCTTCCACCTTTGTGAATATTGTCTCTACATGTATGCCTTGCGAGCATTCCGAGTCTGGAATGCAATCCAAGTGTACCAAATCCAAAGGATCATGGATGGAAGATCCATGATGAGGATCTGGCCATTGAGTGGATGCAAGGTACGCCTGCACCAGAGGCTGTATTGGCCATACTATCATGCTCCTGCTCACAAACATGTAAACTTTCAGAATGGCTATGCCTGCAAAATGGTCTGCATTGCACAGACAGGTGTAAACTACAAACCTGCAGCAACCGGGCAAATGAGCTGGAATGTTTTCCGGAGCTGAATGATAGTGATGTGGATGATGAATGATGTGACAGAGTAAGTGCTATACTTAACTTGTGTTCCTAGTGTTGACATTATCTCTGTGCCTTATGCCATCTCTCCCTCTGTTTTAAGGACTCACCAGCCACAGCTCCTGTCTCTTCTCCACCTGATTCGAAGTCTGCCATTGCTGTCTCTCCATTGACATTCAATTTCAATATAGTGGCTCTGAGTGTTAATTAGGATGAGGGCAGCAGGTGGGCCCCCCCTCTCATACAATGGAGAAATAAGGCATCTCTTTCCCTCTGCTAGCCTGGGAGTCCACCTTAGGCAAGCTGTAGCACTCCCTTTGCTTCCTAGTTATGGGTCAAATAGCAACTGGGCAGCTCTGAGTGCTGGTAGGCCTACTGTAGGCTACAGTAACACAGAGTGTTAGCACAGTAACTGCATAATCAATTTCCCCTCATTGTGATTGTCTTCATTAACAAAATTGGTGCATATTTAAATAAAATATTTCCGAAAATTTGTAATACAAAAAATACTTGTCTTAATATGAGTGATCAACTGGGCAAGTTACGTGGGGATATCTATTAGTTAATTTTTCACCCTATTTGTAGTGTTTTGCCTACATGGGTGTAAGTTTGTTTACAGAGTGATAACTGTAATTAAGCTACTAGATAGACAGGGCTATCAAACCAAAATATAAACTAGAGACCTGTAGAGAGATAAAAATGCCAAAATTGTTTGGTCCCCGTGGGTGATAGGGGCCTACCAAGTTGTGAAAACGATCCCTTTAGCTCCTGGACTAATAGGGCCCCATTCTATTTGTCTGTTTGAAGTTCTGGCTGCACTAGCTACCTGTCAGGGGATGGTGACATCAGATGGTGAGGTGAATAATCTAATAACCTACTTTTATGATAAGATGACATTCTTTGGCACATATAAATGCAGTTTTTGGGTGATTGGCTTATTTACATTAATAATGGCAAACACATATATACATGCCTTTTGGATTTTTTATTCTTTATTCCATGTCCGCCTATAATTCATGTGTATTTAGGTGTATATATTTTTTAAAAGGAGCAAGGTATTGACGAAATATTTGCTGCATTGTGTGCAGCAACTGTCTGTGAACATTCAGTCCAAATCTGGTGACATTCTGATAATTATTTCCCGAGATTCATGTGATAAGGCAGACACTGTCCCTTTTGAAGAAGCCTCAATTTTGACTATTTTCAATTTTGGGGAGGACCCAAAGATCATCCAAAAAAATTTATTAAGCTACTAGATACACAGGTCTATCATACCAAAATGTAAACTAGAGACATAGAGGAAGTCAAAAATACCAAATTTGTGGTCCCTTTAAGTAATACCAATTTGTGAAAAGTAGCCTGTTGACCCCTGGACTACTGATTGTGTTTTATATTACAATATATGGTGTGGAAAGTGTGAAATACTATTTGGACTAAATACATAAAAACTACTTCAGTCATCAAGAGAACACCATAATCAATTTGTAAAATAAAAAATTACGTTAAAAAATTGGTCCATTTATATATATGTATGATGTATGATTCAAGAGTTATGGTTATCTCTGACCTGTTTATCACAAATATGGGAGTAGACATAGCTCTAACAGTCTCCCAGACTTTATTTTTTTAATTACAGCAACATGTAACCAATCAAATGAAAGCTTAGAGTGCTGGGCAGTTTTCTATAGCTATTAAAAAGCTGATGTTTCTCACCAAATACCGACAAATTGGGAAGAGTTCCTATAGGTCATAGCTTTTTTCATATTTTTTCTGCTAAATTTTGTAAAGAAAAGCCAATTATGCTTAGACATACATTTTAAATCATTAAAATAACCATTTTAATTGTTTTCTCATGTTTAATTTATGCAAAAAAGATGGTTTATTTGTCTCTGTACAATATATGGTTCAAAAGTTGTGGATACGTTTGATTTTTAATTTTTTCCATATATTCTGATTGACGGAATTCGAAATTCTGCCGGAATTCCGAGGACTACCCTTTTTCGCGATGGGAACATCAAAATCCATTATCTGCAGACCTTCACGATTCCAAAAGTATAGGTTTCATTTAGAAATCCACCGTGACCATGGGGACCCCCCCTTCCTACTAGACTAAAGAAGAAGCAGCCATTTTTCTCCTCCTCCTCCCCTTTGCCCTACCGAGGCGGAACTTTCCTGCAGTGAAAAAAAGTTTCCGCCCGACTTTGACCCCCCGCGGAATTCGCCGGCGGAACTACACAGCTGGGCCAGTGAAGTTGTTTGTTTATAACGTTAGTCGCGCAGACCGGGAGAGTCCGAAATCCAGCGAGGCAGGACAGTATGGGAGAAAGGTTGAAAAAGCTCGTTTCACAGCACCCCGTCCTTTTCGTAAAAGACAGGATGATTTTATGAACAATGAATGAAAGGACAGCGTCTGGCAGGCCACTGTCCAGCTTGATGGCTGCGGTGAGAGTGGTCAGTTGATGTTGACGCTTGTTAAACGTTAGCTTGCTAGCTTGCTGCTGCTGCTACCACTCAAATCCATGTTCACCCACACCCGTTCACACTGCGCGGGCTTGGGACACAACAACGCGAAATTCCACTTCGTGTCCGTACCGCGCCTGTGTATATGGTTTGAGTGTGTATATTCCGCAAATCCGTCCCGCATTTCCGTATCGCGGCAGTGATGCTTTCTAATAAGCTAGCAGTGAGGACCGGTGAGGACGCCCTGCGCTAAGGTTACTGTAGGACAGTGTGTGTCAAAGGGTCCTCTGAAATTTGTAACAAGTGAAATAAATAAATGGAATAAATAGAATAAAATTATAATTAAAACCACACATAATTTAAAACAACGGTATACTGCATTTTCATACATGTAATAGCCTAAATGTGGTATAAAACTAAGTTATTTTCAACATAATAAAAAAAAATATTATATGATTGAAAACAAATCAGTTGCCATCATTAGTCATTAGTCATACTTCTACTGTTATTATACACATATGATTATTATCACACATGTATACTGCCAGATACTAATATATACTTTCAACGTATTGTACCACAGTAGCCAGAACTATAACGACAATATTATTACTTTCATGAATGTTGTTGTAAGCTACTGTCATTACCGAGGATGTCATACAGATTATTGTATTGTGTCATACAGATTACTGTTAATTTGTTATGCTGATCTGTTCTGTACGACATCTATTGCACGTCTGTCCGTCCTGGAAGAGGGATCCCTCCTCTGTTGCTCTTCCTGAGGTTTCTACCATTTTTTTTCCCCGGTAAAGGGTTGTTTTTGGGGAGTTTTTCCTTATCCGCTGTGAGGGTCTAAAGGACAGAGGGATGTCGTATGCTGTAAGCCCTGTGAGGCAAATTGTATTTGTGATATTGGGCTTTATAAATAAAATTGATTGATTGATTGATTGAGTTTTCGCATAGAATTGTCTGTGTTTTGAATGTCTTAAGTCTTTCTAACTGTCATTCAGTATTTTGATGTCAGTAGTGTAATTTAATTTATGGAGGAAAGTGAAAAACAGCAGATGTTTTGGCTTTATTTTACGTTTATTGTATTTTCTGTTTATATTTGTTTTGTTTGTTCCTTACTCCCTCCTCTGTTGCTCTTCCTGAGGTTTCTACCATTTTTTTTCCCCGGTAAAGGGTTTTTTTGGGGAGTTTTTCCTTATCCGCTGTGAGGGTCTAAAGGACAGAGGGATGTCGTATGCTGTAAAGCCCTGTGAGGCAAATTGTATTTGTGATATTGGGCTTTATAAATAAAATTGATTGATTGATTGAGTTTTCGCATAGAATTGTCTGTGTTTTGAATGTCTTAAGTCTTTCTAACTGTCATTCAGTATTTTGATGTCAGTAGTGTAATTTAATTTATGGAGGAAAGTGAAAAACAGCAGATGTTTTGGCTTTATTTTACGTTTATTGTATTTTCTGTTTATATTTGTTTTGTTTGTTCCTTACTACTGTGACTACATGCTACTAACACGCTGAGGAAAAATCACATGAGGCCATAATGACATGTGTATAGCAAATTAAAACGGTAAAAAGCAATTCACTGGCACTGGACACTGATTTACATTGATTACATTACATTGATTTTGTCATTGATTTTATTGCAACAATTATTTTTTTAACATAAAAAATTAACCCATTCTGTTTTTCTTTCAGCCTCCAATACAAGCCACTTCCAAGAGGAGCAGAAGTTACGGCCAAGTAAACAATTTGGATGTCTGTATATCCCAACAGATATAGCAGGATCCAGTTCGAGGCAATACACTCCCCACAGTCGCCCTCAGCATCCACAAAATGGTATGTGATTGCACTCCTCACTAATAACCACAATTGATTAATTTAAAGCATGTAAAATAAAATTATTGGAACAAATTAAATTAGTCTTGTTTTTTGTGTATCTCTTGGAACCTTTGCTTTTCCTACCTCCAGACATCTTAAGAGGGAACTAAAATATGTATAGAAATGTTTTTTGTGATCAAAACTAAAGTGGGCTGAGGTGAGGATTATATGTGGGTGGCCATGGCAGACTTGAAGTTAAATAATGCCTTTCAATGTGTGCAGTGATTAAGGTGCATGGATGCTTGTTTTAATAGGTGTAAGCACACAGATTGAAGGTCAAGGTCAGTACACAAGGGAGCTTTTGAAAGGCAAGTCTATTTCAAATTGTGTAATTCCTTAGTAATTTGCAAGTTTTACTTTCTCTCTTACTAACAATTTTCTTCTTTATTTTATTTTATTTTTTTTAAAGAAGACCTTTCCACCAAGAAGATGACCACAATGCTCGCTGAAGTAGTAGTGGTAGTAAAGAAAATGTAAAGAGGTGTGCAGTTCATCAAATGTGAACTGGCAGATGCGAGATCTACTCCAGGTGGTCACAGGGGACGAGTGCCAGACACAACCCTTGAGATGACTCCCACTGACCTGCTGATCATGAATGAAGACAACTTCAATGAGGCAGAATCATCACTGAAGAATGAATCAGTTCGTCAAAGCATGGTAATTTATTTGACAAACTGAACTGCAATATACTTAACACCTTACAATCTACTGCCTGTACAATATCAAAGAAAAACAAACAAACATAGGAAACACCTTCATATATCACTGCACAGTATAAGCTAAGGGTGGGAATCTCTGGGTACCTCATGATTCAATTCCTTCCTTACCTGCCTAGGGACTATGGGTGTAAATTAGCAAAGCTGCTATAACCTGGCTCAAGACATCTTTTCTTTTTCCTACAAGATTAATGTTTATTTGTGCATTGTCCCTGATTTAAATAAATACATTTCTATTCTAATGCTATTCTTTTCTGATTGAAAGAGCCACGATTCGATGATAAAATGATTCTTGATGCAAAAATAAAATGATTTCTGTGTAGGCAGCATCATGATGACAACCACTTCTCTTTCTCATCTCGAGATTGCTCGCTTGGCTTTGGTTGGGGGCACCTCATCAGACTCTGTGCTCAGATGGATGCTGTCAACTGCCTTGACCAACTCCCTGGCCTGTCATTTCAACTGGTCTGGCAAAGGAAACAAGTAGCCATTCAGTCGAACAGGCTGCATGTTTGGTATGTTTGCTCACCTGAAAATGGTTTACTGGCAGGATGTCAGCGGGATCTTGAAAAGTATTAAAAGTTAATAAATCAATTTTGGGGAAATTAAGACCCTTAAAGTATTAAAAAGTCTTATCACGACTTAAAGAGGTCTTAAATTTTGAAGGTATTTTTCTGAATTAGCTGTCTAAAGAGTTTGAGTCCTCAAAAACATTGTGAAAGTGCGTGAATTTATTTGTTTGATTAAAAAACAAAGATGATCCAGTAACAAAAATAAAACTAGGCTATTATGTGTGCCAGAGTGCACTCAGGCAAAAATTCAGAGGCACAAACGACTTTTCAAAAGACCAGAGAGCACACAGAGTACACTCTGGCGATCTCAGGGCATATTATGAATTTAAAAATAAAGTAAAATTAACTTTGCATTTGATTTATTCTCCCAGCCTATTTGAATTCTGTTGTATAATAGTGATCTATAGTCTTTATCACAAACTAAAACTGTTAAGTTAAAGGTGTCACTGATGTAAACGGTTACAGCTCAAAGTGTCAGTGAGGTATTAAAAAATATTGAGAAGGTCTTGAAAATTCTTAAAAAGGTATTGAAATTAACGTCAAGATTCCTGTGTATACCCTGACTGGGTTATGTTGGTGGTGTTTGTAGTTAATGACTATACGCGGATTATGGATTTGTACAGCAGCATATTTTCAAGTAAGAGGAAATTATAATATTAGACAAATACAAAGAAACACAAAATCCAACCTAAAGACACTATATTGATTATTACAGCTGCCAAAAATCTAAATAAAAAAGGTGTCAATCATTTATATTTTAATTTTATTTTTTTTATTTTATTAATTTATTTGACAGGGACAGTGCATGTTAATAAATAAAACTGTAAACATGCCAGAATTAGCCAAAAGGCAAGTTTTCATCTGTAGTACCTGGTCAGATGTAAAGCTGGCATCCTAAAAATGAAACAGTTTGACCGCAAACTATCCTACGTAGACTTCAGCAATACTTTTAAAAAGTGGCTGAGTTATGCTCCAGAGCGGGAGGGAGGCATCAAAAGGACACAAAGAGAAAAATAGGATACCCCCTTATCATGTTCCCCCCAATGTTATTGTTTGTGAAAACTTTTCGTGATTTGGGGATGACAGACCTGGGGCCTCATTTATAAAGCTTGCTTACGCACAAAACAGGGCTTGAAAGTGGCGTACGCCACTTACCACGCAAAGGTTGTGATTTATAAAAATAAACTTGCCGGAAGAATGTGCGCACCTGTAAGCAAACTCTGAGCCATGCGTGCGCACATTTTGGAGACACTGGGAAGTGGCGATGCAGACGGTGAGGAGGAGTCAGATTTTTATTGATGTCTCACACAAATTTAATGTCACGCTATATCCACCTTAGATCCACCTTATCATTGAAATTAAATCCAGCAGCCTTATTTTGCGCTTGGAGTGAGTGATAATTGTTTCATGAAAACATTGTAAAATCCAACTCAAATCCTGAATTGAAATTCTTTCTAAATACATATTTAATCTGCACTGCCTCTAACGTCTCATTGTCCACTCTGTGAGTGCAGGAGGGGGAGATGACGGCGCGACTGCATGGAATATATTTATTTATATTTCCAGTGCATTTGTCATGTCTCGAAATACAGCCATGAAGCACAACCATTACACTCATTTCATCAGCCCTACTTAGACATTTGCTGTTCATGACAAAACCGGCATGAAGAAACATGTTCGCCTATTACACTTTCATCTTTGAATTGTATTTCAAATTACACATTGTATTTTGGGACAGGGATACCACTGGTTCATGCTGTAATTCAGGCCAGGAGTCTGATCAGACTGACTGCCATAAACATATAAATACTGCGGTGACCCTCATGCGTAATTGCGCAAGATGGCACTGGCACATACTCCTTTTTGCCTCCACCTTTAATAAATGTGATTCTTTATGTCGCACATCAATGTCAATCAACCTCAAATTTAAAAGCAACACATTAACTACATGTTGGTAAAAGAGAAGAAATATTTGGTCTGCCTTTAGATCAGACCACTTTTTTTTTTCCTCTGTCAGTGTCCGTGCAGTCCCACAGACACAGCTGACAGCATCAGCAGCGTTGATGTGTTGCCACTTTTTTTTGCTTTCTTTTATTAGTGATCCCGCTGCTGTGGCCACCAAATAGAATCTTTCTTCAGTCCTCCACCTCCCGTTAAAGGGTCTCAAGCTCAGGCTCGGAGAAATTCAGTTTTTTTGGTTCGTTTCTCACACCTGTCGCCGTGACTCACAACGAGAGGTCATTCGCATGCCGGCTCATTTATATGCAGATTGCATTCATGAGGTGATTTGCATGACCATTTATGGTTGAACTAGGGCGTGTAGAGGACGGAATATGAGGCGGATCTGGGTGCGCACAACTGCAAAAAGTCTGTGATTTATAAAGAGAACATTGCATGCAAGTGTGCGTGCGCACGGTTTTATAAATCAGATTATTTTTTGGCGCACGCCATTTTCAGCTTTTGGGCGCATGTCAACTTTTAGTATGAATCCTAAGCACTCTTTTATAAATGAGGCCCCTGGTAGTTTAAAGCTATGACAGACCTGGTACTGTAGTTTGAAGTTGTCATTTTGTGAAATGTTTACGTAATGTTTGTGGAGATGACAGACCTGGTATTTTAAAGCTAATGGACCTGGTACTTAAAAGTTGTCATTTTGTGAAATGTTTACTAACCTTTGCTGTCATTTTGTGAAATGTTGACAGAATGTTTGTGGGGATGACAGACCTGGTAGTTTAACATGCTGATGAAGATACTGGTAACTTAAAGCTTTTGTGAAATGTTTCCAGAATGTGTTTTAGAATGAACAGGAACATTAAAAACCTGTTTTCTATCTTTTTTTTTCCAGTTAATTTTTCCTAATTAATTGATAAATTATTTTTTTAACTTGAATAATTATTAATAAATAAACAAATAATTATTCTAATGTTGAGGTGTGCTTGGATTATTTGAATTGCAGTGGCCTAACTGGAGATCAGCCAAGACCAGCCCTGACCAGCCCAGACCAGCTAAGACCAGCCAAAACCAGCTCAGACCAGCCTGACCAGCCAAAACCAGCTCATACCACCCTGACCAGCTAAGACCAGCCTGACCAGCCAAAACCAGCTCATACCACCCTGACCAGCTAAGACCAGCCCAGACCAGCCAAGACCAGCTGACCAAAACCTAGCTAAAACCAGCCTGACCAGCTAAGACCAGCCAAAACCAGCTAAGACCAGCCTGACCTGCCAAAACCAGCCTGACCAGCTAAGACCAGCTTGATCAGACCAGTCTGACCAGTCCAGACCAGCCCAGACCAGTTAAGACCAGCTGACCAAAACCTAGCTAAAACCAGCTTGACCAGCTGACCAGCTAAGACCAGCTTGACCAGCCTAAGCTGGTCTTAGCTGTTTTTTTCAGCAGGGTTTGAACTCTGTTTTTAGCCTCATTGTAGCCTGTAGCTCTAACTGCCTCTCTGCGCACCACATTCATGTGTGCGCGCTTGCAAGAGACCGTGAGACATGGGCACCGCGTTTATGTGTGTGTGCTTGCTTTTGTTGGTCTCGCGCTGGCTGCTTGGTGCAGCCTGGACCCAAATGTTTGTGTTGCCATTTGAGGAGCCTGGGCTGCCTACACATACCAGACTTTTTTTTACAGCATATTCAGAAGACATGTAGCTAGCAGATTGTGAGGAGATGTTTGCTGTATGTGACATATGACTTCACTTGTGACTTGCTTGACCTGAGCAATGACTCAACTTGACTTGCTTGATTTTCACCACAACTAACTTGGGACTTGCTTGAGACTTGAAGGTAAAGACTTAAGACTTGCTTGTGACTTGCACATGTGACTTTCCCCCATTTCTGGTTACAACAGACCAAATGATATTGGAGTATCTTCTCTTCAGAATAATCCTAAAAGTGGTGTGCACATCCAGTACATCTGACAGAGGGTGTCTCTTCACACTGATAAACAACACTAATATGACCGTTAAAATATGTGAAAAAGAAACAATCTCCTTATACGCATGTGCTTAGCAGTGTTTTAGTAATAGTCTATCTGTAGTAACACACCTGAAAATGCATATCACATGACCATTAACATAAAGTAGGTACAGAATGCCCCAGTAATGAGTCTTTAAACACGGAAATGAGTTAGCATTTTAGAGCCTCTGGTTCCCTCATCTTAAAGTCAATGGGTCTCATTCATGAAACGTGAGAAGGAATTTGTGTGTAAACTGTTCGCAGACAGAAATTTACGTGCATGTCCACATTCATCAATATTTTAGTAGCCCAGATCTTTTCGTAGCAACTAACAAAATCTAGTCCTGCTCTTGACCACTCGTAGTGCTTGTGTAAATTTAGTAAAGCACATAAATATTGCTTGTCACTATTGGAAATTAAAATTTTTATCTCGTATTGTGCTCTTTTATGTACACAATACACAGATGACTTTGAAACACGTAATCTAAACATGACAAAAATATCAAAAATATACCACATTTAGTTAAATTAGTTGGCAATTAGCAGGTTTAAGATCCAGATTAGATTCATGATTGTGAATTATCTATGCAAATCGTCTCAATAGATAACACGTTCTTTCTACATGTTGAATGATGATAATAAAAATATCCATAAGGACAGCCGGATCACAGCCTCTTCGGCCTCGATGCCTGGGTTCAGCAGGGGCAGCAGGAGCAGCAGGTGGTGGAGCCACGAAGGAGCATGCGCCAGCTGAAAGAATTATTTGAGACAGCACGGTTTTTGTCTTGTGGCTTTTTGATCATTTGAATGAATAAATCTGATTTGAAAATGTTTAATTTACGTTATATAAAACAGAGCTTTAGGCTATTAAAATTCAAATAATTTGAGGACGATGCATACAAACTGCTGTAGGCTATATTTTATCTGTATCATTTGTTAAAATAAATGTTAAATAGCTCTACATTCCGACAGCCATCACTGATTTAGAGTTTATCCATTACGCACAAAACATATCTGGGTTCCCGTTCCCACTTAATTCAAAACCCCACAAATGAATCCTCTGTTTGTTTGGTGAGGGCTGTATTTTTTTTGTGTGTGCTTATGCATTTCTTTGCCTCCAGTTTCATATCAAATCATTTACGCTTCACCTCTGACATGGTTCTTTGTACTATGGAGACAACATTAACAGCATCTGTTACCTCCCTCCAGGCCTTCGCTTTGTCTGTCCCTGTTACACCACTACCAAATGAAGAAAATAAAATGTTTTTTCTTAAGTCCATTTCACCCAAAATTATTTCGATCTCCACTTCGGTAAAATTCTCTCTTTCTTTCTTTGCACCATGACTGACAGGTCGACAGGATACACCTACACCTCCTTATATGGTGGTCATTGGCTATTCATGGACAGGGATTTATGCTAATTGCTGATTACCAGGAGCGTGCTGTCACTTTACGATGGATTGGCATTCATGATCATACACGTGTTTACGATCAAATCTGAGTTTCCCGCAGCGTTCCTGAATCTGGAGTAAGTTTTCAGTAGAGTAGGCTTTTATGTGCAAATCTACACACAGATTTACTCACTTTTCTTGAATGAGACCCAATGGATTTTGGTTTGATGTCTGAAATGGTGATTAACACACACTGAAGAGACTTAAATGCTTTGTACTAAAATAAAACATAAAATATGTCAGTAAATACCCCACTCGTCTGTTTTAAAGCTTTTATGTGTCTTAAAAGAACAGTGATATCAATGATACAATGATAACACTGTCAATCTCATATTGTGATGCAGTTCATGTCATGTCCACTGGGTGTCCACACTTTGCAGGCCCACAAAAGGGCATGCCTGTGACAACGAACTACATCTGTTAAAAGAAAGCATCACACCTAGCACCAGGGTCAACCACACTTCCTCACCAAGGTCATGTTTACACGAAAATGATCCACTGAAAACAGAATCGTTTCTCATTTTCATTTTGAAAAAAGTTCTGCATTTAAACGACAATGTTTTGATAACAATCGCTGTAGTATACATGCCAGGCCAGTTGTTGGCGGTGTGACGCTTACTCTTCCTTCTACAGAGCGGAGATGTATAAACAAACAAAATGGCAACCGCACAAATGTTTGTCTGGACGGACGACGAGATGGAGTTGCTACAGTAAATCTACACTATGACGGGGAAGAGTTGATAAATTCAATAGGGTAAGCAATACAAGCAGAGCTTGGGAGTCCGCAATTGTTGTTGTTGTGATGGTCAACTTTCTCGTGCATGCCTAGTGACTGGAAGCGTAATGCGCATGTGCGAAAAGTCTCCCTTTTCAGAGGAACTGCATATTGCAAGTTCACATGACAATGGAGATGATGCCGTTTCCCAAAAATTACACTCTGGAACCCGTTTTCAAAATTTTGCATTTTCAGGCACCCAAAACGCTGCTGTCGTGTAAATGATCAGCCAAAACACAACTAAAGTTTACCATTTTCAGTTGAAATTGTTGTTGTATAAATGGAACCTTAGGTAAAAGTTTTTGTCCCTTCGTTGCTCAGAGTTGCTTTTAGAACTTTCCTAAATCACTCCTAAGCTAAGACTCCTTACTTAAAGTTTTTAGTCTAAGTTAGGAGCTCTCTGACAGTACTCTCAGAATGTTTGTGAATATGGCCCCAGGTGTGAAAGCACCCTTAATGCCATACATTGGTTCTAAGAGGAATTAAGGAGGTGGGGGTGGACAACAAGGAGACCTGAGTGTCCTGTTCGCAAGACAGTGTTGTTATCTAAATTACCACCATGTCATATACACAGCAATAAGCTCAAGCTCTACTGCCGAGAAGATCACACACTCATCTGCCTAGTCTGTAGACAGTCAAGAAACCACTCAAACCACAGATTTACAAGGCAACAAGGCAGTCGAGTTTCACAGAAATGATCAGGAATACCTGAATCCTCTATGTGAGAAAGTGAAACTCTTCAATGAAGTAAATCTTCATTGGTGAAAGGAGGAGGAAGACAAGACTGCACATTTGACCACCATGTATCATGAACACCACTGATCATGTGACACTCAATAACCAACAGTTCAGTGGTTTAGCACAGTTACGTTAGTCTGTTCCAACCTCCAAAGCGGAGAGCCACTCATCCACTGCTCTATCTAGTTCAGTTCCTCTGTTCCCTTTGTTAGACTGGTGTGCATCTATGTGAATAAACACACACACCCACACATACACTATATTACCGAAAGTATTTGCTCACCTGCCGTGACTCACATATGAACTTAAGTGCCATCCCATTCCTAACCCATAGGGTTCAATATGATGTCGGTCCACCTTTTGCAGCTATTACGGCTTCAACTCTTCTGGGAAGGCTGTCCACAAGGTTGAGGAGTGTGTTTATCGGAATTTTTGACCATTCTTCCAAAAGCGCATTGGTGAGGTCACACACTGATGTTGGTCGAGAAGGCCTGGCTCTCAGTCTCCGCTCTAATTCATCCCAAAGGTGTTCTATCGGGTTCAGGTCAGGACTCTGTGCAGGCCAGTCAAGTTCATCCACACCAGACTCTGTCATCCATGTCTTTATGGACCTTGCTTTGTGCACTGGTGCACAGTCATGTTGGAAGAGGAAGGGGCCCGCTCCAAACTGTTCCCACAAGGTTGGAGCATGGAATTGTCCAAAATGTTTTGGTATCCTGAAGCATTCAAAGTTCCTTTCACTGGAACTAAGGGGCCAAGCCCAACTCCTGAAAAACAACCCCACACCATAATTCCTCCTCCACCAAATTTCACACTTGGCACAATGTAGTCCGAAATGTACCGTTCTCCTGGCAACCTCCAAACCCAGACTCGTCCATCAGATTGCCAAAAGTGTGGAAAAAGCGTGATTCATCACTCCAGAGAACGCGTCTCCACTGCTCTATAGTCCAGTGGCGGCGTGCTTTACACCACTGCATCCGGCGCTTTGCATTGCACTTGGTGATGTATGGCTTGGATGCAGCTGCTCGCCATGGAAACCCATTCCATGAAGCTCTCTGCGTACTGTACTTGGGCTAATCTGAAGGCCACATGAAGTTTGGAGCTCTGTAGCAATTGACTGTGCAGGAAGTCGGCGACCTCTTTGCACTATGCGCCTCAGCATCCGCTGACCCCTCTCCGTCAGTTTACATGGCCTACCACTTCGTGGCTGAGTTGCTGTTGTTCCCAAACTCTTCCATTTTCTTATATTAAAGCTGACAGTTGACTGTGGAATATTTAGGAGCGAGGAAATTTCACGACTGGATTTGTTGCACAGGTGGCATCCTATGACAGTTCCACGCTGGAATTCACTGAGCTCCTGAGAGTGGCCCATTCTTTCACAAATGTTTGTAGAAACAGGTGCTTGATTTTATACACCTGTGGCCAGGCCAAGTAATTAGGACACCTGATTCTGATCATTTGGATGGGTGAGCAAATACTTTTGGTAATATAGTGTATGTCCCGATGTTTACAGTCATCTTACCTGGGCTTCCCTATGAACCCTATTATTCTAAAGACTTCTATTGCTTCCTGGTTGAAGTAAATAAAGACCATTGTTGAGCTTAGTCTCTGGATTGCCAGCGTATTCCTTCCGACCAAGGATGAATCAGGTGTTGCACGTTTCCAGCAGCTACTAGATGCACCCTGTGCTTTACAAAGTGGTCATTCAAGTCGGATCTGTGCTTCACCTGCTTTCAGACAACATGGCTACATCCAGAGACTATGATGAACAACAAAGTCCCCGTTTCAGCCGGATTCATAGAATCCCCAGACACCTGGAGGACTATGAGTTGTTGGATCCTGCACCTAGACAAAGGTAACCACTCAACATTCAAGAGGATCACAACACAGAATAATTGGATCCCAGTTTCACTAAGAAGCAGGACATGGACGAATTTAGATGGCAAAGGATGGAGGAATGCTGGATGAGTGTCGAATCTGTGAGCTCTCATTGACTATGGATGAGTCCTGTGAACTTCATAAACTGGTGCAATGTTTGGAGCAGATCACTTCTCCTGTGCATAAGAAGAAATCTTGCATGTCTTACCAGTTTTTACATCCAACTTTATGCAGAGTGAGACCAAACATCTGCGAACAGTCACGAACAACAGCAGCACCACCAGGCCTGATCCCTGATACTACAACTGCTCATGCCTGGCCATAAGCAGCACCTCCTGTTGGTGGATCATTATCAGCCCCTAGGATGACCTCACCATATCCTGATTATTTCCTCACTCACCAAGCGAGCCCTGGGCCCCTCAGTCCACAGCGTGTTGTATCTCAGCAAGCAGCACAGAAAGACATGACACATGTGCAACCGTACCTGCCAGCAAGCTCTCAACCTGTTCCTAATCGAGCTCAGTCTCCACATGCACAAGTGGATTTTACCTGTGGTTTCCACCATGGGTCCCACCAGTCCGTCCACAGGGACTCCAGCCATGTGCCACCTCAGCCTGCGCAGCTTGTACTGCAACACCCTGTTCCACAGTATGGTCCATCACCAGCACATGATGGATACTCACATGCTCCTCAGCCACCTGCTCTTGTAGGTCAAAACCCTAACATGTTAGAAATGATGGTTGCATCTTCCTATGGCATCCCTAAACCTAAACTTATAGTTTTTATCTCATGAAAAGTGAGTGATTTTGCCCTACTGAAAAAAAGGGCTGGACAGTGTTCTTGGGCCTCACAGTTATTTGTCATAATTTTAAGGTTTCCCAGTGCATTCCAAGTAGCTAAAAGATACATACACAACACTACGCCCATGCGGGCAGAAGTACAGACAGCCCGGCCAGTTAGTACAAAGTGAGCTTAGTGCCATCCTGCACGCACCACCCATGAAAGCAGGTGATGCTCAAGCCTTTGAAGACTTCACTCTGGCTGTTGCCAGTCTAGTTGGTATGCTTACCACTGTGGAAGGCGTTGCAAAGAGCGAACTTCATTCTGGTTCTCACATGGACAGACTCCTCGCTAAACTTCAACCGAGCTATCGTGATAGCTTTGCTGAGTACTGTCTCAACCGAGACATCGTTCAAACTGGATCCAATCAAACCTACACTCTTTTTGACCTGGCTGAGTGGTTAGAGCGGCGGTCCCAAGCCATACAGGTGTCCAGGCGGGCCACAGAATTATACACCCCAGACAAGACATACAAAGTCAAAGTCAAAGTGAACTTTATTGTCAATCAAACCATACAATAAGCAATTGCACAGTGGAATGAAATAACGTTTCTCCACACTCCAATGTGCTGGTTTGTAACAAACAACATTTAACATAAAGAATGGTGCACACAGATAGCTACAAGTTCACCTAAACACAACATAGACAGACACCACACATTACTGCATACACATAGACATATAGATAGACACAGACAAGACAAAGTATTGCACAGGATTTTTCAAGTATTTACACTTAAAAAAGGTATGCACAGTGTGCCAGTGATGTAAACAGTGATGAGGCATGTAATGAAGGTAAAGTGCAAAGTGCAGCAGCATAGAACTATTTTGTGAGTATAAAGTGCATAGTAGTGACATGAGTTTAAATGGTTTATAAAAGTCCAGTCAGTCGCTGTGGGTGTGTGTGTGTGAAGCAGGAGTGACATGTCATGATATTTTCTTGAGTGAGTCCTTGACCAGCCTTTCAAAGCACTTCATCATGATAGGAGTGAATGCTATGGGCCTGTAGTCACTGAGTGTCAATGCTGGGGGCTTCTTAAGTAGTGGTATGATGGTGGTGGCCTTGAAGAATGTCAGTATGATGGCTTGGCTTAGAGAGATGTTGTAGATATCCGTGAGGACGTCTGTCAGTTGGTCAGTACATTCCCTGAGCACACGTCCAGGTATGTTGTCCGGTCCTGCAGCTTTCCTCCGGTTCACCTTGAGTAGGGTCCTCCGCATGTCAACTGGGTCAAGATGGAGTACTTCGTCGTCTGGGCCAGGAGGGTTTTTTGTTGGTGTGGTGGTGTTGTTTTCCTCAAAACGGCTGAAGTAGATGTTGAGTGTGTTGTGGAAGTCAGTGTTGTCCTTGCATGGTGAGGGTGGGGACCTGTAGTCAATGACTGACTGGATGCCTTGCCACAGGTGCCTGGGGTCCTATGTGTCAGTGAAATGTGATTGGATTTTCTGTCCATGTTCATGCTTGGCTGCTCTCACGGCCCGGTTCAAGTTGGCCCTGGCAGATCTGAGAGCGTCTTTGTCCCCAGACTTAAAAGCTGCATTAGGTGTTCTCAGGAGCGCACGCACCTCACTGGTGAACCAGGGTTTTTGGTTGGCTCTCATGTTGATGTTTTTGATGATGGTCACATCTTCCATGCACTTTAATATGTAGCCCATCACAGATTCAGCATATACCTTCTAGTTGACATGTTGGTTGGTAGTGGCAGCCTCTCTAAAAACAGTCCAGTCTGTGCAGTCAAAACAGTCCTGAAGAGCTGAGGTAGCTCCCTCTGGCCATGCTCTGATCTGTTTCACAGACAGCTTGCTCCTGGTTAATAGTGGTCTGTAAGCTGGAATTAGCATAACAGAAAGGTCTGAGTTCCCAAGGTGGGAGGGGGGAACAGCTCTGAATGTCTGTTTGATGTTTGAGTAGACCCGGTCGAGAGTGTTTTCTCCCCTGGTAGCGAAGTTCATATGTTGGTAATAATGAGGAAGGATCCAAAGCCACCTGAAACCGAATGCCAGAGCAAGTCTACTTACATTTATTAAAGGCCAGACCAGGCTACATCACAACAGCCTGATGATGCTCAAAGTACAGCTTCTAAATCCACTGCCACAACCAAAAGGAGAGAGTGATTTAAGCCCCACTGCCCTTTCTGTGAAGGGACAGAGCATTACTTAAATGCATGTAGTGACTTTGCCAAGCTAGATATCACTGCTGTTACTGCCTGTATCAAGGAGAATAGCAAGTGCTGGAGATGTGGACGAAAGAACTCTAGTGACCACTGCAATTTAAAGACAGCCTGCAGTATGTGTGGAGAACAACACCCCCTTGTGCTGCACCACCTTGCCAAGGCCAGAGAGCAAAACCCCAATATCCTCACTGTCAGTACTGCATCCAGCATGATCTGTGTCGATAACTCTGGTCATTCTGGCAGAGTGATGACTCCTTGTTTGTGTTATATTGTTTTGTTTAGTTCTGATGTATTCAGGTGGTCTTTATTTTTATCGTATGTCTCTGTCATAAATTATGTAATTTTCTTTCTCAACTATTTGTCTCTGCACCTGTTGTTTTCACTTACTCTGTTATTACTGCATTACACACACACACACACAAAAAAAAAAAAAAAAAAAAAAAAAAAGGAATGAGAAGGAGGTGACATACTTGAAAAAAGACCAACAGGCTATGGATATGCTGGAGTCAAGGACCATTCGTGTACCAATAGATGGAGTTGAGCATTACGCTACTCCGTTGTTGAGGCAGAAAGATTTCCCTTGCCTTCACGCACCCCCAAAGGCAGTCATGGCTCTTCTTAGAAACACTAAGCGTCAGATGCTGAAGGACCAAGGTCATGCTGATACATATAACCAAGAGATCAACAAGTTGGAAGAGTGTGGTTATTTAGTAAAACTAACTCCAGAGGAGGTGAGCATTTCCACTGAATCCTGGTACCTCCCACTTCACTGAACGCATCAACTCTGAAACAGCCCTTTTCAAGGCAGCTCAGTATGACAGTTTTGCAGACGAAGTCAACGTCCTGGCCAAGAGACAAGCTGTTGGCCCTTGTTGTCATCTGAGTGCACTCTTACCTGACTATGATTCCTCTACTGGATTAAAGATTAATATATATATATATATATATATATATATATATATATATATATATATATATATATGTGTTAGGGTACAGGATATGAGATCAGTGTCACGTGACAACAGTCTTGGGGTACCACAAGGGTCAGTGTTGGGAACACTGCTCTTTAGTTTATTTATCAATGACCTCCCAAGTTGTTGTCCCCCAAATGTAACCTGTCAAATGTATGCTGATGATACAGTTTTGTATGTTCATGCAAAAAACAAAAGGCAAGCTGCTCAAGAACTGACTGATGCTATGACTAATGTATATCACTGGCTCGAGGGTTCTCATTTGCACCTTAACATCTCTAAAACTGTTGGTATGTACTTCTCAAAAAAGGCGAGTATCGACAGTGACCCTAATATTTTTGTACAGGGTAAAAAGATCGAGGTAGTAATATTTAGGAATCATTCTTGATTCACAAAAGACTGTGAACAGAATGAAATTTAACTTGTCCAACTTTAGATTTATTAGGAATAACCTAACCCCAGAGTCAGCCAAGCTATACTTAGATGCCATGATTATGCCACACATGTCTTATTGCATAACAAGCTGGGCCATGGCCTGTAAAACAACTCTAAAGCCATTCGAAAAAGTCTATAAACAGGCTTTAAAAGTATTTTTTTTCATGGTCAAACTCCACCTCCACTATAAGACTTTGTCAAAAAGAACTCAAACAGGTCATCCAGAGCAGGCTCTAGAAGTGACTGTGTTATACCATTCAGGAAAAGTGTCTTTGGACAAGCAATATTCTCTTACTGTGCATCCCAGACCTGGAACACAATACCAAGTACAATACGTGAACTTCCAACTCTCACCTCCTTTACCAGTCATCTCAAAGCATGGCTATTGGAAAACCAGGACTGTGATCATTAACTATGTTTAAATTGTTTGTATTGTTTATTTGTCTATGAGACATATTGTTGGGACACCATTGTCAATTTTATGCAGTGCTAGTACATAATACACCTATGTATGCTAATTTTGTGCAATATTTAGGTGCACACCTGCATTTGTGTGCTATGGGCATTGTGCAATTCAATCTAGCACTTTACTATTTGGTGCAGTTTTGAGCAATGTGGAATAAATCGCTTCTTGGCCTTTTGATTCCATGATTCCTTTTTTTATCTAAGTAAACGGGGTGCTGCTCGTGTGGCGACCCACAGTTCTCCCGCTCCTGTCCTCCCCTGTTCTGTTATGTGTATGTTTTAAGTTTGTAAAGCGCTTTGGGGTTGCATTTTTGATGTATGAAAGGCGCTATATAAATAAAGTTTGATTGATTGATTGATTGATTTGGCTGAGACTGTGATCGCCTCCTGTTTGTGAAAAACTTTTGCCTGTCTGTGGCATTGGTTTATACATTGCTAGGAGGATATATTTTTGAGGCAGCAATAGCTCAGTTTATAGGGACTATGGTTGGGAACCGGAGGTTCGCCTGTTCGAGTCCCCGTCCGGACTGGTGGCTGGAGATGTGCCAATTTGCCTCCTGGGCACTACTGAGGTACCCTTGAGCAAGGCACCGATCCCCCAACTGCTCGGGGCGCCTGACCAAGGCAGCCCCCTCACAAGGCAGCCCCCTCACTCTGACATCTCTCGACTTTGTTCATGTGTGTGTCTTTCGGACCTGTGTGTTAATGACAAAAAGAGTGAAAAAATTGAATTTCCCCTCAGGGAAAAATACAAGGACTTGACAAGTACTTAAACAAGCAGACACTTTAACACTTTTGCACTCAACACTTTAGCACTCGTCATTTTAACTAGCACTCAAGCACTTTATAACTTGATATCTAAAAATTCCTATGGTCTCACAACTCTTGGTCTACTATGTTTCGATGTATGTTGTTTTGATTGTCTTACTCTGTTTTACTTATCTCATTCTCTTATTGTTGGAATTGTTGCCTTTTACGTGTTTAACATCAACCTGCCATGGGACTGCAGATTGAAATTAGCTGTCTGGCTATAATCTCATGTATTTACAAGTAATTGTTTATTAATACATATTGTCCCATTTTAATCTATAAATCTATACCTTATTGATCCCCCAAAGGGGAAATTCAAATGTCACCATAGCACAAGACAAAAACAAAAAGACACTGAATAGAATAAGATAAAAGAGAAAAAATAAATAAATAAAAAGATTAAATGAAATAAAATTGCTACATAAAGCTGAATAAAGTGACTAAAAATGGCAGATAATGACAAGGGTTTGTACTACTGTCAGAGCATCCTTTAACTAAGCTTATTATCCAGCATTATGATGCACATCTTTTACACCCTGGCCCTGAGTGGGTCTGTGTGGAGATTCACCGCATCTACTGGATCATCAGAGGCAGATAAGTAATCCAAAAACATCAACACC
Organism: Epinephelus cyanopodus; assembly: GCA_026686955.1. Taxonomy (NCBI): domain Eukaryota; kingdom Metazoa; phylum Chordata; class Actinopteri; order Perciformes; family Serranidae; genus Epinephelus; species Epinephelus cyanopodus. The sequence goes on from CM048927.1 coordinate 1,188,577, forward strand.
AATGTGTGGAGTGCCGGAAATGGAGTGGGAAACCCATTATGCCCAAAATGGCAGACTTATCTGCAGCATAACTTTGAATCCAAAAGCCAGCTTTTTAGTCAACAGGAGTTGATTGCTTCAGCCCCTTCACTATAAAGATTGGCTGTAGGCACTAGAAACGTTGGGGCATAATTTTCAAATGCTTAACAACCAGATACATGTACCCGGACCTACTGCCTAGCCTTGGTTCAGAGTCATTCCTGATGTCGCTGCGCAGTTTCATTTCCCGTCATGGGCAACCATTCGAGATATGGTCAGACCAGGGGACCAACTTTCGAGGAGGAACGAGAGAGTTACAAGATGCCTTTGCAGATATGGTACTTGTACTTCAGGAGCAGTTGGCAGAGCAGAAGATTTCTTCCTACTTTAATCCACCACACTCACACCATTTTGGAGGGGCTTGGGAGAGGGAGATAAAGTTGATTCAGCTGTTGCACTTCTCCACCAGCTACTAGACGCACCCTGTGCTTTACACCTGATGTAGTTTTAGAATCTAGATTCGGGAACACAGACCTCGCCTCAAACACATCCCATTTCCGCCCACAAGTATTTAATTAAGCACACCTGATACATTCTCTTCTACGCATTTCTCACACTGACAGACCGTCTGCTTCACGTGTAACCACAGGCTTGCCTCAATCTAAAAGTAAGACAAATGCTAGCTTTGACTATATGAAATAATCAACTCACTACAGATCTAGAATTGCAGATCAATCCTTCTGATCCAGGCGAAAATCCACCTGAAAGGGATTATCTTCGAGTCACTATATTTCCACAGCAGTCAGACTACAGACATACCTCCAGGCAGAGCCACAAGCGTACCACAGCTCCCATACCTCGACCTCGCCAGCTCCTCCATTCCATCTGCCCTACAAAATCTCTCCAACTCCGGATCGATGCTCTCCACCATCTATGAGGGCCAAGAATCGTGGTCGCCATCAGTATGGCCACGCGTGGGCATTCTCCACCTGTTCCCGACAATTCATTGTCGTGCACTCACGGCACGGCCTCCTCCAGGTAACAGCATTTTCCATATCACAATCCAAACCAGGCGTCAGAGACCAGATGGCAGACAGTCCTCAACGCTCTCGAAAGGAAAAGGAATTCCCTTAAACTGCAGCAACAAGCCAGGTTCCAAATCTGTGTCGCTCCATTAAACGCCATGCCTACGGAACTTCCGGCATCTAGGGATCCTTGCCAGAGATATCCACATCTACGATTGCCGCGTGTGATGTCACAGTGACTCCACCCCCTCGAGGGCAGCAGCCAGTACCATTAGCTCCCACCAGCAGGGAGCTAGGTCGTATGGTGTCAAGTCTTAAGTTACTCATTGTCTATGGAGCTACATTTGTTTCTTTATTATTCAATCAAACAGAGTAGGTTTTGCAATCAAAAAAAAAGATTTGAGACCAAAAGTATCAATATTGCAATCAAAAAATGTAAGTAAAAAGTAAATAAGTTAAGTAAAAAATGATTGATCAAAAAATGCAAATCCTAAAGTTTTGTTTGCAAATCTTAAAGTTTTGTTTGAGAGTCATTTTTTTCGTTTGCAAGTCAAAAAGTTTTGCGAGTAAAAAGTTAAACCTGGTGGGCGGGGCCTAAACTGAAAGCTGTAAGACATGTCAACTGCAGACAAGATAGCGGACAAGGGATGGGATGGATATCCACAGTCCTTACCGGAAGTCACAGCGGAAGTTGGTCTGTATATTATTTGCTGGAGAAGAAGAGGAAGGAGAAGAAGACGACGATGATGGAGAAGACAAAGAGAAGAATACGAACAATACACGCACGAGTAAGAGAGAACAGTAAGGGCACGAGTCTTTTAATTATTAGAATTTGACAACTTCATTGTCATTGTACATTGTACAACAAATTCTGTTCGGTACTTAGCACTAGCAGTACTAGCTAGTAGCTAGCACTAGCATAGAGTACCAAGCCGCTGTGTTTACACGCGCCGCCATCTTCGTTGTCTTTTAACACGTATTATGTACTCTAAGATGCAATTCTAGTAATGTATTGAATAATTAGGGGGAGGGTTAACCCTGAGGGTTAACCGGGTCAGATAAATAATGTATACATCGCCCTGGGTGTCTGCAAAAAAAAAATTTGTGTTATGTTTTAGTAATGCATCAGAGCACTTAATACACATACACATGTGGAAACATAAATAGCTGTAGTGCCTCCTCCACCATGAGTCCTTTAGATCGGTAAAATATGGTTGATGTTCAGTATGTTTTCCAGATATCAATGTTGATTGACTTCTTCTTTCAGATACACCCAAGGATCAAAATTAGCAGTCGCCAGTTGCCAGAGGCGACTAATTTCAACCCTTTGGCCAGTAAATGAAGTCACCTAACCAGCCACTCTGGCGAGTGAAAAAAATAGGGCCAAACTACTGTTATTGTTGTTTCTCCCTCCCCTGGCTGTGTGTACTTGATGTCATTGGTTGCGCGCCGGTGTCGTACAACAGATCTTCGAGCCCACAACATGCCGCAAAGTGGGAGCTAGAACGTGTGCTTGTAGTTGGAGATCCGCCGTCCGCCATTTCCACGCCCTAGAAAGGCTGATAAGGGGGTGCTGTGGCCGTGCTGCCTGCTCTCTCCGGTTTTACGCCAGGATCGGCTCCTTTCAAAGGCTCCTTGCAAAGCACTCCAGCGACCGGATCTTTGCTCTCAAACCACAAAAAAATGTGATGACACAACAGTCTCCTTCAGTACATTATTCTATGCTTTCTTTTGATTTTCACATTGGCTAGTCATCCTGTTTAATTTGTCTTCTGATTAAATCAGACTGGTGAAACAAGTTGCAGGACGCCTCTGCAAGTAATTGGTTGCTGGCAGACACTCTGTGCTGCAATAAAATGGTTAACCAGCAGTGCTGTGTACTGTAGAGCTGATGCGCTGCTGGTTCTGCTGGCCTGAATGGAATATAATGTCTATAGCCTTACTGTTGTGTTCAGACTTAATAGACTGAGCTGAGTAGTGATGTGCGGGTCGACCCGTAACCTGCGGGACCCACAAATGGGTCACATTTTTAAGTATGTAATTTAAAAGTTTTGATTTTTATTGATAACCTACATTTACCAACAACAAAAAGACTACATTTAGCACCAAAAAATATGTAAAAAAAAAAAAAAAAAAAAAAGTAAATAAAAATACAAATGTCGAATACCAAATTTTCATAACGACCAAAAATATTGAAGTTTTTCACAATATTGTGATTTATTGAGATGCGCCAGTATATAACAATGAGTTGATACATTTAATGTAAAGCTTATTAAGCAAAGTATGTTTTAATAAAGTATTTTTAATTGCTCAAGTTTATTATAGTAATAACACATTGAAAATATACCAAAATGCTATTTATAATTTTTGGCTAGTGAAAAAAAATTCTGGCCAGTAGATTTTTAAAGCTTACTAGCCACTTGGCTAGTAAGCCAGAAAGTTAAGTTTGAACCCTGGATACACCCCTTTTGAGTGAGGAAGCCAGCCTGGGGCATACAATCATTTACCATCCGAGTTTGTGTGTCCTCTCTGCCCCAAATTTAAAACCAAAAATGAGAGCACGATCCAGAGGCACCTGAAAAACCATACGGAAAATGCAGTTCATTTCCATTGTATGTTGGTGAGAATTATCTGTTTGAGATCATATACTTCTACATGTAACAGTAATGTTTAATGATATGTGTTTGGGATAAAACAAGACATTTAGGTTGCATCTTGGGATTTGGCAGTGGTTGACATTTTATACCATTTTCTTATTTTATAGACCAAACAAATAAATTATTTTACTGTTTTTCCATTTTTTTTTCTTTGTTTTTATTCTACTTTTGAGATTGATATGGATATCTGGAATAAAAACTTGTTCACAAAGAGAACTCCAAGTCTACTTCTTTATGTTGCATTTGTGCAAGATGGTGCCCCCAGTGCGGACACCTGTTACAGTAGCTCCTGCTCAGCGCTGAGCTTTTTTCAATTTCTTTTTCATTCAATTTTCTTATTGGAGTTTTTTTTTCAGTTAGCTAGCTAGTACTTTTGTTTTGGTATGGAGATGAAGACCGCTCTCTTTATAGCGGTCTTTCTCCTATTTTTCCACCGACATGGTCGTGAGCGGGGACCCGGCGCCCAGCCGTGGCTCCATTGTTTACACCCGGGACCAACTGTTAGCGCTGCATCACACCACGGTGCGGCCCGAGCAGAGGTACGATATTCCCCGCGACCTGCGGAGAAAGAGACGGGGATGTCACGCTGGAGTGCAGTGCCAACACCGGAGGAGATGGTACAGATGGTAGCGTGCTGGCGTTCACAAGACATGGCTGAACGCGGAAGTATCGAACACGATCGCCGCGCTGGACAGATTCCAGCTCATCAGACACGACAGGACAGTGGTAAGAGGAAAAGAGGAGGGCTGGCTGTGTTTGTGAATGATAGATGGTGTAACTCTGGGCACATCACTATCAAGGAACAGCATTGCTGCTGGGACATTGAGCTGCTGGCTGTTGGCATGTGACCATATGATCTACCCAGGGAATTTTCTCAAATCATTATGGTAGCAGTGTGTGTCCCCCCGTCTGCAAAGGCTTAGTCTGCCTGTGAAATTGTCCACTCTGTTATGAGTAGGCTGCAAACAGAGCACCCTCAGGCCCTCCTTCTGATGTCTGGGGACTTCAACCACGCCTGTCCATCCACCACCCTGCCCACCTTCACCCAGTATGTTTCCTGCCACACCACAGACAATGTTCTCTGTTCTTCAATAGATTTGATCAGTCTGCCCCTCCCCTGGCCCAGACATCACGGCTGCAACCCCCCTCATCCTCATCTTCACCTTCACCTCCCCCACCCCCGCTCCCCTGGACATCTCACGACCCCCCCCCCACCCCCCCCACGTCATCATCTCCACCCCCCAACACACAGCCCCCCTGCTCCAGCTTATCCTTCACTACCTGTTAGGTGAGAGATCAGCTGAGGAGGATAAAGACGAGGAAGGCTGCGGGTCCAGACGGCATCAGCTCCAGGCTCCTTAAGTCCTGCGCAGACCAACTGTACGGGATAGTTGAAACCATCTTCAACCTGAACCTGAGGCTGGGCAGAGTACCACAGCTGTTGAAGACATCCTGCGTGGTACCTGTGCCCAAGACTCCGCATCCCAAGGACTTCAGCAGCTTCAGACCGGTGGCATTAACATCGCATGTCATGAAGACTCTGGAGCAGCTGGTCCTGTCTCATCTCCGCCCTGCAGTAGGCCCTGCTGTAGTTTGCCTACCAGCTTGATATTGGGGTGGATGACGCTGTCATCTTCCTCCTGCATAGAGCTCTTTCCCACCTGGAGAAGCCCGGAAGCTCTGTGAGAATCATGTTCTTAAACTTTGCCAGCGCTTTCAACACCATACAGCCTGCACTTCTGAGGGGCAAACTGGAGCACATAGGGGTGGCTAATCACATCACATCCTGGACTACCCCACGGACCAGTCGCAGGATGCCAGGACTCTTCGTTGTCTGCAGTACGGGGCCCCACAGAGGATGGTGTTAGTTTTTAAGTTTTAAGTTTTTTAAGTTTAAATTTTGAAATTTTTAATCAGACTCTTTCTCCTTGACTGCTGTAACACTGGGATTTCTCAATTGTGGGATCAATAAAGGTGTATCTTGTCTTATCTTAATATTGTGTTTACCTGTATTCCTGAAATATAATAGAATACATCTGACAATATGACAATCTAATTATTACGTTTATTTAATAGTTACAATTAACCATACTGATTTAAGAGTAAGTATGACGTGTTGTGTCCATGGTTTTCAGTTGTTTTGAATGACCTGATAGTAATCTGCATGTTGCAGCTGTAGCCCAGTGAATGAAAATGCTCACCTTATTTAATCTTTGTTAAAAATTAAATCAACTAAAATTCATGTGTTTGCTGATTTTCTGCAATTTTTGTAGGTTTAACTTGTTGGGGTCATTGTTATTCCAAACAAAATATGACTGCATTTAAAATGATTGCTGAAATAATTGTATTATTATTATTATCTATTTTTATAATAAATATTTATATATTTATAATTGTTGACTGCTTCAAAGTACGGAAGCACATTGCATCCACTGGATAAAAAAAAAAAATTCTCGTAATTACGAGATCCTGATCTCCTGATCTGAGAAAAGATCTCATAATTACAAGGTCTTTTCCCATAATTACGAAAAAAGATCTCATAATTACAAGATCAGGATCTCATAATTACGAGATAAGGATCTCGTAATTCTGAGATCAGGAAAGGTGCCACTTTAGCCACTGCTTCGCTCAGAACCACATACTGCACATCCACGAAGGGGGGTCGGAACTACTGTAACCAGCTGCCACTCGGGTGGTGCCATCTTGACTATATCCCATATCTTTATTATAATTGTGTATATATTGTAAATTACTATGGTGTATTACACTAAGCAAGGACAACAGTGCGCACCGTACAGTATATTTTTTGATCTATTTTATACTTCAGATTTATATTGTTTGGCATTAATTGGTGACAGAAAAGAACGAATTTCATTCTGCAGGGAAACGCGTGTCCTTACTGTGCATATTGAATCTTGAATCTATGTTTTATGAAGACCCTGTGTGTGCTCAGAGCTGTGGCACAAGTTACGCACTTCTGAAGTATAAAATAGTATAAAATAATATAAAATTATTATTATTATACGAATTATTAAAAAATATATATGGTGCACACTGTTTAATATCTCCTTGCTCAGTGTAATATTAATGTGCCTGCTGCGGCTGGATTTGTGAGCGTTTGGTGGCTAACTGTGCATTCACACCAAAAGCGTCATGAGCGTCATAAGCAGCCGGCAGCCATTCATTTTCAATGTACGCTTGCTACGAAGGGCGTCTGGAGCGTCGGCAGCTGCGAGCAGCGCGATGTCAGCAATCCTAGCGTCAAGTAGAAGTTGAGAGAAGCTCAACTTTATGCAAATGAGCAGCACCGCCGCCGAAGCAGCAGCGAGCAGCAGCCAATTGCAGACCGTGAATATTCTCAAGGCGGGACAGTGAAAGAAATAAAGAAAGAAATCTTCTGCAGCACAGCTTGAAAGCCCCGCCCGTTGGCAGCCTTCTGTAAGCCCTGCCAGAGCTGCCAGGCAGCGCAATGCCAGTGACCTGAGCACCCGCTGGCGCTCATGAAGCTTTTGGTGTGAATGCACAGGCCGGCAGCCATTCATTTTCAATGTACGCTTGCTATGAAGGACATCTGGAGCATTGGCAGCAGCGAGGAGCAGTGAGCAGCGCGATGCCAGCGATCAAAGCGTCAAGCAGAAGTTGAGAGAAGCTCAACTTTATGCAAATGAACAGCAACGCCGCTGAAGCAGCAGCGAGCAGCAGTCAATTGCAGACCGTGAATATTCTTAAGGTGGGACAGTGAAGGAAGGAAAGAAAGACATCTTCTGCTGCGCAGCTTGAAAGCCCCGCCTCTTGGCAGCCTTCTGCAAGCCCTGCCAGAGCTGCCAGGCAGCGCGATGCCAGCGAACTGAGCGACCACTGGCACTCATGAAGCTTTTGGTGTGAATGCACAAGAAGGCTGTTAAGAGTGGGTCAGCTCGATTTTACAGCTCCTTCTTAGTGAAAGATCTTCTTAAACTAAGAGCGATCTGGGAAACGCGGCCATTATCATGTCAACATACAGGGAAAATGTGTCGAGAGTTTATGACATTTACTGGGAGAGCTAGAGCCATTTGACTAAAGCTGACATTATTACTGCTGTAGCATGATGTTATAGGCTAAATATTACATTTCTAACAGTGTCTGAGCTGATTTATTGACACAGTAGGCTGCTGTAACGATAGGTTTACAGAAGAAATAACGGGATGTGACTTAATCGTGTGAAAATATCGTTAATGAAACACATAGGCCTAACAGAAACATGCGTTCGTTTGGGGACAAGTTAGTGGTCACGTTACTTGTTCCACAGGCGAAGGACCCCGGACACATAGCCTACAGTAAATACACCGGTTGTTAGTAACTTTTAACATAGCCTACGTGAGTCTTTGTGACTCTTGATTCTTGTTCCCTAACTAACGCTTGTTTCTGTTTCACTAACGATATTTTATCTTCACATTTTCCTTTGTAAACCTAACGTTACAGAAGCCTATAAGCCTGCTGTGTCAATAATCAGCTCAGACACTGTTAGAAATGTAATATTTAGCCTAATAATATCATGCTACAGCAGTAATAACGTCAGCTTTAGTCATATGGCTCTAGCTCTCCCGGTACATGTCATAAACTCTCGACACATTTTCCCTGTATGTTGACATGATAATGGCCGCGGCATAAACTTTTCACTAAGAAGGAGTTGTAAGATCGAGCTGACCCACTCTTAACAGCCTTCTTAGCCACCAAACGCTCATAGATCCAGCTGCAGCAGGCACATTAATATTACACTGAGCAAGGAGATATTAAAACAGTGCGCGCTGTACATATTTTTGATCTATTTTATACTTCAGATTTATATTGTTTGGCATTAATTGGTGACAGAAAAGAACGAATTTCATTCTGCAGGGAAACGGGTGTCCTTACTGTGCATATTGAATCTATGTTTTATGAAGACCCTATGTGAGCTCAGAGCTGCGGCACAAGTTACGCACCGAAATCTGGCGGAAGAAAAATAATAATAAGACGAAAAATAAGTAGGCTGTGTGTGACATGCGCTGATGAAGTGGTGGATGATCGATGTGCCTGAGATCAATTGATTTCAGCACTACGGTAGTGGCCACCTCCTGTTAAGATATAAACACAATGAAAGCGGACAAGGTAATTACAGAACTTGTCTTGAGAAACAGCTTTCAAATTATTTATCTGATAGAATAATTCACGGTTTCAGAAGTACATGGGTCCGTGTGGACTAGGCCTAATAATAGCAAGAATTTTTTATTTGAACTGGTGCATGTAGACTGCTTTTGTTTAGCCAGGGCAGAACTATTCTGTGTAACGGTCAGTACAATTGATGCCATGAATCAATCAATCGATCAATCGAACTTTATTTGTATAGCACTTTTCATACAGTACAAAGTGCTTCACAGAATAAAAACATACAACAAAAATATTACATACATATTGAATCCCGGTGTAGCGGTAATGTCGACTGTCAAGCGTTTCCAGTGGGAGAGAGGGAATCGTGGGTGTGTATGTAGCCACGTCAAACCCACCAATAGAAACTCTTCTCTCATCCATCAGCAAAGGCCCCGCCCATTAAATGTAGTTGAACTTGCAAGCAGAACTTTAAATTGCAAGCAAAGAGGACTGATGTGCAAGCAAACGTATTTAACTCACAAGTAGTATCTGCAAGCAAAACTTTTTAACTTGCAAGAGGACTGATTTGCAAGCAAAAAATTTTAACTCGCAAGCAAAAAGTACTGATTTCAGCAAAATGATCATACGCTTTTACTTACAAACTTGATTTTTGATTGCAATTCAAGAAATATGTTCTCAAAACAGTTTTATATTATTGCAACAAAAAGACACAAAAATACCTCCATACTTGGCATATGCAAATAAATTAAGCAATTGATGTTTGTTTGTATGTTTTGCTAACAATAATCTTAAATCTCAGGTTCCTCCTACCAGTGCTCATTCAACATGTAGTAGACATTGCTCATTTAATTTGTACAAAGGAAACCACACGTTAAAAAAAACAACTAAGAAACAAACATTAACCCAATAAGCCCTAAGAAGAAGAAGAAGAAGAAGAAGAAAAATAAAGAATTTTGGTAGCAGAAGAACATAGGTTGTGAATGCTTCCAGCATCGGTGCCTGGGTTCAGCAGGGGCAGCAGGAGCAGCAGGTGGTGGAGCCACAAAGGAGTACGTGCCAGTTGAAAGAATTATTTGAGACACTTGTATTTTTTTTTTTTTTTTTTGTGGCTTTTTGATCTGAATGAATAAATCTGATTTGAAAAATGTTTAATTTACGTTATAAAACAGAGCTTTAGGCTATTAAGATTCAAATAATTTGAAGACGATGCATACAAAACCGCTGTAGGCTATATGTTATCTGTATCATTTGTTAAAATAAATGTTAAATAGCTCTACATTCCGACAGCCATCACTGATTTAGAGTCTATCCATTACGCACAAAACATATCTGGGTTCCCGTTCCCACTTCAATCAAAACCACACAAATGAATCTTGTGTTTGTTCGGTGACTGTTTCATATCAAACCATTTACGCTTCACCTCTGACATGGTTCTTTGTACTATGGAGACAACATGAACAGCATCTGTTACCTCCCTCCAGGCCTTCGCTTTGCCTGTCACACCACTACTAACTGAAGAAAATAAAATGTTTTTTCTTAAGTCCGCTTCACTCAAAATTATTTCGATCTCCGCTTCGGAAAAAATTCTTTTTTCTTTCTCTCTCTTTCTTTCTTTGCGCCATGACTGACAGGTCGACTGGATTCACCTGCACCTCATTATATGGTGGTCATTGGCTATTCATGGGCGGGGATTTATGCTAATTGCTGATTACCGGGAGCGTGCTGTCAATTTACGATGGATTGGCATTCATGATCATACATACGTGTTTATGATCAAATCTGAGTTTCCTGTGGTGTTTCTGAATCCGGAGTAGGTTTTTAGTAGAGGAGCCTTTTATGTGCAAATCTACACACAGATTTACTCACTTTTCATGAATGAGACCCAAAGTGTTTAGAAACAGGAATGAAAAAAATCTGACCTCTGTGGCAGCTGCAGGCCTGTAAAAACTCTGCCCAATCCCTGCCATTCGGTGCGAATGGAAAGAACCAATCAGATGCCTTCATGTCTCGTCCTGCCTGAGCCCCCTCAGGATGCGTGTTCAAGCTTGTGTGGGGCTGTGGCTTTGGACGGAGCACTGACGGCACATTACACCGGTTTTAGAGTCGCTGCATTGGCTCCCCGTCCGCTTCAGGATCGATTTTAAGATTCTCTTACTGGTTTTTAAATGTCTGAACGGCCTTGCGCCCTCTTTATTTATCTGATCTGCTTTTACCATATCAACCCTCGCGGACCCTGAGGTCCTCCGGCACTGGCCTTTTAACCATACCAAAACCCAGAACAAAAACCCATGGTGAGGCAGCATTTAGCCACTATGGCCCCCACCTGTGGAACAGCCTGCCGGAGAGCCTCAGGACTGTAGAGACTGTTGATATTTTTAAAAGAATCAGATTAGAGGAGGTGCCGCTTTCAAATCTTGCTAGCTCTCCAACATTACCAACTATAGCTATAACTACTCTGCAACAGCTGCTCTTAAAGGACAGACTGGTGTTTAATGCCACATTGGTTGCATAACCCTACATAGAATATCTTGCTTCAAATATCGGTGTGTAATTTCAATTGAATACAACTGAAATATCTGCCTCAATAAGATGGAAGGCTTTTAAAGCCTTTATTCAAGGTCAAATGATGGTTTACACTAGAAATAAATGAAACAAACAATATTTACAGATGTTGTACAGATCTTGAGTTTGAAATAAACATAAATAATTGCAGCGAGAGGCAACAAAAATTAGCCACTTTAAGATCAAGATATAACAACCTATCCATTGATAAAGCCCTAGCAGGATTAGCTAGATTAAAGCAAACCTATTATGATCAGGGTGAGAAGGCTGGGAACCTATTGGAGTGGCGCATAAAACTATTGCAAAATGAAAGATCAATTACTGAGATAATGACTGCAAATGAAGATAAAACCTCAAATCCCCCCCAAAAATCAACAATCTTTTTCAATCATACTTCTCACAGTTTCATCAGTATTCATCAGAAAACCCTGCCACTACTAATACCTTCCATAGCTTCTTTGATCATTTTAAAGATTCTTTCACTAAGTGAAGAAGAGAAGGCTCGAAAAATACCTGCCTTTCCTCTCTGATTCAGATCAAAATGGGTTTGTCAAGGGTCAACAAGCTTTTCACTGTGTCCTTAGGGTTCTAAATATCATTCATACAAAGGCAGAGCACCCAGATACAGCAGTACTTTTGTTAGATGCGGAAAAAGCATTTGATAGGGTGGAAAATTGCTATCTCCACAAAGTACTTGCTTGTTTTGGTTTTGGCAGATATTTGTCTAATTGGATCAAGGTATTATATAACAACTCAGTGGCATCAGTGACAACCAGTAATACAGTATCCAAATCCTTCAACCTTGGTAAGGATAAGAGCCAAGGCTGTCTCCTCCCACCACTGCTGTTTATGCATGGGGCCGTGCCTGACCAATTTGGCACCCTAGGCAAAATATTTGCTGGCGCTTCAAATCAATATGAATCATATTGAGAATAAAATTGGTTTACTCACAGATGATATTGTTGTTTTTTTATTCGCAATTGGAACTTCCAATACATAACCTGTTTGATACTATTCACATGTTAAGTAGCTTCTCAGGCTTTAAACTAATAAGTCAAAATCTGCTATCCTTTTCCTTAAGGAGTCTGAGAAATTAAATCCACCTCTCAAACACCAATCAAAATAATTTCAGATAGCTTTACTTACTGAGGTATAAAAATCACCCGTAAGACTGACACTAAGGGCTCTAGTTTCCCGGCGCAGCACAGCGTGGCGAACCCCGTGCAGAGCTAGTTTCGAGCAGCGCAACCCGAGGCGCACTCAGTTTGGTAGTTTGGCAGACTGAGGTGCGCTGAGATGGGTGTGGCGGCAAAGCAGGGGGAGGTGTCGACAGATCCAGCTTGGCACAGAAAGAGAGAAAGAGAAAGCGCGCGCGCACGAGAGAAACGCAGCATTGATTTACAATTGTGGTGACCTCCTCCCAGGCTACCTTTGCATCATCAGCCCATGGAGGTCTGCTCTCAGTTCCGTATATTCGGACACTGTGAGCTTGGACCTCCCAGACCAAAACATCAGTTTCCTCCTGGGAGAAGTTTGGCCATCTGATACTGCTGCTCTCTTCTGCCATGGCGAATTGAGTAAACTCTCATTATGCCTTCGCGCGGCGCATTTAAGGGTGAGGAGAGGGGCTCATTTGATTGGTGTGATGTGTGTAAAACCCACTCCACGCCTTCTCTCCTCCCTGTTTTCGACTTGCGCCGGTAGGAGGGACGGAGGTGGGATAGAGGAGTCAGCGCGCACGGTGCGGCAAACTTTCAAAATCCGCCTGGCCACACCCAGTTGGTGAAGTGCAGGTGCGCTGCGCCTCCGCCGCGCCCGGTCTGCAAAACTAGAGCCCTGCATACTAGGGATGCCCCGAATATTTGGTAACCGAATATATTCGGCAGAATATTGCAAAAAAAACACACATTCGGTATTCGGTGGAATAAGTGAAAAGCAAGGCCGAATAATAGTGGCGTGTTTTGATAACGCAATCAAACAGCGTGTGGTGGCAGACGGTGTAAAATGTAAGATGTCGGTAGTGTGGCAATATTTTACTCCATCCGTCACTGCACTCGCATTTGCGACTAATAATAGTTTTGTTCAAGCAAAATAAATCATTCAGCATGCTGTGCAAGTACAGATTTCAACCAGCAGCAGAAACTAAAGGCGAATCCCGCTGGTTGTGGGTTGAACGGGGGTCACAGACACGAATGTATTCATGTTAAATACGGCGGCCGAAGGCTTACCAGCGACAGAGAAGTCCGGCACCAATAATGTCCTCTTCTTGGCGCCATGACTGCCCAAAAGTACCTGAACAGCTGAGCTGTGGCAGCACACAGGTTTGTGTGTCAGAGGAGAAACGAGTCGTTCACATTTCTCTCTTTGTGGCAGGTAACGGCCCACAAACCTCACCGTACTTCAGGGACTGTTCTTTACTTATGAAGGGACTGTTCTTTACTTGTCAGGGGAGGAGGGTGGCTGGTTGATTTTTATTTTATTTATTTATTTTATTTTGATCCCCGCTATGTTAATCACTTATTGATGCTGTTTTTGAAGTATGAATAAGTCAATAAGTAATTTATTCCATTGAAATATCATTGATGTATTATAGAGAAGTGATTTATCTTTTTATAAATGACAAAAGGCACATCTGCCTCATTTTCACTGTGGTATCTTGATACTACTAAGAACCGTGATACTTTCACTGGTATTGTACCTCGGTATTCAGCCAAGCGTTTAATTTTATTCGGCTTCAGCTTCAGCCACAAATTTTCATTTTGGTGCATCCCTACTAAATAGTATCAAAACAAATATTCTCCTAAAATTAATTTAACTTTTTCAATCTATCCCCCTTCTGTACCCTACTCATTTTTTTCTCAGAAACAAAAAGTATGATTTGCAATTTCATTAGGAACAATAGACGGGCTACACATACACAATTATCTCTGCCATATCTGCCCTATGAAAGAGGAGGCCTTTTTGGGCAGCCCAACTCTCTACTGCCTCCTGCTGGTTCACAATGGAGACACCCAATGACCTGGATGAGCATTGAAATATATAATATATCTCCTCTACCACTCAATTCATATCTGTATCCAGCTAAATTTAAAGAACTAAAGAAATTTACACAGAATCCCTTTGTTAAAAATACAATTTAAGTATGGTATGAGGTACATAAGCATAAGCAGCTCTATACCATTTCTCTCCAATCTGGGGTAATTGTGACTTCACACCTGGTAAGAATGATATGAGCTTCAAAATCTGGGTTGATAAAGGCCTAGGTAAAATAGCAGATTCATTTGACAATAGCACTCTCATGTCCTTTGAAGATTTGAAACACAAGTTTGATATCCAGCAAAAACATTTTTGAAAAATATCTTCAGATTAGGAGCTACATATCTAAGATACAAAAATCCTATCCCTACCTGCTCTTACCTCTAGGGAACAAATAGCTGTAAAACATAATTCAAAGAGAGGCCTGATTTCAGGATTCTACAAAATAATCATGGACCGCTCCCAGATATCCTCAGAAATGAAGAGACTTGCATGGAGTGAGGACTTAAAAAGCAAAATCTCAATGGAAGACTGGCAGTCACTTTGCTTGAAAGCTCAAACACAATCCACAAACACTCATTTTAAATTACTACAATATAAGTGGATAAATGAGATTATATGTAACTTCAACCATGTTAAATAAATTTGACCCCAATACTCATGACACATGTAATAAATGTGGAATAAAGGGCATGCTAGAGACCAACTTTATAAACCTGTCTTAATGGACTGTCACACTCTCATGCCCTAGAATAACTTACCCTTACAATTAAGGGTAACTATTCCAATTTTGATAGGATATGGGGTCGTTTTTTTCTAGAGGGGGAGAAGGCTATAAACATCTACCTGTCTTAATCTCTTGAATGCAAAAATGTAATGGGCTTCTTTTCTTTATCCCTTGCTTTCTTTTAGTCTTTAAATATTTGTACAGGTATCATTTCTGATTATTTATTTTGAACCTTGGAAAAATACTCACTGTATTGCCCTGTCGTAGCAGTTCTTAATAAGATGATGCCTTACTGTTAATGTTTTATTCCGTACCTTACTTGTTTTTAGTTGTTTTTCTTGGTTGGAAAATTGTAATAAAAAAATAAAAAATAAAAAAAAAGCCAATAAACACAATTGTTTAAAGAAAAAAATAAAAATCCAGCCTTGTTCATAGTGCCCCTCAGCTATGTGTCTTGTGGCTCACTTCTTGTGTCTAGACATGGATGGTCGCTTTTGGAAGAAAAGATTTTTTAAAATTTCAGCTTAGTTGTAATACACTGAAATGATGTATTGAGCTGAGCTTACTTGGTGTCCTGTCAATTTCAATCACATTACTCACGAAAGAAGGGGCTGATTTCATGGACTACAGCCCAACTTTTTTCAGTGGAAACATCGCATATTGCACAAATGTGCCAACTTGGCACAGCAAACATTCGCAGTAGACCTCAAAGTTTTACCCATTACCCCACAGTGTGTGTGGGGTAACATACAAGTTAGTTTTGAGAAGAAAGCTTTTTGAGCCATTTTTATTCACAATATGTGTATTGTTGGAAAAAACATATCTGAATTGGAATAATATGCCAACAAGAATGCCAAAGTCTGTCACTTGATCCTAATCCAGCTCATCATGTGTTTCCCTGGTGACTTAAATCAGACTGAAGACAAAAAGTCCCAAAATAAGCAGGAAGTATATGAGGTTAGATTCCTGTTACACCTCAAAACATTCAAACAAAGATTTGGAAGGCTGAAAGTAATTTCTTATTTCAAGTTTCACACTGTTTCCACTTTAAAACCCTGTCAGTAAACCCAGAATGCAAAACTGGACAAGCAGACTAGAGTGTCTGAAAAGTTAATCTTTCAAAGCCTTAAAGACACATCTTTGCAACATTGAAAACACTTAACTGCACACAGTGTAAGTAAAGAATTATTTCAGACATTCAGATTTATTTTACACCGTTTAAATCCCATTCTTCTGTTTGGAAACCATTTAACACCTTCAACATTTACTTTCAACCTCCAAAATCTTAGGTTGAATGATATATATGAGATGGTAATCTAACTCCATCGAAGTAACGATGGCAGCAGCACTGTTCCAGGGTATCAGAGGGAAAATGTCTGCTGATGTCTGTGGGTCAGAGCCACCTCACAGTTATTGACTACAAAGAATTTGACACCACATGATGACTTTCTTCATGTTAACTTAACTAACATGTTAATTTCCCTTCCCCTAAAATTGCAGGCACTCTGTGTAAAAAGTGCAGTTTCTATTCATAACTGACAACCAAATGCACCGTGTGGGAGGGACCTAAATTGTATAACAGGTAAGGACCACATCAAATATTGATGGAGCAAAGGCAGTCCATGCTACAGTGGCGCTATTATAACCAAATGGAAGTGCACAGAGCGCTGAGCTCCTTACCTCCGAGGCCGATGCCGAGAGCGAGAGTGACCACCACAATGAGGCACGAAGCAATTAGCAGCTCAGAGCGGTGTGCCAGCAGTCTGTCCTTCCAGCTTTTCTCCAAGTCATCCTCTATTAACACAAAATAGTTCATGAACATCTACACTGTTTAAATATATGAGCTGCCAACCATTAAACATCAGGAGGAGATAGTTTAACTTCAGAGAAATTAAATTTCTTTCATTTAGCTACAGCATTGTGCACCCTAGGAAACACCATTTTCACCAAGTTTGAAACACCATTTCCGCCAAGTTTCATTACTAGTATCATTATTTGACCCTTAGTGGAACTCCAAGACCATTCATGCTACTTAGTTACAATGTGTAATTTACGTGGTTGTTTATTAGCAAATATCAACTATTGCTTTCACAAATATATATTTACTGAAGTGTAATGCAATTCACATACAAATGGAAGCCTTCTCATAGACTTAGAATGATTTCTATACACAGGCAGGGCACGGTTATAGACATATATACATAAACGCCGCATTGACTGCCGCTGCCTATTGGAGCCGACGTCCCGCCTCCACAGTGCATTCACTTCTAGCCATATGCATAAGTAAAATAGAATAACTCACTGAATTTTCAACTGATTTTCATGCGGTTTGGTTTATTACAAACGGCACACATGTAGTTATGATACAGGATGCTTTCGTACAAAAATGCGGGATTTCATGCTTAATACTTTATGCAGATAGCAACAGCATGTTATTTAGGTCACAACACAGTTCTTTTATTCACCTCAACCCCAGAGTGGGATACATATATGTATACATATATATATGTATATATATATATGTATATATATATATATATATATATATATATATATATATATATATATATATATATATATATGTATATACTGTATAAACACAATATACACAATACAAAACATAGTATAGCATATTATGTATAGCACACCTTTGTGCACATATGCACTTTTCCACCAACTGTGCTGCAAATAGCCCCTGCTGCTCATCCTTCTGTATCTTTTTTCAAATTATCTTGACCACAGTCCAATTTTCATAGTTATAATACCAAAATTAATTTCAGTGTTTATGTAAATATTGAAAATGTTTTTTATGACTTTTGAGGGATCACAGCAGTCAGTGTAATAAGAATAAGAAGAACTTTATTAATCCCCAAAGGAAATTTCAAAGAAGTCTGTAAGATCATCTATTTAACAAAGAATTATGAAGTCTGATGGCTGTGGGTATAAAAGAGTGAGTGTGAGAAATAAACTCAACCAACAATCAAGCATTTTCTTTATTAAAATATATTAATAAATGTATTAATATGCTATACTATGTTTTGTATTGGTATATTGTGTTTATACAGTATGTTTACACAGTATTTATATATATACTGTATGTGTATATATGTGTATATATAAATATATATATGTATATATATATATATATATATCTCCCACACTGGGGTTGAGGTGAATAAAAGAACTGTGTTGTGACCTAAATAACATGCTGTTGCTATCTGCAGAAAGCATTAAAGCATGAAATCCCGCATTTTTAATGTACAAAAGCATCCTGTATCATAACTACATGTGTGCCGTTTGTAACAAACCAAACCGCGTGAAAATCAGTTGGAAATTCAGTGAATTATTCTATTTTACTTGTGCATACAACTCCTTCCTCAGTAGAAGTGAATGCACTGTGGGGGCGAAGCGAGACCCATCCAAGATGGCGGCCGGCTGGGACGCGCTCAGGCAGTCAATGCGGCGTCTATGTATATATGTCTATGGGGCACGGTCTGCTGGAGGATGCCCTCTTGCGCCGCCATATTTGAATACAGTGGCCGAAAGGGATATATGCGCTTCGCCTTTCGCGTTTACTTAGAACTTGCCGTCACTGTAGACGGTTAAGGTGAAGATCAATCCGGGGCGCTTCTGCGTGAACCTGCTTTGCACTTTTATGATTCTGTCGCACTTTAAATGGAGGACCACACATATGAGAGGGAAAGAGGGAAACCACGCCATCAAATAAAAGAAAAAGATCAGATAAGTGAGGATGCGAGTGAATATCGGCGTTGCTTATTCCATTTGGAAAGAACTCCTGAAGGAGGAGGATTTCACAAGGGATGCAGAGGTTGCCTGCTTTCTGCTATACAGGAAATTCAATCTGATATTTAAAATCATTTTTGGCTTCATGTTTGCAACTACTTTTCCCTCTCGTCTAAGTTCAAGTGACGGCTACGTTTATGTGGTAACGTTATCCTAGCCTTGGCTAACATTATCCCAGAGCTACAACTAAATGGTTAGTCTAGCCTACAGCCTAATCTGTTGATTTCTCTCGCATTGCTGCGAAGGCTGCCACCCTCTCCTCCTCCTCTTCCCTCTGGGTAGCCGAGACACACCTCTTCACCTGGCCATTGCTGAACCCCGTCTAACGATAACGTTACCCCCTCGCCCCCTTCCTCCCCCTGGTCTTCCTCCTCTCCCTCTCCCTCCTCCTAATCTCCCTGTGTCCTGTGGAAGAACACTCTGGAAATGCATATATTATAATTGTACCAACCTATATTTGCCGCACTGTGCCATGACTATCACATAAAACATGTTATTTTAGTATTACTGTGCTAATGCTCGTGTTACCAAAACAATTAGAAATAAAACATTCCTAACATATATCTCACAGATAACCTATATCTTACTGGTAAGCTATAACATATCGTAACATGGTTTAGATTCCTAAATAAATATTTATCTCATCCCTAGATACTCCTGAAAAACTCGAAAAACTTTGCTGTCTGCGCAAGGCTTTTTGTCCTATGAGGCCACTGTCACTTACCCGACGGGAGGGGACACGGTTACACGAAAACACATGAAATGACGCAACAATACTAGTGACTGAGTGTGTGTGTGTGTGTGTGTGTGTGTGTGTGTGTGTGTGTGTGTGCGTGTGTGTGCATGTTTGTATTATGACTGGAAAGGAACCAATAGTAAAATAACCATAACAATAACAACAACAACAACAATAATAATAATAATAATAATAATAATAACATTAGTGGTAGTAGTAATAATAATCCTCATCCTCATCATCATCATCTTGGATGGGAGATAATAATAATAATGATAATAATAATAATAATATTAACAATAACAACAACAGTATTATTAATAATAATATACTAAGCTAATAATAATAATATATCAGTAGAGATGATAATAATAGCAATAATAATAAGCATCATCATCGAAATTGTAGGGATGGGGAGGTGAGAAGAGGGAAAAAATATATATATATACCTACATATAAGTCCAAGTTATTATACTAATATATGATAATTAATATGAATCAAAGTCAGAGGTTTCCTCGGATCCCCCTGCGGCCGCAGTGTAGGCCAAACCCCGCCACACACACGCGCACGCACGCAACTGCTTGAATTGTAGCCTGTTAATTTATTTCATTTAGGTGCAATCCCGCGGGGGAGAAGCACAATTGGCAACAGTTTAGGATGAAATATAAAAACATTGTTCCAACAGGTAAGACCTCGGCATAATCTCATGGGGGTACCTCATTTTGATCACGTTTTACATTGTAAAGTAAATATTAAGTGGGTGACTGTGCAGTTGTTTTATCCCCAATATAATGCTGTTTTCACACACATAAATGTCTTCTCATCAATATCATGTTCTGTTAAATAATTAAGCCTATTTAAACTAACACAGACCTCTACTCAGCCAACAGAAAGAAGGCAGATGTCCGTAAAACGAGCCCACTTTTCTGACCGCCCTACATACAGTTGCCTTACTCAAGTGCTCAGCATCTCCGACATTGTACAAAAAACTTCCATTTGCAAAGAAACGCAGCGCAACACACAATATCTGCTGGGATGTGAGAGCATGACTACGATTGGTGCAAATGTAAGCACGGATTAGGTTGTGTATAGACGATGGACTGTGACGTGAAACAGTACAGCTCAAAAAGATAATTGTGTGGAAATGCTAGAACATCTATGCGCAGTCTGATAACCATCTCCCGACGAATATTTAATTATCTGTGCAGTAATGCTGCATTCAGCCACGGGATCGTTATCAAAAGGACATGCCATGTTAGTGAAAAAAGTCGCCACTGTGCCTAATGGACTTCTAATATAGGGCCTACTGACTCTGATTTTTTTAAAGCCACAGTGTGTAGGAATTTTCCCATCTAACTTTGAAATCACATATTGCATTCAAACAGATGGCGCACTCTAGCGCCTCACTGTTTCAAACACGTATTGCAACAACGGTAGCCGCTGTGTACCAAAAAGCTATGATAACACTGATGAAACCATGTCATCCGATACTGCATGGAGTATTAATTCAGGCTCCTATACAGACACACGCGATGCGAGTTGACAAACCCCCTCCTCACCATGCTGGCTGTGTTTACAACGTAGGACTGTTGGGGCGGGTGTAAATTCAAACAGCTGACAGTGGCAGTGGCACTACTGCCGCATAACAAAGTCCCACTCTGTGAGCATAATGCAGGATCATGTAACGTTATTATGCAGCATCATGGGAGACACAATCCTTGTCGCCAAGTAAGTGCAAAAGGGAATCAAAAGGCAGCGTGACCGGCGAATTAAAAAAACAAGGGTCAGCACTGGGGTAGCCTTTCCCAGGTGGAGAGAGCTGCTGAAGGAGAAAGGTAATACAATCACAGGCCAGCGCTAACGGCGGCTAACCGCTAATCGCGGCTAACGGCTAACACCGGCTAACAGCGGCGCAGTGATGCGAGGAGAGGGATGAGGCTGTTAGCGACTGGCCGCTAACACGGGCTAACAGTCAACAGCAGCGCCGGCCTGTGATTACATTACCATCCTCGCTCAGCAGCTCTCTCTACCTGGGAAAGGCTACCTGGATGTGGGCCTTCGTTCTGTTCTGTTAATTCGCTGGTCACGCTGCCTTTTCTATTCCCTTTTGCGCTTTCTTGGCGACAAGGATTCCGTCTCCCATGATGCTGCATATGCATGATCTTGCATTATGCTCAAAGAGTGGGACTTTGTTTCAAATTTGCCAGGGTAGGAGCGAAGCGCCTCTTGCCCCTCTCCTTCGGCTCCTCAGTCACGCAGTGCTGGCCTGGCTCTCAACGAAAACGCAGAAGGCGGTGCTGTATGTCCCTTGCTGGTGGGTGTATTCTCAAGATGGCGAAGCATAATGGAACCCCACAGACGACTTACCCGCACAATGTACAAACAAATCCTAAATTTTCCTTTTACGAGAATAAGTCAGATTATTGGTGGAGGTAATGGTACACCAGTAATGACATATTTATGAATGCAGATATCAATTTTTGCCAATAAACAACTGAAAATGTTACACAATGTCCCTTTAATGATTTTTTTAAATGACAGACGGCAGAACTACGCTCCGCCAAAACTCGCCTGCTGATTGAATGAATGAGGAAATCAAATGGAGTTTGTGGCTCTGAAAGAGGGCAGAGACAGAGAGAAACTCGAGGTTCATTGAGAAAAACCTGGTCCCGACCAGGTTAGGTTCATACACTCACGGACTGGCCCATCTGTTTAGTCTGTCGATTTCCAGATGGCCTGGCTCCTTATTGGCCTGTATGGCTGCCATCCGGGCCAATAAGAAGCCAGGGCTTGCAGGCCATGTGCTGGCAATAAATACAATGCAGCCAATGGCCCGCTGTTGCCAGGCAGACAACACTTCTTCTAGTACACGCCCCCTCACCCGCTACTGCACAGAGACGTACGCGCTGTGAAACTGTGAAACAGAGGGTTATTAGGATTGGTCGAAAATGACAGTTTTTTTTAGAAGAATCATGTCGTGATTGGTTAGTTGATTTATGGCCCGCCTCTACACAACGAAAACACAGGAAGGAGAATGCACATGGGAGCAGAGTGATGGATAAAATGGATATTGATGACCTGTTATTGCTGTATGTTGCGAGACAGAAAAAGAAAACCAATTTGCCGCTTGCTCCACCTGTCTGTCTGTCTGTCTGTCAGCTCCATCTGTCATGAGACAAACATGAATGACGACGTGCAGTTTATTGTGTTTCACCGGCGACGAGCTGTCATTACGCGCGACAATTACGCACGGCTGCGCGCTCTTTATAACTCACTGTGTGAACCTATGTTGCATAATAAAGATTTGCCCCCCTCAGTAACTTCATCCTGGCTCCTGAATTTTATGAATGGAGGGGAAAAGAGGAGACGCATTCCCCAGCAAAATGTATTTTATTGCAGTTATTTACCCGGTATTTGCAAAACAAAATCACCGAAGTTAAGATTCTGTCACAAAACTATATTGTTACGGATCTTTGCACATGTTTAAGTGGGTGTATGGAAATCCTGGAGCTTTCTTAGTGGGTATACGTGACGTGATGAACATCTCGACCTGTCATTTCGGATGGATTTTGATTGGCTGTCAGTGTTTCTATCGTTCATCAAATCGCTCTGAAAGTGATCCAAACGATATCGTCCACCACTATCGTTGTCGTTATAGTTGTAGTGTGGACGCTGCTGAACACCTGAGTTTAGAATGATTTTTAAAACTGTATATTTATAGTTATATTTATAGTTATAGTTCTTGGTGTGGACGGCCCTTTTACACGCGCGGCGCACCGGATCGTATGTGAGAGCGAGAGAGAGGGAGAGAGAGAGAGAGAAAGACTGATGGGATCAAGAGAGAGGAGGAAAAAGGAAAGGTGGACATGAAAGAGAGATGGAGAGCAAAAGGAAGGCACAAAGGAAGTTTTAGCTGTGATTGTGTGTGAACTTTTATTATTTGAAATATTACTAAAGTTTGTGTGATTTAGACCCACCTTGTCTGTTTCATTTGATCATTATTACAGTATGTTTGAAGACTGACAAATAAAATAAAAATGAAATGAATAAAAAATAAAATGATGACCATGAACACCTTTAATCAGGGCGGATTTTAATGTACCCCCCCCCGTCCGACGTTACGATTGCACCCCCCCGTTTTGACGTGGCCTGGATAGCCAGTGGCCTGGATGCCTGAGTGTCCAGAGTAAAAAAACGGGTCCAGTCCGTCCCTGGGTTCATAGACTCTGTTACTGCGGTAACTGACCGAGAGCTTAAGTTACCTCTGTCTCTGAAACAGGCTAGAGTTACCCCTCTTTCTCAGGTTTGACTTACCTCCCTTTTTGAAACGGAAAACTCAGAGTGTCCCTGATTTCAGGGTTAACAGACTTGTGAGTTTTTGCTAAACCTGCTTTGTGAAACGGACCCCAGATGGAGAGGGGTTCTGCTGTCGTGTGCTGGGCGGAATGTTCCATAGAGATGTGATCCATAAGCAAGTTTTTCCATTGTGTAATATATTTGTGTTATTTTTTGATTTCCAGTTCATGAGGATAGTTTTCTTGGCGATAGCTAGGGCTGTTAGGAGCAATTTATTGTTTGATTTGTTCAAGTTTGTTGTTGATGTGTCACAGAGTAGGCAGAGTAAGGGGGGATAGAGGGATGTGGCAGCCGAAGAAAGTTGAGAGTGACTTTGTGACCTTCCTCCAAAATTGTTGAATGGGTGTGCAGTGCCAGATGGCATGGATGTAAGTGTCTGGTTTGTTTTGGGTGCAGTTAGTACAAATTTCCTGTGAGAAACCCATTTTAAACATTTTTTGTAGTGAGTTATGTGGAGTATGTTATATTGAATTAGTTGTAGATTTGCATTTCTTGTCATGAGATAAATGTTTTGACAGATTTGGTTGCAGGAGTCGGCATCAGGAGCAATTGAGAGGTCATTTTCCCATTGTCTTGTGGGTAGAGACAGAGTTTCATCGGATTGTGACATTATTCTGTATATTTTGCTTAGAAGTTTTTTTGTGGAGCAGATGTTAACTAGTTTTAAGGTTGATGGGGGGAGGTCAAGATTGATGACTGTGGTGCTGCAAGTGACCTGAATTGATGATTTAAGTTGTAGGTATTCCAGAAATTGATTGCTCCCGATGCCGTACTCCTGGACCAGGTGGGAGAATGGAGCCAGTCTGTTGTCCAGAAAAATGCGTTGTAGATGAGTGATCCCTTTTTCTAACCATGTGTGGAAACGGAGTGGTTTCTTGTTGATGAGAATGTCGGGGTTGCTCCAGATCAGGGTGAATTTTGATGGCCCAAGTGTTGAGTTCGTAATTTTGTGGAATTTCCACCAGGCTGTCAGAGTTGCTGATATTGTTAATGTTTTAAAGCAAGGGTGGTGTTTGATGGATTGATTAAGAAATGGTAAGTCTGAGATGGGAATGTTATTACAAACTATCTGTTCAATATCTGACCATGTGATGTTAGATTGGTGGGGATGGGTCCATTTGTGTATGTATTGTAGTTGATTTGCTAAAAAGTAATGATAAAAATTTAGTGTAGTAAGTCCTCCTTTTGTCTTTGGTTTTTGTAAGGTTGTTAGTTTAATTCTTGGTGTTTTGTTTTTCCAGTAAAATTTTGTTGTGATTGAGTCTAATGACTTGAACCAGGAATGGATGGGTTGGGTTGGAATCATACTAAAAAGATAATTGATTTTTGGGAGTATTGTCATTTTAACTGTTGCTATTCTACCTATTATGGAGAGTGGCAGGTTCATCCAACGGAGAACGTTGTCGGTTATTGTTTTAAGAATTGGGTGTAGTTGATGCTAAACAGTTCTGACAGCCTGGGGGAAATGTTAATACCTAAATATGTAATGTGACTTGTGCATAAGGGAATAGGTGGAGCGAGGCTGCCACATCCCAGCTGTTACTGTGCAATGTTAGTTAGTTTGATTTTCTAAAACAGACTCACCAATGTCCTAAAACAGCTAGTCACTGTGTTTTGTTTTTTTAAAAAAATGTTACTCAAACAGGTGGAAATAGTACATTTGTCATAGACTACTTTCAGTAGCAGATTAATCCATATTTGATGGCGCAGACAGCATTTCAGCAGCTGGAGGCAGATTTTTCCAATTTGTTTTTAATGAGAATTAAACTTTTTGATCGCTATTTTTGTATTGCGACATGCCTTGCGTTTCTGCGCTCTTGGCACCTGCCATTTTTACCAGAGTGCTCTGAATTCCTTAGGTTGAAAAACCTTCAATTCAGAGAGGAAAAATGCCCCATGTCATCTCTGCTCTCTTCCAATTTGTCCAATCAGATGATTAGAGAGGCGAGCCTCCTGTGGTTGTCACAAGAACAGGTTAACAGTTGGTAAACCATGGAGGAGAAACTGGTGTAAGCAGCTGATGGATCCAACTACAAACTGCAGTTCCCACGATCTCGCATGTACCCACACAGATGTCCGTTTCCCTGTGCCTAACAAACTATTTACTGACAGCCTCTCACCCTCAACCAGAGCAACAGCAAGTACCCTCTGCCTGTCCATTTTAGGAACTAGCTACTAATTACTGTGAAAATAAGTGGGTAGTATTAGCAAGCCAAAATTAATTACACAGGAAGGTTAGGGTGAAGAGGTGATGAGTTGGTTGCTTGGCAACAATAAATAGGTGCATTAGAGGCAATAGAGGCATTCAATTAAAAAAAAAGGGAAAAAAAGAGCAGTGCAATGCTCCTCACATTTTGCAACCTGCAAAAGACTTTCTTTGTCATTGGGGCCTTAGTGAGTATTTGTGGTAGCAGGACAGTGTATGTGGGATAAAGACAAAATAAACTCCAGTGGGTGTGTTCATGGTAATGAAGGAACATGTCACCCAGTGCAGTGATTTAATAGATTTGGACAACACTAGAGCTCTGTGGCACAGAGGAAGAAGATCTATCAGGCTTTTAAACACACACAGTACTTGTTAGTAGATACATTAATTATTAGTTTGGAGCTTTCCATTTTCCAAAGAGAAAATTAGAAGATAACATCAGCCTTATAATCTTATACACCTTCAACTCAGAAGACGACAAAATGCTCTCATGTAGTTGTTTGGTACCATCAGAGTTCATAGTGTTCTTACCTAACCAGTATGATTCCAGAGCTGTAAATGTGTGTAGTGTAAATGTAACCTAAAACATCTCTGTTAGAACACTGGATCCCTATGTGTGTTGTGTGTTGTTGACTGTGTAGTTGCTGTGGCTGTTTGGACATACAGTATGCTAGTGTTCAAGTCTGGGTCCATGTCATTGGTCCGACAGCCCATTAGTTCGACATCCCGTTAGTCCGACTGTCCGCGGTGCTGAACGGCTCTCGGCGGGTGTATGGTGCACTGGGGCGTATGGTGCGCTGGAAAAGGCTTGAGGCGGAGCAGGCTCACGGCTTATGTGTTTGTCACTTTCTTTTTCATTTTAACACACACCATGATCTTTTCCTGACCCTAACCAAGTGGTTTTTGTGCCTAAACCTAACCAGACCTTAACCACAGGGCATCATGATGATTTCGGAACGGACTTCGGAACAATGGGTTTAATATGGTCGGAACAATGGGCTGTCGGACCAATGGGCAGTTCCCTCAAGTCTGCTGTCTGTTGTAGTGGAAAACATTCTAAAAATGAGTGTAAAATATTGGTAATAACTAACTCTTAAATGTACATGATCCTGGTTATTCAAATTAATGCAAAAACCATGAAAGTCATGCAACATTTAGTACAACGTCATGAGGTAGATTGAGCAAAATACTAAACACCAAATTGCTCCCAATGATGCTTCCATCGGTGTGTGTGTAGGTTTGTGTGTGTGTGTGTGTGTGTGTGTGTGTGTGTTAAAAACTGAGTAGCAGGTGGCACCTTGTATGGTAGCCTCGGCCACCAGTTTATGAATGTGTGTGTGTGTGTGTGTGTGAATGGGTGAATGTGACTTGTAGTGTAAAAAGGCTTTGCTTGGACGGATGACTAGAAAGACGCTATACAAATGCAGGTCCATTTACCATTTACTTTCTCTCCTCACACCCAACTCTGACTCCAGTGTTCCTGTAGGAAAGTGAAGAGGATTAAGGGACTAAGAGCTATAGACTAGTACACATAATTTAATGTGGGCTATAGCACTATTATCCTTGTAACACAGTGAGTCAGTCACATCATCTCACATTTCAAGCAGAGCCCACTGTAACGCTCCCTATATCCATTAAGAACATCACAGGGTCTCACCGTGGATAAACGGCTGCACCTTGGTGATTGGCATGGTCAGGCAAGGTGCAGGTTGGGGCTCTTCAAGTTTGGCAGGATGGCCCCCTGATTCAGGGTCAGCAGCAAAACTACCCAGGGGGCTGACGTTTAGTGTGTTGGGGGTCTCAACAGTGGGGAGGTCTTCCTCTGTTACTGAAACCACCTCTATCCTGGAGGGGTCCAGTTGTCCAGGTACCTCCGTCTTAAGTTCCTGAAAGGGGGCAGTGGAGAGGGAAATGACCCACATGACTCTAACAGCTGAGGATTTCTTTAATAAAAGGCATCTACTGAGTCGTTAGTGACAGCTGAGACACAAGTCTGAAGACTTTATCCAAGATTTTAAGATGTATTTAGAACATCTTGGCAAAGGAGATGTTTGGGCTGATGATGTGGCTGTAAGGCCAGTCTGTACTTACAGCTCTGCATTACAGTAAACCAGCAGTACCTGGGTTTAATCCAGTAATAAGGGTGATGTTGAAGGTTTCAGTATGGTCACTGCTGCACTCTGGTCCTTTCAAGAAATGTCAGCAGTGCAAACTAAAATATCAGAGTGCAATGGAATGTAGACAGAAAAACCAGGAAAGCTTGCAGATTTGTTCGTACAATGCTGAATGTTTGCTTGAATAGAGACACTTAAGTTTGAAATGACGCTTCACATATCTTGACAGAATTGCAGCCCCAGAGGATCTAACTAGCGTTTAACCAATTTGTATGACATTTATTGCACTTATTTTCTATTGTGGACCTCCAAACAGTCACACATTAAAAAACAGACAAAGCGATATCAAGACTGTTCTCTGGACTAAAGAATACGTTTCTGTTGACCACCAGCTGATTCTAGTTGCTGGGTGGACTCAGGGTCCCAGGGGACACGGGTGAACCTAAATGGTGGTACTTTAACAACATCTAAAAGAAGCTCTGAGTGCCATCAAGTAGGCCCCTCCTGGAGGGTCTAAGTGAGGTCAATGCCAGCCACCTGTTAGGGGTTCTGTGAGGCCCACAGTGAGGAAGGACACCCTCACCCTTTTCTTCTCTCATTGTCTCTCCACCATAGAAATCACATGTAACTTTCATCACTGTTAGTTGCATGTGATGAAGAAAAAAGAATCAAACTGATATTTTGATTCATCACTGAACATTTAGTCTATGAAATCTCAGAAAATAATGAAAAATGCACATAATTTTTTTGAATAAATCCTCAAATGTCATGTTTTGTCCAACCAACAGCCCAAAACCAAAAAAAAAAAAAGAATTTTCTGTCTATCAGCTGATTGCCTCAGCACTAATTTCACTGACTATATTTATCCACTTACTGTTGGGGGTGTTGATGTGTCAGCAATAGCAGTGTTGGCGGCGGGATCTGCAAAAAAGAGATGGTGGAATAAATGGAGAGGATGTACATAGAGAAAACAACCAGCAATCCTTATACAAAAGACTGGTTTAGTTGTATTCCTTGGATTGAACAAGATATGTCCAACGTACTGATCTCCACAAAGCTTTTAGTCATTGTGCCATTGTCCACACTCAGCTGAGCTTTGTCTAAGACCATATCCCTCCAACTCCCTATATCCCTCTCCCTTTTACTTCCTCTTTTTTCTTCACTGGCTTTCTGTCCTAATGGCTGCCCTCCTATCGTGCCTACACTTTGTTACAAAGAGACACCTGAGCAGATGAGTGCTGCCTCTTGGAGTGGAGATCGGGTGACCCTACACCTCCCACTCTGTGGGTAGGATTACATACTCGTGTGTCCCCAAACTGTCCTGGAGTCTGTGTGGAAGGAGGGAAGCTGCTGGTCACTGACTGAAAACCGTCCAGGGGCTTCATTGTCTAGCTGCTCTCTGCAATGAGACCCAGACACAGGTTCTGTAGTATATATAGCCTATTTTAAAGGGTCAGTTCAGACAGAGTCATGCAGATAGTACTCATTTTATATGACAAGGTTTCCTAAACTTATATTTGGGCGAATTTAATATAATATATAATATAATATGTGTTTGCTTAAAGACCTATTATGCTTATTTTTGGGGTCAAATTTAAATATTGGGGTCTAGTGGAATAGATGTGCCTTAATGTTTAAAAAAAAACCACATACATTTTTTATACTGCCCATTTCTGCAGCTCCTCTGTCTGAAACACTCTTTGGGCTTATGTCCTGCCTCCCCAGCAGCCCAGTCTGCTGTTATTAGTCAGCTCGCTCAGTCTGTTGTGATTGGTGCAACGTTTAGAGCGTGTATTAGAAACATCACGCCCCTTACCTTAACTGGATTTCACTTCCTGAGGCTACATGAGCTGCTAAAAACATGCTGTGGTTAAGCAATTACTACATACGTGGAAACACCAACAGTAGCACTCAGCTGTTATGCATTGGTGTAAAGCATACCTCCTTTTTTATCTAAGCAGGCTTATCTAAGATCAGACTTATGTAGCTTGTGTTGGGTAATAATACCAAAGTTATAAATTTGGCTACTAACACATTCCCTGTTAAAACTGCACAGGTTTTAACCCATGAATTCATCAATTTTACCACAGCAGATTGAGATGACAGATTTCTATATTATACAGAAACAAATACATACATATTACTATTACATTCAGATGTTTTAGCTGCCATGTTTACTGTAACCATTCTACTAAAATGCATTTTATAATCATCTTCACCCTTATGTTTGTAATGTACAATATGTACAATGTACCAATGTATCACAGTTTCTCCTGTGATAACCAGTCAACCAGGTGAACCCAAATGCAGAACAGACACAGGAAGATGGATTTTATTGCCAGGATAATGAATGTGGCAATGGGGAGAAATCCAGGGGTTTTGAGGCTGAGGAGAGTGGGTTGATGGCAGGGAAGCAAACTATGTTGGAGGGGTTTGGCTGGCTGGGAGTGTGGCAGTAGAACAAACAGACGGGCAGGTAGGCGGTGATCCTATGACACAGGAAAATACAAGGTAAGTATCAACAAAAAAAGGTACACATGCAAAGGTCTGGGTTGAATTCACAATTCAACAACAGCCTGAAGTGTGACTATACCACAGTGGTGGACTCAACGATCTGGCAAAGACTGGAGAGGAGAGCCGGTGTTTTAGGCCTAGTCCACACGAGCACGGGCATTTTAAAGACTGAACTTTTTTGGCCTCACTCACTTAGCACACTCTTGCGCCTCTGTTGCTGGATGTGGTTGAGTAGCGTTAGTTGTATGATACAGCCACAAAGTGCTGATATGCTGCTAAATAGCAGCAGTATTTTGTTTAGGTCCATCCTCAAATCGTCTCTCGCACACACTGGATCAGGTAATAACACAGCTGCTTTCTGTTTATGTCTCCCACTGTGACGTCATACAATGGAAACGGGACAAAATAACTCCGGTTATCCTGTCCACACATGACTGCTGACACCGGACTTTTCCAAAAAGTTCACCCTGGACTCCAGTTACAAATAACTCTGGTTACAGGGGCCCAAAACTGCGGTTACGTGTGGATGAAAGGTGAGGTGTCAAAAACGGCCGAGAGCCCAAAGGGCCAGTTGGCTCTCAACTGCTTGTCCCTCTGCCTCACTTATACTTGTACACTGGATAACTGCAAGATTTTAGGTTCAGCAGACAGGAACTCAAGGATACTCAAAGATACACTGGAGTCACGGAGAATCAGGTGCAACGTGAGTTTAATGTGCCACAACAACAATAACACATCAACTTGTGAGTCAAACCCCAGGGAAAGACTGAAGATTTGCTACTGAACACTCTCTTTTCATTAATCCTTCCCATCGCGGTCGAATTCTAAAACCTTTCCTTTTTTGTCCAATTCTGCCTTTGCCATGAGCTAATGGTGGCAACCAATCTGGCCTTTGTCCAAGGTTGACCTCAGGGCCTCTGGAAAGTACCAAACTTTCTTCCAATAGATTCGAACCGTTGTACACTCTATTTTTAAAAAGACGTGAGCTCCGGGGATCTTTCTTTAATATGATCCCCTGAGCTCACACATTATACAGACCTTACAGACCTTTGAGTGTGTGTGTCTATTGTTACTTTTTCAGGTGATGCATAATGTTTTATGTGTGTGTGTGCTTTAACCCATACAAATGTGCTGTGTTTTAATCAGGTGTGTGGTTACAACAATAATTCACTGTCATGGTTATATAATATGTCACACAATTCAATCATTAAACTTAGTCAGCTTATGCAAGATAAAATGTTTATCTGATCACTATATGGTTACATTCAACCTTAATCAATGTATGCATGGTAGAGACCTTTACCTGATTAGTCATAAACATTACACTACAAAGGCCAAACCGTGAGCAAAGACTCACGGTTTTATAAATGCACGGGTTGGTGTGGACAGCCCCTTATACTGCAGGGTTGATTACTGGATGGTTGTCGGGTGGGCAGCAGAGAGCAGGTGAGTTGAATGAATGTAATCAGGAATGCAGGAGAGTGAGAGAGTTACCACGCCCACAGCACAGACACACAGAGACAGACAAGGGGAGGGGAAACAGAGGACAAGGAAAAGCACAGGGAAACTAATGACACAGCCATGGCTGTGACCATACCCCACCTTAATGGGAGTCTCCAGGCTAACCTCCAGGACTTTCAGGATGGGCCCTGGTGGAAGTCCCTGACAAGAGCAGGATCAAGCATGAGACGCCGAGGGATCCAGCAGTGTTTCTCAGGACCATATCCCTCCCAATCAACAACGTAGTGATATCCCCGGCCACAACGGCAAATAGAAAGCAGCTGCCAGATGGTGAGGGCTGTATGATCATCCACGACCTGGGTGGGTGGAGGAGGATCGGGACTTCCGGACTGAGAGAGACTGGTTTCAATTGAGACACATGAAAGGTGGGATGAATCCTCATGGATCTGGGCAACATCAGTTTAACAACAGATTAATTGATAACAGTTTCGATCTTATAAGGGCCAATCAAGCATGGTGAGCGTTTCTTGGAACCAGTCTTTAGTCGAGTATCTTTAGAGGATAACCAAACTTTCTAAGGTGAGACG
This sequence comes from Epinephelus cyanopodus, assembly GCA_026686955.1. Taxonomy (NCBI): domain Eukaryota; kingdom Metazoa; phylum Chordata; class Actinopteri; order Perciformes; family Serranidae; genus Epinephelus; species Epinephelus cyanopodus. The sequence continues at coordinate 1,221,508 of CM048927.1, forward strand.
AGTGCACCCACTGGAGAACCTGGGAGTGGACAGAGTCTGGCACAAAAACACGGTTGGGGGACTGTTACCTGGATGAGGTTGGGTGCGCTGTGACTAGAGACTCAATCTCCCAGGAGGAAGGGAGGATGGTGTCAGGTGGGGCAGAGGTTTCCTCACAGACATATTGGCGAGAGAGAGCATCTGGTTTAATATTTCTTGTACCAGGGTGATAGGCAAGTGTAAATCGGAAGCGATCAAAGAACATTGCCCAATGAGCTTGGCATGAGTTCAGGCGTTTGGCTGTTTGAATGTAAGCAAGATTCTTATGATCAGTCCAAACAATAAAGGGATGCTGTGCAACTTCCAGCCAATGTCTCCATTCTTCCAATGCCAGCTTTACTGCGAGCAACTCACGGTTCCCAATGTCATAGTTGCGTTCAGCAGGGGACAGATGACGAGAAAAAAAAGCACAAGGGTGGAGCTTCTGATCTGACGCAGAGTGCTGGGAGAGCACAGCTCCGACTCTGGTACCTGAAGCATCCACTTCCACAATGAACTGACGTGAGGGGTCGAGCTGAACAAGAACAGGTGCAGAGGTGAAGTGCCTCTTGAGTTCAGTGAAAGCCTGCTCTGCCTCAGGGGTCAAGGAAAACGGAACTGCAGAGGAGGTGAGCTTGGTCAGAGGTGCAGCTATTCGACTGTAGTCTCTAATGAAGCGTCAGTAGAAATGTGCAAAGCCCAGGAACCACTGAAGCTGCTTTATTGAAGTGCATGTTGGCCATGCTGCCACTGCCCGAATCTTGTCAAGATCAGTCCTCACATCCCCACCTTTAATGATGTGCCCCAGAAAGCTTGCTGAATCGACATGAAACTCACATTTCTGAGCCTTGATATACAGCTTATTCTCCAGAAGACGTTGCAAAACCAGACAGACGTGTTGAATGTGCTCCGCCATGTTGCGGGAGAAAATCAGGATGTCATCCAGGTAAACAAAGACAGGGCAGTTGAGCAAGTCTCGAAGCACATCATTAACCAAAGCCAGGAAGACAGCAGGAGCATTGGTCAACCCAAAGGGCATAACCGGATACTCAAAATGTCCAAGGGGCGTGTTGAAGGCGGTTTTCCACTCATCTCCCTTCTGTATCTGAACCAGATGGTAGGCGTTTCTCAGGTCTGGTTCAGTGTAGACTGCAGCACCATGCAGGGACTTAAAAGCTGAGCTTTTCAGAGGCAGAGGATACTTGTTTTTAATTGTTATGTTAATAAAGCCACAATAATCAATACAAGGATGGAGTGTGTGATCCTTCTTTGACACAAAAAAAGAACCAGCAGTGGAGGAAGATAGGTGAATAATACGTTCTGCAAGGGATTCCTTGATGTACTTCTCCATGGATCCTCTCTCTGGACAGGACAGATTGTACAAAGGACTGCTAGGAAGAGGTGCTCCTGGGAGTAGGTTGATTCCACAATAGTATGGGCATGCTGTTTACTGAGGACTTCACTACCGTCATGATATTCAGGGGCAATGTTGGAAAGATCAAGAGTTTCTGGTTTGGATGAAGATGGAGTATCAGTGCCCACTGGGGGAAGAGCAGGCATGCAGGCATGTCAAATGACAGACGGAAATCCAGCTCACTACCTTTCCTGCTGCCCAGTCGATGTGGGGATTGTGCAGTCTCAGCCAAGGCTGTCCAAGAATTATCAGAGCAAGAGGAGATGAGAGGAGATGAAGTGAAACTGAATTTGCACATGGTGGTTTCCTGAAATAAGAAAAGAATAAAAGAATGAGAAGCAGAGGACAAGCTTGGTGAGTGACACAGTGTGCCTTGGAACTACATACGTGGGAAGGAAAAAGAGGTTTGATTCACCAGTCCTGCTACTGGTGAGCTCCCCCTTTTGGCCGGAGGAAGCAAGAGGCAAGGAAATGGCCTGCCTGACCACAATACAAGCACGCGTCCACTCTCATTCTTTGGTGGCGTTCAGATGGAGACAAATGTGCCCGACCCAGCTGCATGAGCTCTTCTTCGAGTGGAATAGAGGTGGAAGCACTGGCAGGAGGATTACTGGGGTCGGTCCTCGTGATAGGGGGAGAAGAATGCTGAGGAATGGAACAGGATTGTGGGGGCGGTGAGCTCTCTCCCTGCGATGTTCTCATAGGCAATTATCTATTTTGATGGACAAGGAGATGAGGGAGTCAAGGCTATTTCTGTCGTCCATTGCTGCCAAGTCATCCTTAATTACATCATTAAAACCATTTTTTAAAAAAACCCTGAAGAGAATCATTAGAGCCAGAATCTGCGGCAATGGTCCTGAACTCAACAGAATACTCAGCTACACCACGGGTACCCTGACGAATATGAAGAAGACGTCTGGCATCATCTTTGTCCCGGACTGGATGATCAAAAACTTCTTTTCATCTCAAAGTTAGGATATGAGGGACTAACTGCCAGCTGTGTGTATATATATATATATATATATATATATATATATATATATATATATGTGTGTGTGTGTGTGTGTGTGTGTGTGTGTGTGTGTGTATATATATATATATATATATATATATGTGTGTGTGTGTGTGTGTGTGTGTATATATATATATATATATATATATATATATATATATATATTCTGTATATATATATATTCTGTTTTATATTCTGTAACATATATATATATATATGTATATATATATATATATATATATATATATATATATATATATATGTTACAGAATGTGCGAAAGATGAGAAAATGTTTTTCAAGAAGCTACAAGCCAACAAATATGGACTGAAACAGAATCTTTCGTTAGATATAAACAGCTTGTGAATATTGGAAATGATTACATAGATCTTTTCTTTTTTAAATATCATTTTAATGATACATTGCTTCACCTCATTGATCTGGTGCTGTCTGTCTAAACAGATTCATGGAAGCCATATTTCACAAGATCTGATGCAAGAGGAATTTGTGATAAAATGTCTATTACTATTTATTAAAACTAGAACCGCCAAGGGGTCATTTTTACCTCCCTGCCATTTCCAAATGCATGTAACTTTGTCACAATAAAACTCATTGCGAAATGCAAGCTAGTTTTGACGGATAGACAGAATGAAAGACAGACAGAAAAGAGGAAAAGAGAGGGATTTGGATTGTGTAGCCTAATTATGAACTGGAGAAAAGGGATGAATGTACAACAAGCTCTGACAATGCTTCAGGACATAAGTGACAGAGAATCAGATGGGGGAGAGGTAATTGAGGGAGAGACGGATGGGGGAGACACATGGGTGGAAATGAGAGAAGAAGAACTGGATGAGGGAGAGACTGATGATCCGTCCTTTTCACCTGGCGAGGAGGAGTCATCTAAAGATGAGGAACCAGAGCCGCCATTCAGAAAAAGGTCCACGCCTCTGGCGGCAGAGGCTTCCGAGGCCCCCCCTTACTTCACCTTCATAATCACAGCAGCCCACACTCTCACAAAACACGTCTAGTAATTATCCATCCATCCATTTTCTAACTGGTGATCCTCTTGTGGATCACAGGGGGGCTGGAGCCTATCCCAGATGACATTGGGCGAGAGGCAGGGTACACCCTGGACAGGTAGCCAGACTATCGCAGGGCTAACACATAGAGACAGACAACCATTCACACTCACATTCACACCTACAGCCAATTTAGAGTCACCAATTAACCTATCCCCAACCTGCATGTCTTTGGACTGTGGGAAGAGGCCGGAGTACCTGGAGAAAACCCACACTGACACGGGGAGAACATACAAGCTCCGCACAGAGAGGCTCCGGCACCCAAGATCGAACCAGGAACCCTCTTGCTGTGACGCGACAGTGCTAACCACAACCCCACCGTGCTGTGCCGTTTACTATATATATATACATATGTACATATATGTATATATATATATCATTCAGTAGTTTCTAGCAAGATAATTGCACTTATGAATCAAATTTTATTTATTTTTTATAGTGTCAGATCGCCCAGATCTGTGAGAGGGCCTTGCAACTGGAAACAAAAACGTGTATGAGGTAGAGATGGGATTTATGGCTCTTTAAGGGGAGCTGTTCCTTTCAAAGAGCCATTCAAAAAACTGGCTCATTTGACTGATTTTTATATTTATTAAGTTTTAAGAAGCCAGCCTGGTGGTAACTCATTTTATCTTGGAAATATTCACTGGGAGGTATGATTGGGTGAGATTTGGAACAAAATAATACAAAATTAGATATCCCACCAATATCTGAGTTTGAATTATTCTGAAATATTGATTATAACCTCATTTGACATGTGTGGACTAGATTTTAAAGTCTGATCTGGATTCATTGTAAATATTCCACAAGGTTGCATCATATCACTCTGCTTTGACAGTGACATCACTATTTTGGATTGTGATAGAAAATTCTGGTATTTGATAATGTTATGATGAACGATGTGTGTTGCTCACTAACACCTACTGTGACAGCAATGAGAGACAGCAAGGTCACGAGCCAGGGAGGCTCAGGCACCAAGATTATGAGCCAGACACCAAGTGTCCTTGTTAGTCTCAGGAGATGTTGTGTTGTAGGAATGTCAAGGCGCCACATATTTGACTGTTGATGTGCATGTGTTTTGGGTAACTATAAAGATAGAGGGCTGGAGGACATTCGCCAGCTCTCACTCTGACTGACTGTTCATGCGGTTTGTACTGTTTGTGAGACTCCATTCATGAATGCTCATTAAAACTCAAGAAAGACAGCCGACGTGTGAAGGCTCTTTATTGTTCAAGTGATTTTGCCACCACAATTTTGGCGCCCAACGTGGGGCCCCATCTGTGAGCGGATTCTGGACTCTCTGGACTGAAGGTGAAAGACTGTGCGCACAACAAGAGTTGACACTCTTAAACCTCAGACTCCCCCACAAAGGAAGGTTGAGGAGAGGGCCTGACGTCTGGAGAACCGGCATTCCTTTCACCGTTGGGGTCCAACGAACCTGGTGGCCGACAACACCTCGCTGTCTGTTCTGGTGAGTTTTTTGAGGACTGCGCAGGAAAAGTCTTTTCCACCTGTTGTGATAGGTTGGCAGACGTGCCAGGCACCGTTTCTGGGAAATTGAGTGCAGGAAAAGTGTGAGCTCAGTTTAGGTCAGGGACCTAAGTTAGTGTAGGAACTAACACGGCACCTGATTTCTCAGCTGACAGGGACAGAGGGAAAGGGTGGTAAGCAGCGAAGGGGAGAGACAGACACACTTGCTATCAGAATGGAACAGACAGAGTGGTAAATTGTTGTTTCAGTCCGTTAAAGGTAAAAGAAATTAAGAAATTTATTTTGCGAATTTGGCTTATTCCGTGTTGTAAAAACCTGAGAATTTGATTACAATGGGGTCTGGCCAGAGCAACCGCAAAGACGATAATTGAGCCTGATTATGGCGCTCCCAATGTGAAGTTCATGAGGAACAAGTATGGGGAGGGAAGCGTGGCTCAGTTAGATCTGTGGGTTAAGGAGTGTTGTTTTCCAAGGGGGGGCAGCCTGAGTGTTAAACAACTTGAGGTGTTGGAGATAAGGTTAACACATTTAGGAAAAAGAGGCTTAGTGGGAAAATTTGGAGGTAAGATTAAATTCGAGGCAAATTGGTCAGCATTTAATGATTGGATGAACGAGGCCAAGCATAGGCAGGGCCCTAAAGGTCTCCCGGTGCAGTGTCCGAAACTGGATTCGGACCCCGACTCGGCTCCACCTGAGCGGCCTCCACCGTTGAACACCACGAACCAGAGGGAGCAGCTGGCCTCTCTGAATCAGCGCTGCTTACAGAGACATTGTTCTTGGCTGTTGGGAAGATTGAAAACAGACTTCCCTGTTCGTGTGGACTGGGAAAAGTGGTGGTGGTTAAGCAGGATGCAGATGAGACTGTCTCTGCTTATCTATACCGCCTGAGACAAGCAGCGATGCAGTATGGTGGACTGACCAAACTTGAGGAAAGTCAAAAGGAGGACACAAAGACAAAGATCGTTGCTACAACTGTGGCAAAAGTGGACATTGGGCACGAAACTGCTGCAGAGGGGACGGCAACAAGAGAAAGGATGGGGCAAATGAGTCGGGCTGACTATGTGGTGAGAGCACGAGGACGGCCGAATCTGGTGACGACACTGACCCGGAAAACCAACCAACACTTCAGACACGTGAGAGCACTGACACTAACACAAACACAGAAACACACGACACACACATCATGACTGATGCAGAGTATGAGCTTGTTTCTGATGCGATTCTGCACCTTGAATCCAAGCAGAGAGAGAGTGAGCATCATAGTATGCTGGCTGATTTTTCGGCAGATGCAGATATACACTGACAGTTAAAAGTGTTGAACTCTCTTTCTTGGTGGATTCCGGAGCTGTGGAATCACTGGTGAGACGTTGTGAGTTTCCTCCCAGCGTTACACCCAAACTCAGTGGGAGATATCAGAAAACAATTGGGGTTGCAGGGGTACCAATTGTCGAAAAATACACTGCTCCGCTGAATTGCTTTGATTCTGAGACAGAGAAATCTTTCAAACACTCATTCCTGTATTCTGACAGATGCCCAGTCAATCTGATGGGATGGGATCTCATGTGTAGGTTGGGTATTGTCTTGACTTGTACCCCTGAAGGCGTTCAGGTGAAGAGAGTGAATGATTTGAGGGAAAATGGTGTTTTTTTCCAGCATGCTCAGGGACAGTTCATGTGTGAATGGAAGATGACTCTGCCCCCATCTGTTTTGCTGCAGCTCCCAGACACACACACATGCTGACGTCACATGCCTGCACTGCACAGCACACATGGCCTCTGTCTCACATGCTGACTGTGATTGTGAGGATGTTTTCTGTGACTCAGAGCAGGGAAAGGATAGGTTACAGCTAGAATGGTTGTATTGGAATGACGTAAATTGTGCAGCCTCTGTGAAATTTCCTAATTGATTGCATGAGCTGATTTTGGCACAAAACTCTGATCCACACATCTCACTGGTGAATCCCAGCGGCACAGACCTGGGTTTTTTGGGTGCGGGAGCTGAACGCCTCTCCATGTTGGAGGTCTTCTGCTGATCCTCATGTTGGTTTTAACGACGCAATGGGAGTGTACAGAAAGAAACTTGATTGTGTTATTGAGGCTTCTCGTTCTGTTACTCTTACAGACCAAACTGTTTTTGAAGCCGACTTGTGCATGGTTCAGTCCGTTGCCGACATCCCAGAGCTACAGCAGGTCCCTGCACATCTCTGGGCTCAAAGTAAACATGACGTTGGCCTGATAAAAAATTGTGAACCGGTGATAATCACACCCAAATCAGACTACAGACCCTGCCGTAATCAATATCCTCTCAAACGTGAAGCAGTTGAAGGCATTAAACCTGTGTTTGATGCTCTGTTGAAGGCAGGTGTGATTGTTCAGTGTCCAAACTCTCCTGTGAGGACACCCATATTTCCAGTGCGTAAAATACGCCCTGATGGTGCACCTGCTGAATGGAGATTTGTACAAGACCTGCAAGCTGTAAATGCTGCAGTACAGGCCAGAGCGCCTACAGTTCCAAATCCACACACAATTCTGTCTCAGGTTCCAGCTGATAGCAAATGGTTTTCAGTGGTTGATTTGTCAAATGCATTCTTCAGTGTCCCGGTGCACCCGGACAGTCAATTCTGGTTTGCATTTTGTTTTGAGGGGAAAATGTGGACGTTTTCGCGTCTCTGCCAGGGCTTCTCCGAGTCCCCTACGATCTATAATTCGGCTTTGCGTGACAGTTTAGAGACCCTGGAATTGCCGGAGGGGAGTGCCTTGTTGCAATATGTTGATGACCTTTTGGTTGCGAGTGCAACCAGAGAAGGCTGTGTAAAGACACTGTTGCCTTGCTAACTCATTTGGCTGAACAAGGCCACAAAGCGAGCCTGTCAAAACTACAGTTTGTTTCACAGGAAGTCACATTTTTGGGTCATGTGATTTCTCCTGAGGGAAAAACCCTCACACCCAAACGAATTGACGCCATTCAAAAGATCCCAAAACCCCAGACAAAAAAACAAGTCATGTCTTTTTTGGGAATGACAGGCTACTGCAGACAGTGGGTTCCTAATTATGCTGAAATTGAGGCACCATTAGCAGCAATTGCTCATGGGAAAGGCCTGAAAGCATCTGATCATGTCATTTGGAACCCTGAAGCAGAGAAATCTTTTGTTGATTTAAAACTATCTCTGTGAACACCTCCCACTCTTGGACTGCCTGACTGCACATGACCATTTACCCAGACTGTTGACGAAAAAGGGAGTGGTACATGATTTTGGGCAAATTTGGAAAAATAGGGATTTCTTGACCTCAACAGGGAAACCTATTGCTCACCATTTGTTGGTATCTGCTCTTTTGGATGCTGTGTTGTTGCCTAAGCAAATTGCTGTGTGTAAATGTGAAGCTCATATCAACAAAACAGACCTTGTTTCTCAGGGGAATGCGAGAGCAGATGCAGCTGCGAAGGCAGCCTCAAGGCTGCCATTGTCTTCCTTATCTTCTTCCTTGCAAGCGGTCTCCCTAACTCCTGTGTCTACCCCCTCAGCTATGGCTACGGCTGAGGTCTCAGACTTGCAGATAAGGGCTTCTCCGGCGGAGAAGGCCATTTGGGAAAAAGCACGATGTACTGTTCTTGATAAACTGTGGACAGGTCCTGATGGCCTGCCCTTTCTCCCTCGCTACCTTTTTCATTTCTTTTCATTTCTTTCATTTCTAAATTGACACATGGTTTGGACCACGTGTCAAAGGGGGGAATGGTTGATGAGATGAGATGAGATGAGATGAGATACAGAGATACTGGGTTACAGTTTTCCAGTTATGCTGCAGAATTCTGTAAAAGATGTGTGATATGTTCCACGAACAATGTGGGGAGGGGTATCAAAATACCACAGGTTGCACATCCACCTCCAGAAAGACCTTTTGATGAGTTGCAAATGGATTTCATTGAACTAACACCAAGTGAAGGGAAAAAGTTTGTTTTGGTGATTGTGTGCATGTTTTCCAAATGGGTTGAAGCTTTTCCCACAGCTAAACAGGATGCAGCAGCAGTCGCAAAAGCTTGGATGACCCTGATAATTCCCAGGTGGGGAATTCCAGCAAAAATCAGCTCAGATAATGGTACACCTTTTGTGAGCGCAGCCCTGAAGACCGTTGGTGAGTATATGGGTATAGAAGTGAGACAACATTGTGCATATCATCCAGCATCAGGAGGGGCATGTGAAAGAGAAAATACAACTCTGAAAAACAAACTTGTGAACGTGTGTGAGGAAACTAAATTGTCATGGACAAAAACTCTTCCTATTGTGTTGATGCACATGAGAGCTAGGAGGAGAAACAACAATGGATTCAGTCCATTCGAGAGCCTGTTTGGCAGACCTCTCAACACTGGGATTGGGCCCATTAAAAGGCAGTTGCCAGACACTGGCCACTGTGAGGATGAAATGTTAAGATATTGTGCAACCTTGTCCTCTGTTTTGTCTGAAATCCACCAACAGGTAAAAGCTGCCCTGCCCAAACCAGCAGAAGGAAAGCTGCACGACCTCGAGGCAGGCGACTACATCGTGGTCAGAGATCTGAGGCGAAAGAACTGGAAAGCTCGCAGGTGGAACGGTCCGTTCCAGGTGCTTCTGGTGACAGAGACAGCGGTGAAGGTCGCAGAGAGGGCTACGTGGATACACGCCAGTCACTGCAGACGGGTTCCGGATCCGTGTGCACATCGCAACGATGATCGAGACACCAAAGCCGTGGCATCCCCTTAGGCGCCTGGGGTGCAGCCCAAGAGGTGGAGTGGGTTTTCTGCTCGTCATCGCAGTGGGGCTGACACTCCTGCTTCTGGACGAGCTCTACAGACACAATCTCACCGATTCAGACGACAACTGCACTGCATGACCTCATCACGTGGGGAAGAGATCTGTTGTGCCAATTGGCAACATGACATCCATGCTGGAGAACAAAGTGTGGTATCGAGCTATGCTGACAATGGCGAGAGTGCTGACAAACAGGATCTGTTATGTCTGTGCGGAGCTACCACATGAACTAGGTAACTCTTTGCCGCTAAAACCTTATCCCCTGAATGTTTCAGAGACTCTGGGGGCGATGATTGCTTTCACTCAGGGTGTTCACTCACCCAACAGAACTGTGCGACAGCTTGCTGCTGCATTGGAGAAGACAATAGCCGTGAACTATGAGGGAGAAACTGTAAGGTTCTGGAATGTGACAAAGATTTTCCAGCGGGGAATATATCAACCTGTCATGAGCACTAACCCCCACGAGCCAGAAAGGAGTTGTTTGTTTCTTTAGAGACTGTGCAAAGCCAAAAGATCACTTTCTGGGGACATCTGCCTGTGCGCAGGTAGTTGAAGCGACGTGTGGGGTGATGTGGACTCATAGCATGAAGGACTGTAAAGGTACATCACCATACGTTGCAACTTTGAACCTCACAGACACTGTTAGCCTTAACTGATCAGGTATTGACTGGATGGAAAGCGTCATTAATGAGTCTGTTTGCCCCTGTGATACCTGTTCTGTTGCTGTTGTGCATTTTTATGTGCTGTATTGTTCCTTGTGTGAAATCTTTGATCACATCAATGATCTCGTCTGCTGGGCGCTACGTGCAGATGGATCACATCCAGATGGATCAGTGGATTCCTCCTTATAATTCACAGGAGACACTCTTTTAAATTTTCCTGATTTACAGTTAACTATTTGGGTTTGAAAAAGCATGGTTCATTAAATTGAATCTCCAGGAGTGTGGTTTCAATCACCTTTAACCACGTCACACTGATTGCACTCATAATTTATTCACATAGTTTTAAATCATTTTTCACATTTGTCACTTTAGTATACAGCATATTCACACCTTTTCCTTTACTTTTCATTTTGGTTCTCACTCATTCATGTACATGACAGTCAAGTTCCCTTAATTGTTTTGCTACCGTTTATGTGTTATGCTTACTATGCTTCAGCTTAGAATGTAGTATAAGGGATTTTTTACCCTCACCATATAGAGGTTTTTTCCCTTCTTAGATAGTGCAGCTAGATGGTCAAGTCTTTTACCTTTCTCCTGCGTCAAAAGGGAGGGGGGATGTTTGGCTTGTCCATGCTTATGACCTGTGACCTCTGCCTGTTTTTCTACCTCTCTGATGTTCAGGGAGGACTGGGGTTACCAGCGTTTGGCTGGTGCAGGTAGAACTCACAGGACATAGGGTAGTAAGATTGATGTGAATTTTCCATGTTCGTGCATAAGTTAGCATGAGAATGCTAAAAGGGAGGAATGTGATAGCAAATTCTGGTATTTGATAATGTTATGATGAACGATATGTGTTGCTCACTAACACCTACTGTGACAGCAATGAGAGACAGCAAGGTCATGAGCCAGGGAGGCTCAGGCACCAAGATTATGAGCCAGACACCAAGTGTCCTTGTTAGTCTCAGGAGATGTTGTGTTGTAGGAATGTCAAGGCGCCACATATTTGACTGTTGATGTGCATGTGTTTTGGGTAACTATAAAGATAGAGGGCTGGAGGACATTTGCCAGCTCTCACTCTGACTGACTGTTCATGCGGTTTGTACTGTTTGTGAGACTCCATTCATGAATGCTCATTAAAACTCAAGAAAGACAGCCGACGTGTGAAGGCTCTTTATTGTTCAACACTTACAAATAAACATTAAAAAACAAAGCAGGCTACAATGAATTTTGCTCAGGGGAGGAGCAAAGGAGGAGCACACAGTGATATTAAAATAATAAAAAAAAAAGAACGGTTCCCAGCTACAACTCGGTTCCCATCGTTCATGTTAACGAGCCGTTCAATAGAATCGGTTCATTCGTGAACGTTACAACACTAGTATGAGGTGCTGCCATGCAGTGTGTGGAGTGCACCGTGAAAATGTACAGTGTGTGTGCGGATTGTATGTGTGTGTGTGTGTGTGTGTGTGTGTGTGTGTGTGTGTGTGTGTACTGTACTGCTTACTGTTACCAGAGCTAGTTACTAGAGCGCCCACTCCATTTCTTTGTGTAAAACAATATTGTTCAAAAATTGTTTATTTTTATCCAAATATAACTTATTTAAATGTTAAATATTTTGTCATTGCTGTTATTACAAATTACAAACCACATAAAACTAACTGAAAATAGCTATTTTATCAAGTCTTTCTCATTACTTTTTAAAATGACAAAAATTAAAAGCTTATCTGCTTCAAGAAATGTCAGCTTTGCCATGGCTGATGCTGTTACAGCAGGGGAGTAAAAATGACCCGCTCTGGCAGTTGTAGGGGGTATTGGAATGTTGGCGGTTCTAGTGTTAAATGTGTTTGGGTTTTTTTTAAGATATTTGTTTTGGCTTTTTTAGCCTTTAATGTATAGGACAGACAAGCATGAAGGGGGAGAGAGAACGGGAACATGCAGCAAAGGGCCACAGGCTGGAGCCGAACCCGGGCTGCTGCGGCAACAGCCCTGCACATGGGGCGCCCACTCCACCACCAAGCCACCGGCGCCCCAGTGTTAAATGTGTTTATAGCAAATTCTGAATTAGTAAGAATTTGTCACAGGCAGCTTTCACAAAGTTGATAAAGTTTCCCATAAATTAATAACTAAAAAGGAGCGCACGTGAGATAAAGTGGTGCTGTTTATCTTTGAGGGTGAGGTAGCTCCCACACATCATTAACATTAACACAAACCTTTTTGTTCTTACTGAATGTATGAATGTGCAAAACAAAACAAAGCACAACACACATATCAGATAGACAAGCTCAACATCAGTATCTTTATGAATGATCAAGTTAAATAAGATATATTAATATGAATACATGAATCATATATAATTTAAATGCCATTCCTCTCTATCGAGTATCACCATCCTTTCCCAGCCGAAATATCCACAACAGTACTGTCCTTTAAATTATAGTGTCCTGTATTATTCATATTTTTACAAGTAAACCAAACATTGACAAAAGTAAACAATAATCAATGAACAAGACCAAAAAACAAAAAAAAAGAAAAGAAAAGAAAAAAATCTATGTTTAAATATAAAGCACTTGTTGTTTTTATATAATCAAGGCTTGTATTATTTCTCCCCATATAATTTCAAATTGAGTTAATTTGTTCTTTTCAATGGCTATTGTCTTTTCCATGTTCAAATAATAACATCTCTTTTTTCCAGTGTAATAACATAGGAGGGTATGTGGATTTCCCATGTTTAAGTATCAATTTCTTCAGTACAATTGATGAGAAAAGAATAATCCATCTCTGTGGGTACCTCACTGTATCCTGTAACATATCTTGAAATATACAGGCTGATGGATTGAAATTAAAGTTCACCCCCAATACTTCTGATAACCAATATTCCATATCAAACCAGACCTTATTAATTTTGCCACAGTCCCAAAAAGCATGAATCAATTAATCTGTAAGTCCACATTTAAAACAGTTCCCTGATATACTACTATCATATTTATTAACTTTATCTCTTGTACAGTAGGTTCTGTACATTATTTTGTATTGGATCGCAAATTTTCATAAGCCATAATACCGGTTGTTAAATTCCAACATTCCCTCCATCTTAAATTAATATCATTTCTTTTTAGATCTTGGTTCCATTAATGTATTCTAGTTTGTAACTATGGGCTCTAGTTTCGCAGACCGGGCACGGCGGAGGCGTAGCGCACCTGCACTTCACCAACTGGGTGTGGCCAAGTGGATTTTGCAAGTTTGGCACACCGTGCACGCTGACGCAGCTACTCCTCTTTCCCACCTCCGTCCCTCCTACTGGTGCAAGTCGGAAAGAGGGAGGAGAGAAGGCGTGGAGTGGGTTTTACACACATCACATCAATCAAATAAGCCCCTCTCCTCGCCCTTAGATGCACCGCGCGAAGGCGTAATGAGAGTTTACTAATTCGCCATGGCGGAAGAGAGCAGCAGCATCAGATGGCCAAACTTCTCCCAGGAGGAAACTGATGTTTTGGTCTGGAAGGTCCAAGCTCGCAGTGTCCGAATATACGGAACTGAGAGCAGACCTCCATGGGCTGATGATGCAAAGGTAGCCTGGGAGGTATTGTATTACCGCTATTGTAAATCAATGTTGCGTTTCTCTTGTGCGCATGAGCGCTCTCTTTCTCTCTCGCAGTCTCATTCTGTGTCTTTTCTTTTGACTTCTCTAAGATGACAGATGCTGAATATATACTTTTCAGTTGGCGAGCTTTTAGCGCACCTTCAGCGAAGCCTTTTGGCACAAAACTGTCACTGCGCCAAGCTGGATCTGTCAACACCTCCCCCATCTCAGCGCACCTTGGTCTGCCAAACTACCAAACTGAGTGTGCCTTGGGTTGCGCTGCTCGAGACTAGCTCTGCGCAGGGTTCACCACCCTGCGCTGCGCCGGGAAACTAGAGCCCAAAGTGTATACAGAATAGGATTTCTGCAGGATTCTATAAACTTTACCTGTTAATTTTACAACCTGTTTCTGAATCAAATATAATTTCTTTGAGATTTCTCTGCTGTCCAAATGCAGGTAAATCAAAAGTTTGAAATAGACTTCCAAGTTGCACATATCTAAAGAATTCTACAGTAGACAGATCAAATTTGTTTTGCATGTCTTTTCAGGAGCTAAATTTGTTACCAGTCATTCAATCATTAACAGTTTCTAACCCTCTATCCTTCCATGTAGACCAGCTTAATGGTAAATTTTGAAGAGCCATCTAAGGATTGTTGCATAAAAAAGTATTTTTTGGAACTGATATTGGTTCATTCAGAATACATTCATTTTCCTCCATATAGCCTTTAAATTTCTTACTATAGAATTGACAGAACTAATATTTTCATCCTTTGAAAATAGAAGTAAAAAGATTTTGGGGATAAACTTGCATTTTTTTCTCCTCTGAGAACCGCCACCTTATCGTGGTGGAGGAGTTTGAGTGCCCTAATGACCCTAGGAGCTATGCTGTCGGGGGCATTTTGCCCCCGGTAGGGTTTCCCAAGGCAGATTGGTTCTGGGTGAAGGGTCAGACAAAGTACGGTTCAAATCACCCTTCATGATGGACAACAGCAAGAATCTGTGTACCCGGGTTAGGGCCCCGCCCTGGAGCCAGGCCTGGGGTTGGGGCCCGTGGGCGAGCGCCTGGTGGCCGGGCTTTCACCCATGGGGCCCGGCCAGGCCCAGCCCGAACCGGCTACATGGGCTCGTCCCCCTGCAGGCCCACCACCCGCGGAGGGATCCAGAAGGGTTTGGTGCAGTGTGGATTGGGCAGCAGACTAAGGCGGGGGCCTTGGCGGTCCGATCCTCGGCTACAGAAGTTAGCTCTTGGGACATGGAATGTCACCTCTCTGGCGGGGAAGGAGCTGGAGCTGGTGGAAGAGGTTGAGCGCTACAGGCTAGATATAGTCGGCCTCACCTCGACACACAGTTCCGGCTCTGGAACCCACGTCCTTGAGAGGGGGTGGACCTTCTCCTTCGCTGGAGTTGCTCCGGGTGAGAGGCGGAGGGCCGGGGTGGGCTTTCTGATAGCCCCCAGACTCTCTGCCTGTACATTGGGGTTTACCCCAGTAGACGAAAGGGTTGCTTCCCTGCGCCTTCGGGTAGGGGGACGGGTCCTGACTGTTGTCTGCGCTTATGCGCCGAACAACAGCTCAGAGTACCCGCCCTTTTGGATTCCCTGGGATGGGTGCTGGACAGTGCCCCATTGTTCTGCTGGGGGACTTCAGTGCTCACGTGGGCAACGACAGCGGGACCTGGAGGGGCATGGTTGGGAGGAACAGCCTGCCCGATCTGAACCCGAGTGGTGTTCAGTTATTGGACTTCTGTGCGGGTCGCAGTTTGGCCATAACTAACACCATGTTCAAACATAAGGATGTCCATCAGTGCACGTGGCACCAGGACAGCCTAGGTCGCAGGTCAATGATTGACTTTGTAGTCGTATCATTTGACCTGCGACCATATGTTCTGTGAAGAGAGGAGCAGAGCTGTCAACTGATCACCACCTGGTGGTGAGTTGGATCAGATGGTGGGGGAAGATGCCGCGCAGACCTGGCAGGCCCAAACGAGCAGTGAGGGTCTGCTGGGAACGCCTGGAGGAAGAACCTGTCCAGATGATCTTCAATTCCCACCTCCGGGAGAGCTTCAACCGCGTCCCGAGGGCAGAGGGGGACATTGAGTCCGAATGGGCCTTGTTCCGCTCTGCCATTGTCGAGGTGGCGGCTGCAAGCTGTGGCCGCAAGGCTGCTGGAGCCGTCAGGCTGAAGAAGGAGGCCTACAGGGCATGGTTGGCCTGTGGGTCTCTGGAAACAGCTGGCGGGTACCGGCAGGCCAAGCGGAGCGCAGTGGCGGCAGTCGCAGAGGCAAAAACTTCGGTGAGGCCATGGAGGAAGACTATCGATCGGCTCCAAAGAGGTTCTGGCAAACCGTCAGGCGCCTCGGGGGGGAAGGCGGCAACTAGCTCACACTGTTTACAGTGGGGGCGGGGAGCTGCTGACGTCAACCGGGGACATTGTCGGGCGGTGGAAGGAATACTTTGAGGAGCTCCTCAATCCCACCAGCATGTATTCCAGTGAGGAAACAGAGACGGGGGTATCGGGGGGCGGGTCGTCCAATTTCTGGGGCAGAAGTTGCCGAGGTAGTGAAACAACTCCGAGGCAGCGGAGCCCCGGGGGTGGATGAGATTCGTCCTGGATATCTCAAGGCTCTGGATGTTGTAGGGCTGTCCTGGTTGACATGCCTCTGCAACATTGCGTGGACATCGGGGGCAGTGCCTCTGGAGTGGCAGACCGGGGTGGTGGTCCCCATCTTCAAGAAGGGGGACCAGAGGGTGTGTTCCAACTACAGGGGGATCACACTCCTCAGCCTACCTGGTAAGGTCTACTCCAGGGTGCTGGAGAAGAGGGTCCGGTCGATAGTTGAACCTCAGATTGAGGAGGAGCAATGTAGTTTTTGTCCCGGACGCGGAACCGTGGACCAGCTCTTTACCCTCGCCAGGGTGCTGGAGGGGGTATGGGAGTTTGCCCAACGACCGTGGGGACGACCGTGTCCCCAGGGGCATCCTGTGGGGGGTGCTCCGGGAGTATGGGGTTGGTGGCCCCTTGCTAAGGGCCATCCAGTCCCTGTACCGAAGGAGCACGAGTCTGGCTGGCAATAAGTCGGTCGGGTTCCCGGTGAGGGTTGGACTCCGCCAGGGCTGTCCTCTTTTTCACCAGTTCTGTTCATAACTTTTATGGACAGAATTTCTAGGCGCAGCCGAGTGGTGGAGGGTGTCAGGTTCGGTGACGGGAGGGTCTCGTCCCTGCTTTTTGCTCTCCATACCCGGCTTGTGGCCTACAAATCTGGCTCTCAAGAGGAGTACAAAAAGGCAAAATACGCTCTCATGGCAACCATCAGACGGGCAAAGAGGGAGTACGGTCAGAAAACGGAGTCCAAGCTCGTTACTACCAACCCGAGACACCTATGGTGTGGACTCCGGGCTATAACTGACTATAAGGGAAATTCCACCCATACCCCACAAATAACACCCACCCTCCCGGATGAACTTAACATGTTCTATGCCAGGTTTGACTCCTCTGTCACGCCCACCAGCACAACTGGCCCCTCCCTCCCTACCACCCATGCGGGAGAGCAGACCCCCCCTCAACCCCCCTCCGACGCAGAGCAGGACCGTCCTTTCACCATCACCGAGGCTGACGTCCGCCGCTCCTTTTGCCGGATCAACCCACGTAAGGCAGCTGGTCCGGATGGCATACCTGGACGGGTCCTGAAAGCCTGTGCCCACCAGCTGGGGGGTAGCTTCACGGGTATATTCAATGAGTCCCTCTCCCTCAGAACTGTTCCAACTTGTTTTAAGTCCAGCATCATCATTTCCATCCCCAAACAGCAGCAGGTGACCAGTCTCAATGACTGGCGCCCCATAGCCCTAACCCCTATAGCCAGTAATTGCTTTGAGGGACTGGTGAAAGCACAAATATGTTCCTTGCTCCCCCCCACCCTGGACCCCTTGCAGTTTGCTTATCGCACCAACAGAAGCACAGAGGACGCCATAAACCACGTCCTCTACACTGCACTCTCCCACCTGGAGGGCCGAAACACTTATGTGAGGATGCTATTTGTTGATTACAGCAGCGCATTCAACACCATAGTTCCATCTAGGCTCGTCGGGAAGCTCCGGGACCTGGGCTTGCCCACAGCCCTGTGTGACCTGATCCTGGACTTCCTGACGGGCCGCCCCCAGGTGGTGAGAGTGGGCAACTGCACGTCCTCCTCACTGAGCCTGAGTACCGGAGCACCACAGGGCTGTGTCCTCAGTCCGCTCCTGTACTCTCTCTACACCCATGACTGTGTGGCCTCTCATCCATCCACCACCATCGTGAAATTCGCGGATGACATGGTGGTGGTGGGGCTGATCACCGGGGATGACGAGACGGCATACAGAGAGGCAGTGGTCAACCTGGGGAAGCGCTGTGAGGAGGACCGCCTCCTGATGAATGTCTCCAAGACTAACGAGGTCATCATCAATTTCAGGCGGGGAAGAGTCCCACATCTTCCTCTCACCATCAAAGGAGAAGCGGTGGAGAGGGTGGAGTCCTTTAAGTACCTAGGCGTACACATCCATGAGAAGCTGAAGTGGGAAGTCCACACAACCGCGATGGTTGCCAAGGCACAACAACGCCTATATGGACTAAGGCGGCTTAAGAATTTTGGCCTGAGTCCAAACACCACCAGGGCCTTCTACCGAGGAACAATCGAGAGCCTGCTGACAAGCAGTCTCACCAGCTGGTATGGGAACTGCACCACAAAAGACCGCAAGGCCCTCAGTAGGGTGGTGAGCTCAGCCGAGCGGATCACTGGGTGCACACTACCCAGCTTGGAGGAGCTGTACAATCAGCGGTGCCTCAGGAAGTCCCAGAGGATTATCAAGGACCCCACTCATCCCCACAACTACTTATACAAGGTACTACCCTCAGGGAGGAGATATGAACATATCAAGACCAAGACTGACAGAGGGAAAAATAGTTTTTTTCCTCAGGCCATGAGACTGCTCAACAAATGAACTCCTCGACATCATGACTGTATATTGCCTTGACTTTTTAACTGTTTTAACTAGTTTTTTTTTTAACATACCTGCTTTTATCCCTTATTATTTTTATTCTAGTATCATTATTATGTATTGTGTTTTTAAACCACGGAGCAAAGACCCAACATAAGCTTTTCACAGTGTATGTACTTGTACATTATCTTGTGACAATAAAGCATCTTGAATCTTGAATGACGTGGTCCTCCTAGTTCCATCAAACAGTGACCTCCAGCTCTTGCTAGGACGGTTTGCAGCCGAGTGTGAAGCGGCTGGGATGAGAATCAGCACCTCCAAGTCTGAGGCCATGGTCCTCAGCCGGAAAAGGGTGGATTGCCCTCTCCGGGTCGGGGGGGAGGTCCTTCCTCAGGTGGAGAAGTTTAAGTATCTCGGGGTCTTGTTCACGAGTGAGGGTAGGATGGAGTGGGAGATTGACAGGCGGATTGGGGCGGCGCTTAACCGGTCCGTTGTGGTGAAGAGGGAGCTTAGCCAAAAAGTGAAGCTCTCGATTTACCGGTCGATCTACGTTCCAATCCTCACCTATGGTCACGAGCTCTGGGTAGTGACCGAAAGAATGAGATCGCGAGTGCAAGCGGCCGAAATGAGTTTCCTCCGCAGGGTGGCTGGGCTCAGCCTTAGAGATAGGGTGAGGAGCTCGGACATCCGGGAGGGACTCGGAGTAGAGTCGCTGCTCCTCCACATCGAGAGGAGCCAGTTGAGGTGGTTCGGGCATCTAGTAAGGATGCCACCCGGACGCCTCCCTTGGGAGGTGTTTCGGGCATGTCCAACCGGGAGGAGACCTCAGGGCCGCCCCAGGTCACGCTGGAGGGATTACATCGCCCGGCTGGCCTGGGAACGCCTTGGGGTTCCCTCGAAAGAGCTGACGGAAGTGGCTGGGGAGAGGGCTGTCTGGGCTTCGTTGCTGAGGCTGCTGCCCCCGCGACCCGGACCCGGATAAGCGGAGGACGACGACAACGACGACGACGACTTGTGCATTTTCAACATGAATCCATTGTTCTGCTATTGTATTTTTGACTACATGTCGTAGATAAAATGCTTGAGTGGCAAGATGATATAATTCTAAATCTGGGAGATTAAAACCACCTTCTGACTTTGAAAGATGTCAAACCCTCCTTTTAACTCTATGGTTTTTGTTTGCCCATATGGAGTCTGTAATAATGGAATAAGCTTTTTTAAAGAATACTTTCGGTGGGGTCATAGGCGGCGCTGGTGGGGAACTTGGAGGTGCTTCAGCACCCTCAAAGAAGCCCATAGCATCCCCGTAGCACCCCCAAGAAATGCTCAAACAAAATTTCATTTTTTCACTGTCACTTAATAAAATTGTGTTTATCAATTGTGTAACATTATCTGGTGGTCATATTATTAATAGGCTATCTATGAATAGGCTAATGCATCAATTAGCGAACGTACCATAAATAATGTATTATCCGGTGCCTGATAATACATTATTTCAATCAATCAATCAATTTTATTTATAAAGCCCAATATCACAAATCACAATTTGCCTCACAGGGCTTTACAGCATATGACATCCCTATTTACAGTAGGTCCTGCCCGAGCTTAGCAACTCTTGCCTCCCGTGTTTGAAGATGTACCTGAGGAACGGCAGTGGCGATACACGCAACAGTAACCTGGCATTCTTGACCATAAACACCAAGAGGACCAAAGATCTGGACGCCTTGATGCCTTGATGCCTTGGCCAGCAATCCCAATAACAGACGCTTTGTTCTTCTGTAAAGAAGTCTAGTGGTGAGTAACAATATATTCGCCTGCCATCGGGATTATTTTTTATCATACTCTGGCATAGTCGATAGTGTTGTTGTGTTGCGTTAGTGTGGACAGTGGACAGTGTGTCCATGGACAGTGTGTCCATGGACAGTGTCTGTGTCTGATCACGGACACTGTCCTTGGCCCTAAAACGGCTTACAGCTGTCTGTTAAGGACAGTGAACTGTTGTTCTTTTGTATTGCACAGTGTGTGTATTATGGCCGTTAAAATATGCACTCTCTCTGTCTCTGTCTCCCTCTTTCTCACAGGTGCTGCTATATCCAGGGTTGCCTCATGATTGTGGAGCCCAGCAAAATTAAAATAAAGACGTGTTGTTGGTGGTCCTTCTAATTCCACAGTGTGCGTGATTTTTTGTTGATTTGGACTCTGCGTGCTTATATTGGTAGGCTATATTCACAACTCCTTAGCACATCTAATTAATAGTCAAGCTCCCCCCAAGCACCTCCAGTAAAAATCGGCTGCCGCCACCACTGGGTGGGGTAATTGGTACTGTGGAAAATAGAAACAGGAATTTTGGAAGCCACATGGTTTTAAATAGATTGATTCTTCCCATTAAGTTTATAGGAAGATTCATCCATTTACTCAATTCAGATTTCATATTATTGAGTAATGAAATAAAATTTTCTTTATACGTCCATTGCTTGCTGTCACTTATTACACATCCTAAATATTTAATACTTGTGGTGCACTTAAATGATTGTTTTAAATCTTGCGATATGTTTTTATGCTTCCCTACTACCATTATTTCTGTTTTTCCCATATTAATTCTGTAACCTGAGACTGATGAATATTCAGAAATAGTTTTAAGCAAAGGAGCTATAGACTTTTCAGTGTTGGTTAAATACAACAAAAGATCATCTGCAAATAAGTTAATTTTATACTGTTGTTTCCCTATATTACCAACTGTAACTTCTTGATTTTGTCTAATTTTCTCGGCCAACGGTTCTCTTGTGCCTCTCTCTAGTGTAAATTCTTCAGACAGTAAACCATTGGTATAAATCTTAGCTGAAGGATATTTATATAGTATTTTTACAAAATTTATAATCTCAGCCGGTAGGGTTGAATTTTTCTAAAACTTTAAACAAAAAAGGCCACTGAAGCCTATCAAATTCCTTTTCGGCAACAACCGCCATCATTGATAAACCTATATTATGTTTTTTTCATGTTGTATTATACCGAAACATGTTCTTGTATTTGTTTGCAAATGTCTAGTTTTACCCATTTCCGGGTAAAACTAGATGATGGCACCTGTGTTTGGCTCTGCCACTGCCCGGCTTTCCCGTGGGCTCCTATCTGTTCTTTGTATTGCTCTGTTCATTCTACTGTTTGTCAACAATGTATTTGCTGCTCGGGTGTATGATCGCCAGACTCTCCTGTTCATCAGGGCATCCATGGTGGATCATGGTGTTTCCACTCCTTGGAGTAGTCACCCGCAATCCTCGGCGCCTCCGTTCATGTCAGTCGCCGCCGGCATTCCCCGCAGCAGTTTGCAGCTTCAAGGCTCTCGCAAGTACGGAAGAAGGAGAGGGAGAAGGGCCGGAGTCCAGATGAAGCTGAGATGGCTCTGGAGGCGAGGTGTCGCTGGAAAACGGCGCCGTTCTCTTCTGATGAGCCTTAGCTTGATGTTTCCTGTTACTCCATGGAATGATCTCCCTCTATCAATGGCTGCGACTGTCAGACTCTCCGTTCTCCAACTTCTGTTTCCTGACTCAGCCGGGGAGCTGATATCAGCCCCTCCGGTGTGTGGAATACATCAGCGCGGTGGAGGGAGTCCGGGTCATCTGCGCTCCCTGCCCCAGGTTTCCCCTGCTAAGTGCGAGGAGTCTTCACCTCTCCAAATGGCGCTACTTAATGTGCACTCCATAGCAAACAAATCGTTCATGCTAAAGGACTTTGTGTTGTCTAAAAACTTGGACTTTCTTTTCCTGACGTAAACCTGGCAGAGGAAGATGGAACTTGGCCCCTTCATTGAGCTCTGCTATCAGCTCTCCCAGACTCTCAGGCCACGGTGGAGGACTTGCTGCGGTGTTCATGAGCCGCTTCGTATGTTGCTTGGTGAGCACTGGGTCTTTCTTTTCCTTTGAGCTTCAAATGATTCGAATTGGACATAAAAATCCATTTTACTGTGTTTTAATTTACCGTCCTCCTGGAACCAAATGGCTCATTGAATTTACTGACTTCTTGGCATCTATTCTTAAAAGGACATTGTGTGACATTTTCAGTTGTTTATTGGCAAAAATTGATGTCTGTATTCATAAATATGTCATCACTGGTGTACTATTACCTCCACCAATAATCTGACTTATTCTTGTTTCGGATTTGTTTGTACATTGTGCGGGTACGTCATCTGTGGGGTTCCATTACGTTTCGCCATCTTGAGAATACACCCGCCAGCAAGGGACATACAGCACCGCCTTCAGCATTTTCGTTGAGAGCCAGGCCAGCACTGCGTGACTGAGGAGCCGAAGGAGAGGGGCAAGAGGCGCTTCGCTACTACCCTGGCAAATTTGAAACAAAATCCCACTCTTTGAGCATAATGCAGGATCATGCATATGCAGCATCATGGAAGACGGAATCCTTGTCGCCAAGAAAGCGCAAAAGGGAATAGAAAAGGCAGCGTGACCGGCGAATTAAAAAAACGAAGGCCCACATCGGGGTAGCCTTTCCCAGGTAGAGAGAGCTGCTGAGGGAGAATGGTAATGCAATCACAGGCCAGTGCCGCTGTTGGCTGTTAACCGCTGTTAGCGGCCAGTCGCTAACAGCCTCATCCCTCTCCTCGCATCACTGCGCCGCTGTTAGTTGCTGTTAGTCGTTGTTAGCCACTGTTAGCGCTGGCCTGTGATTGTATTACCTTTCTCCTTCAGCAGCTCTCTCCACCAGGGAAAGGCAACCCCAATGCTGACCCTTGTTTTTTTTAATTCGCCAGTCATGCTGCCTTTTTGATTCCCTTTTGCACTTTCTTGGCGACAAGGAATCCGTCTCCCGTGATGCTGCATAATACATGATCCTGCATTATGCTCAAAGAGTGGGACTTTGTTATGCGGCAGTAGCGCCGCTGGCCACTAACAGCTGTTAGCGGCGCAGTAATGCGAGGAGAGGGATGAGGTGTGTGAGGTTGAGCCACTTGTCAGTTGTCAAAGGACAAGACGTGATTGGTTTGTTTCAATTTACATCCGCCCCAACAGTCCTACATTGTAAACACAGCCAGCATGGTGAGGAGGGGGTTTGTCAACTCGCGTCGCGTGTGTCTGTGTAGGAGCCTGAATGAATACTCCATGTAGTATCGGATGACATAGTTTCATCAGTGTTATCATAGCTTTTTGGTACACAGCGGCTACCGTTGTTGCAATACGTGTTTGAAACAGTGAGGCGCTAGAGTGTGCCATCTGTTTGAATGCAATATATGATTTCAATGTTAGATGGGAGAAATTCCTACACACTGTGGCTTTAAGCTATCCAGATTTATCATTGCTGGTGATTTTAATATACATATTGATGATGTTTCAGACAATTTTGCTTCTAGCTTTATTAACATCACAGTCTTTTAACCTTACTCAGCATGCATTAGGCCCTACACACAATAGAGGGCACACTCTGGATCTTGTTTTTACTTTGGGTTTGAATATTGATTCTTTATCCCTTGAGGATATTTTTATTACTGATCACAATAGTATTTTATTTGATTTGTCTTTTCATCTAGATTCCTTACCCTGCCGACGTATTACAAGCTCTCGCATCCTTAACCACTGTTCTGCTGGAAAGTTCTCTGCTGCCTTCTGCTTCGACTCTGATGTGGACAGTGACGTTGACACCTTGGTACATTCCTTTAATGAACACTGCCTTACTGTACTGGATGAAGTGGCCCCTATTAAAACTAGGCGGGTCCCCCTGATCAAGCCCTCTCCTTGGATAAATGACAATATTTGCTCTCTGAAGAGAGACTCTCGAAGGGTTGAGCACCTATGGAAATCCACTCAACTGCATGTACACTCTTTATTTGAAAGAATGTCTGGCGTCTTTTAATAATGCAGTGAAGGATGCCAGAGCTGCTTATTTCTCCAAACTTGTGTCTAATAATCAGCATAATCCCAAAGTGTTATTTGAGACTATTGGTAATATTGTTAGCCCTGCATCACCTGCTGTACCAATTTTCTCTGATGAGGAATGTAACAATTTTCTGTCTTTCTTTGTGGGAAAGATTAATGACATTAGATCAAATAGTCTCCCCTCTCCTGTCCCCTCTATCTCTTTCTACTCAGCCATCTATCCTGGAAAGCTTTTCTCCTATAACCCTGCAAGACCTCACTAATTTGGTTAACCGTATGAAAACTTCCTCTTGCTCGATATCCTACCAACATCTTTGTTTAAAGATGTCATTGGTTCTATTGGTCCTGCGGTGCTTTCTATAATTAACAACTCTCTGTTATCTGGTTGTGTCCCTGCTCATTTCAAACATGCTGTTATTCAACCACTGTATCTTTGATAAGTTTCAGTCTGGCTTTCAAAGGCTGCACTCTACTGAAACAGCCCCTCTTAGAGTCTCCAATGATATCCTGATGCACAGTGATGCAGGAGAATGTTCAATGGTGGTGCTGTTGGATCTCAGTGCAGCATTTGATACAGTGGACCACTGTATACTGATAGAGAGACTTGGGCAGTGGGTGGGTGTGACTGGGTCAGCCCTGCAGTGGTTCTCCCCCTACCTCTTTGAGGTCTAATTTTGCCTCCCCATCTGAAACTCTCAGCTGTAGTGTGCCCCAAGGTTCAGTCCTTGGTCCAGTTCTATTTGCCCTGTACATGCTTTCCCTTTGACAAATAATAAAACAGTTTAAAGGTATCTCTTATCACTGCTACACAGATGATATTCAGCTTTATGCCTCCTTTAAACCCCACAACCTTGCTATACTGCTATACTACTACAGCTATAAAAAACTGGATGGCCAATAACTTTTTGCAGCTTAACTCTGACAAAACAGAAATCCTTATTTCTGCCCCTCCAAGTCCAAAAATTCTTGGTGTCACTGTGGACCAGGCTCTGACTCTGGACCAACATGTGAAGTTATTGATTCGCTTTTGCTTTTTAGCCAAACTCAGGCCCATTGTGTCTCAAGCAGAGATGAAAATGTTGATCCATGTGTGGCGAGGTGGAGGTGAAAAGGTATAGAGCGAATACTGTTACCAAAAAAAGGGGTCGACAACGCCACCCTGGGAATTTCACCTAGGGAATTATTTCTTCAATACAAGACACACAGGTTCGTTTACTCAGAGGCATGAGACGTGGTTCCAAGTTTATTTTAAAAAAAATACAGTTTTTATTAAATAACCTTTCTTTTAAAAGTATTCACTCAGGGAGGGGAGAAGAACCTAATCAGGGCTGAGGCCTAGTGAATGGTCAAGGACTAGTGCAGGGGAAGGATCCACCAAAAAAAGAGAAAAGGGACCAACTTAAATCACCGGGCACACGTGGCAGACACACTCAGTGAAGCAACCCACTCCCAGGAACACAACAGACAAGACGGAAGGATGGATGCCACCACCAAACACCAGCGCCGCCACCACCGGCCTCCAGCAACTGAAAAGGGGGAATGATAAAACAAATTAGTGGGGTTGCAATGAAACAAACAAAATCAATAAATCAAAATTTAACAAAAATTGTAATTAATGGGCAGATCACAAGTTTAAACTTAACAAAATACCGTATACCAACTAATAACTGCCCAATTGGAATACTCAAATATAAACAAGTAAAGAAGGGAATTAATCTAAAGAAAGAAAACAAACCCCAAACACTTACCCAATTACATATACAAAATATCTCAAATTAACCTAATTAACAAATGAATTACACCAAACAAAATCAGGTTCAACCCAAACAATATATAAATAAACAAACTAATAGAATATAACAATATAAGAATATAACACTCTCACACACTCATTCACTCAAAATGCGGGGAACCAAACCCCGGTTAAAAATGTCTCGGCCCGCGGCGTGCGGACGAGCAACCGTCCTGCACCAGATGTGAAACAGAGCAACAGTGTCTATGAGGAAGCAGAGCCGCGGAGCAGCTTACAGGACCGCAGCGTGACACCGTGCCGTGAGGACAAGCAGCAGCGGAGACAACGGCAGATGTGATGGAGGTAAGCAGGAGACACAACAGGAGACAAGACAACAGCGGAGACGAAGCAGCAGCGGAGCCAAAGCAGCAGCGGTCCAATAAGCTGGCTACAGTTAACACCTAACCAAGAAAAATACTATTAGCATGGCTAAATACACTGAACATCATGAGGTGCATGCTACAATACACATAACATACCTTTTCAGCAGCGCGGGCGCACACACACACACACACACACACAAGAGGAGGGAGGGAGAGAGAGGGCTCCGTGCAGCCACCAGCGTTTACCTGCGACCACACTAGCATTAGCCACCTAATAGCATCAACTATACCACAAAGAGAGAGGACACTTACCACAGCCAACAAACGCAGCAGCGCATACAGGGGGACCAGAGCAGCACACAGGCAGTCGCCCTACAACACAACACCAATGCCTTAAGCACATGGACAAACAAACGACCTGCGAGGTGAAGCAGCTGCAGCCATACCTGTCGGACCAGACGACCTCCGACCCGGAAGTGACGCAGAGGCGACGATGGGAGCGCAAAGGAAGAACCGGTGGGAGGACCACCGCTTTTATACCGGCCCACCTCATTAGCGGCCACCAGCGGCGCACATTACAAACAGTGACAATTTATATACAAAGTAAGCACCTCTATGCTGCTACATCCTACCCCTCCTCCTTGGATCGTCGTCCCGACGATCGAAAAATTAAGACTAACATGGCAAGCTAGCTCCAAGGTCTAAACAAAGCAGAGACGGCATTAGACAGGGGAGCAGGGGGATTGGCAGCCTGGACATCTCCAGATGACCGTGGGAGACGGTGTACATTTGAGTGCTGGCCAGCGGTTTGCCGTGTGGTCCGGCGTGGAGCCACTTGGCTGGAACCAGGACAAGGGACCAAACGAGGAGCTGAAGTTGTTAAAGCTCCCAAGGGCGGAACTATTAAAGGGCTAGACTGAGAAGAGTCTGGGTCTGATGGCGGCGCTAACGGTGGAGTGTAGTTGTGGCCGGTCTGACAGAGGGCAAGGCAGCAGCAGCCACAGAAGGTTGCTGACCAAGAACAAGCAAGTCATACTCAAATGAGCACTCCTCTTCAGGAGGCAGCCCTTCTACCCGTGGTGCATTATGGGAAGAGGCACGACCAGGCGAGTCCACTCCAAGGACAGCCTTTAGCATGGTGCGGTGAACCTGTTTGACTTTGGTTTCGTCATCCACTGGCGCAATGGTGTACACTGAGCCACCCTCCTTAGGTACCCTCAACACTCGATACCTCACAGAACTCCATCTATCTCGGGTCTTATGAGGCCCCCTTGCACTGAAGTCTTGCAAGAACACCAACTGCCCTTCACTCAATGGCAGATCTCTGACATGCTGGTCATGGGCCCTCTTTCAGCGACCAGCAGCCTGTTGCAAGCGTTCCCTTGCACCTTCAAAGGCCACCTGCAGTCGGGCTTGGTGCTCTTGAACCCACTCATGAACAGACCCACCAACAGGACTCTCAACTCTACCCAACAAGAAATCTATTGGCAGTCTAGGTTCCTGGCCAAACATTAAGAAAAAGGGAGACTCTCCTGTAGACTGATGGGGAGTTGTGTTGTAACAATAGAGGACATGGGGCAGACACACATGCCAATCCCTTTTGCGGGACACTGGCAGTGTGCGAAGCAAGTTGTGGAGCGTCCGGTTGAACCGCTCACACTGACCATTCCCTTCAGGGTGGTATGGGGTAGTGCGCGATTTTACAATGCCATACAAATTGCATAGCTGTTGGAGGAGAGAGCTTTCAAAATTATGACCCTGGTCGGAATGCAAGCGAGCGGGGACACCAAACTTATAAAACCACTCTGACACCAAAACCTTGGCCACAGTGGCAGCATGCTGATCCCGGGTAGGGACAGCAACTGTGTATTTGCTGAAAACATCTGTCAGGACCAAGACGTTCTCTACACCATTCTGAGCAGGCTCTAAGGTAGTGTAGTCAATGGCAAGGATTTCATTCGGGCGTGAAGCCAACAAATGTCCCATGAACCAATGAGCTCTTCTTGGACATCTTTGGCCACCTGACACCTCTCACATGTCTGACACCATCGGGCCATCAGAGGACATACCAGGCCAGTAGCATCGGGACCGTAGGAGCACCAGCGTTCGCTCCACTCCCTGGTGTCCATGCTCTTGGTGAACTTGGGTCAAAACCTCACTAGTCAAGACACTAGGCAACAACAACTGGAACACGGCTTCAGCACCGTCTGGGCGAAACACCTTACGGTACAAGATGCCATCTTTCTCGACCAGATGGTCCCACTGCCAAAGCAGAACAAGTGTGGACGGGGACAGCCGGGCCCGCACCTCACGGCTGGGGCGCCGCTTCTGCTTCCAAAGCTCAAGCAATTCCTGTATAACAGGGTCAGTCTGCTGAGAAGCACGAAGCTCAGACGTGGTGTACTGAGGGTGTTGACGAGAAAGAGCATCTGCATTGATGTTACTCTTCCCCGACCGGTACTTGATCTCAAAATCAAAAGAGGCTAGCTGGGCTGCCCATCTCTGCTCAGTGGCGGCCAATTTAGCAGAGGACAAATGACTGAGAGGATTGTTGTCAGTATATACAACACACTTATTACCCAGCAAGTACTCTCTAAATTTCTCTGTCATGGCCCACTTAAGGGCCAAGAACTCGAGCTTCATGGAGCTGTAGTTCACCATGTTTCTTTCTGTGGGTCTCAAGCCCCGGTTAGCACAGGCTATAGGCCTCACCTTGCCTGCCTGCACCTGAGAAAGAACCGCTCCCAAGCCACCATGGCTTGCATCAACCTCCAGAATGAACGGGAGGGCAAAATCTGCATATGCCAACACTGGTGCGGTGGTGAGTTTAGCCTTCAGTGTTGTAAAGCTCTGCTGGCACTCGTCAGTCCAACACCTGAGAAGCTGTTGCTCGACCTTCTTACCAGTCTTAGCACTACCACATGCAGCCACAGCCTTATGCAGATGGGCTGCCAATTTGGCGAATCCCTCCACAAACCGCCGGTAATAACTGCCGAACCCAAGAAAAGAACGCAGCTCAGAGGCAGTAGTGGGAACCGGCCACTTGGCAACCACTTCAACTTTACCCGGATCTGTGGAAACATCATCGCCAGAAATCACATGGCCCAAGTAGTGCACCTCTTTCTGAAGGAAAGAGCATTTGCTGAGCTTGGCTTTAAGGCCCTCATGTTGAAGCCGGCCTAGCACCACCTTCAGTCTCTCCAAGTGTTGGTCCACAGTGGAGGAAAACACGACAATGTCATCAAGATACAACAGTAAGGATTGGCACTGTTGGTCCCCAAAGATACGTTGCATTAACCTCTGGAAGGTGCTGGGTGCATTGCAGAGCCCAAAAGGCATTCTGTTCTACTCAAACAATCCAAAAGGTGTACAAAAGGCAGTCTTGGAGCGGTCTGCCTCAGTGACTGGCACCTGGTTGTAACCACTGGCCAAATCCAGGGTTGAAAACCAGCAAGCGCCTGACAACGCATCCAGAGACTCCTCTATGCGTGGCAGAGGAAACGCGTCTTTTCGGGTCTTACTGTTGAGCTGTCTGTAGTCAACACACATGCGTATGCTGCCATCTTTCTTCCATACCAATACAATGGGAGACGCATAGGGGCTGCTACTCTCCCGAATAACCTGTGATGCAAGCAACTGGTTGATGTGCTCCTTCACAACCTCATATTCTGAGGGTGGAATGTGCCTATAGCGCTGCCTCACTGGAGTATCGTCCACCAAAGGAATGTCAAGGGAGATGAGGTTTGTACAACCCAGATCTCCATCGTGTGCTGAAAAGACAGGAGTATACTGCCTAAGCAATGATCTCACCTGACCCTGTTCCTCAACAGACAACGTGGACAAATCAATATTCTCTACCTGCTGCTGCACGCTTGGGGACGCTTTCTGGGAAGACACGGTGGCCACACTGGAGGGCACTTCCGTGACCCCCGAAGGAAGGCTGACAACATTTACAAAGTCCAGTGTGCCAACAGCAGTGTGAGGATACAATACGACATCAGTGGAGCTAACATTAATGACAGGTATGTAGGCCGTGCCCCCAATTACTCGGACTAAGGCGGGAGAGGCAAGCAACCCAGCTGGCAAACCAGTATCCAAAGGTTCAAACAATACTGTAGAGCCTGAATACTGCTCCAAACAGGTGGCGGCCACGATTTTCATGACGCCGCCAGGGATCCGCCAGGCTCTCTTACCCCGGACCTTCACCTTCCCTGGACTGTCCTGAGGGGCCTGTGTGCCAGCACGGTGGCACTGTTGCAGTGCCTGCACAACCTGCTTGGGAGCCTCCGAGACACAGACCTGAGAGAACAAAGTTGCACCATGCTGCCCAAAAAGCTCTTGGTAACACCTGCGAATCACGTTCATCCCTAAAACACCAGGCACTTGAGCAGGCACACCACCAGGGGGATCCCTCACAACCAAAACACCACAGTGGGGCATCAGTTTGCCACACAGTTGCACATCGAGCTCCAAGTACCCGATGTAAGGTATTGTCAAACCATTAGCAGCTCTAAGCTCTAACCAATGACATGAGTGGAAGCGCTCCTGGCCCCAAGGCTCAAGATGCTGGCGGAAAAAGCTCTCAGAAACTGTAGACACCATAGAACCAGTGTCTACCAGACAAGGAACCTTCACTCCACCCATGTCCACATCCAAATGGGGACAAGACGAAATCAACCCAGAAGCATCCAGACTGTGAGCCAGAAGCGGCCCCACCCAAACTGTGGCTCTGCAGTTCGGTGGGCACTAGTTTTCCGACACCGAAGGGGGGCGAGACTGACGACCAGGATTAGAAGGGGGTCGTGAGGGGAACTGTGAACGAGAATGAACACGCACCCCTTCACACTCCCGTGCAAAATGTCCCGGCTCATTACAGCGCCTGCATATTATGGGGCCAGTACGAGGCGGACGACTGTACTGACGGGAGTTCTGCAGCTGAGCAATGCTACCCATGAGCTGGTTAAGCTGCTCTTGCTGACGCTTCAACATCTCCCTCATTTCACTCATCTCAGACACTGACGACAGTGGGACAGCAGCCTGAGGGCCACCATACACCATACTGGACACCATACACTGAGGGGACAGATTGACTACGACCTCTCACAACCATGCTCACCTTCAT